>CM060089.1:4975384-5175737 GCA_030522485.1 Stenchaetothrips biformis | reverse complement strand
ACAACGACGTCGTCGAGTTAGACGCGGACCATGGGCCAGGGCATGCGCCGCCGGTTTATGAGCCGGTCCATGAGCCGCTGGAAGGTCGCAGGGGCGTTTGCAGAGTCCAAAGGGTATGCGCTTGGGCTCGTACAGGCCGTGTCCAGACAGGCAGAAAGCCGTCTTTGGCCGAGAGTCGGCCGCCAGCGGAACGTTCCAGTAGCCCGCCCGCAGGTCCAGGGAGCTGAACCAGGACGCGCCGCGCAGGGAGTCCACAGTGCCGTCGATGCGCGGCAGCGGGTAGGCGTCCTTTCTGGTCACCTGGTTCAAGCAGGGGTAGTCAACGGCAAAGCGCGGGTTACCATCCTTCTTGGTCAGCAGGACGATGGGTGACGCCCACGGTGAGTCGGAGGGTACGTTGACGCCCTGGGCCAGCATGTCCGCGATGCACTTGTCCGCGATCCCTTGCTTGTGAAATTCCAATCGTCGCGGCGGCTGCTTGATGGGCGCCGTGTCACCAGTGTCCACATGATGTTCGACCAGAGTGCAGTGACCGATCTCGCCTGCGCAGGAGAACACATCCTGGAACTCAGTGATTAATGTCCCTAACCTGCGCCTGCTGGTCCGCGGTCAGCCCGTCCTTGGTGCTCTCCAGCAGCTTCTCCAGGGGTGCCGAGAGCGCACCGGGCGTCAGCGGGCCGAGGGCATTGTGGAGGTGGCGCACACTGTGCAGGCGGAGCTGGGTCAAGCAGACATAGCTCCGGAGGTGGCGGCCAGCAGCAGCGTCTCGGCGGCGACCAAACTAGGCACGGCCGCGCAACGAGCGCGGCTTACCCGGCTGGGGCTGGCCACCGGCCGGGCGGGCGCGATCCGCGCAGGTTCGCCGTGGTCCCCGTCGTCATCCTGGCGGTCGTCCGCAGCAGACGATGGGCCGGCGTCGGCAGACAACTGGCCGACGCGGGGACGCTTGGGCGGCGACGACCGTCACGGCGGTGGTGATCGCCTTGTCGAGCGTCGCCGGGCTGGACAGGCGCACCGTGAGGCACGCGTCCACGTCGCCGTAGCCGTCCAGGAACCGCGTCATCACGATGGCCTGGATGGCTTCCTCCTGCAGAGCCGGGTAAGCCTCCCTAGTGAGGCGGAGGATGTCCCCGCCGAAGTCGACGACAGCGTCACCAGACCGCTGCACGCGGCGGCTCAGTTCAGCCGCGGCCACAGTGCGGCGCTGCGCCGGGTCAAAGTGCGCCTGCAGGTGGGCGCGCAGCCGGTCGAAGTCCGTGTAGTAGGACGGGTGCAGCGACTGCACCAGGTTGGCGGCGCCGGTGCGACCCATGAGGGCCTTGCAGCAGGCGGCGGCAGGGCACGATCACACCAGCCCCCTTACCCTTGCCCGGGGAGTGCCCGCTTGCGCGGCATTTTTTCCTAAGATTGGAAGTGCAAGTGCCATTGTCAGCATTGGCGGTTCAAGCGTTCAAGCCAAGCCATAGCAACCGAAACAATTTCATTAGTTTGCTCGAAATGCATCGTTGTGTGTATGAAAAGGCCGGCACGGAGCCACTGAAGCACTGAAGCTGCCAGATTCTGCCATGCCCGTTTTTGCCACGCCTCGTGGCAGATTTTGGCACCCCTCGTGCCTGGTTCTGCCACCCCTCTGGACGGGTGGGGGAGGGGTGGGGTGGGGGTGGGGGTGCTGTGGTGCGGTGCACCGAAGTGAAAGGTGTGAAACCGCGGACGTTACTCAACGTTAGGCCCCTCGCCGATAAAGTGAAAGGTGCATTTAAATAAAATAAAATAATTAATTAAATAAATTAATTCGGCGGTAAAATGTTTGTGTGTGTGTATGTGTGTGTATTGAACAGTGAAAGGGGCCTAGGCCGAGTGCACGGGCCTAACCTCACATTCTCTGAGTACGGAAACAGAAAGGCACCCCTTTTTTAACCACTAACCGCGGCGGTCGCGCTGCGTCGGTGGCGTCGCTCTGGGGGGGCGGGGTGGTTCATTCACCTCACCCCTCTCGACGGTGGGGTGGGGTGCGGCCGCGGGTCGGGGTGTGCGGTGAGGGTGCGTGTTTTTTATGTTATTTCAATACAGCCAGCAACATAACTTGACCCGACTCATACAGTCGGTCCATCCTAACCTGCACACGACCCAACGTAAGGCCCCTCGCTAGCAAAGTGAAAGGGGCCTAGGCTGCATGCCCGGGCCTAATTTCACAATCTCCGAGTACGGAAACAGAAAGGCACCCCTATATTAACAACCCACCGTGGCGGTGGCGCTGCGTCGGCGGCGTCGCTCATCGGGGTGGTTCATTCATATCACCCCTCTCGACAGTGGGGTGGGGTGCTGCCGCGGGCCGGTGGCTGTGTCACCCACGTTGTCATGCTCGATGTCTCCGCAGATGAGGGGGTCTGCGGTTCCCCGAGTTAAATGATGACTCACACAGATACATATTTACAAGTATTTTATTTATTTTTTTTTGACATTTTTTTCCACACACACACACACACACACACACTTACGATCCTAGCCTTAATCTAAAATAATGAGTCTATATATTTCCTAAAAATGTACTGTCGGCCATGGCATGGGAATGCAGACACGAATAACACGCAGTCAGTTTTAAAAGTTGACACAAATTATGTGGGAGACGGCAAAGCTGGCGGTGATGTTTCGAGGGGGGTGCCACCATCGTCGGTCGGGCCCTCGCAGGCGCCGCCGCGCGTTCTGCAGTCCGCGGTGCCCTCTTGGTCTGCCGTGCGCGTCGTGGTGCAGCCTTCCTGCGCACCGGCGCGGGAGCACGTTTTGCCTCGATCACTGCAACATTGAACATAGAAATAAATATATACAGCACAGAATAAACCCGATGTGCGCCTCATAAATAGAAAATGTAGTATTACCTTCAGCGCCGGCCGCTTTGGATGTGTTTGCCCCCTGCTGCTGTCGCTCCAGCTCCGCAATGTAGCGCTCCAGCATCTCCGTGTCGTTGGCGTCGGTGAAGCACTGCATGGCTATGTCCAGAGGAACCTCGAACGGCGCCGCTTTCTCGGTCTGCGGTTCCATGTTGGTGGCTGAGGCTCCCGGAGACGACTGACGGCAGTGCACCGTACGGTGCGGCACGCACGCGCTTCGGCGTCCTTCCAGTTGCGCAGACGCGGCGTGAAAAGCGCCGGCAGAGCCATCTCTCGCATGAACTCACAATACATCAAGTGATCGTTATTCAGAGCGCAGTTTGAAAACTGCGCCAACCACATTGCAAAGGTCTGTCCCCGCGCACGCGCCAGACCATGGCTGAGGCAGTACAATCCGCATGCATTACTTGCTATATCCTGTATATGGCTAACATTATGTACAGTGCGACTCGCATGTCGTCGCAAAAATTCAAGGACCTCGGGCTGTACATGCGGGTTTCCCAGACTGTCCATGACCTCGGCAGTCATATCGGCAGCCAACCAGATGGATATCCAGTGGGTTCCGGGCGGGTCCGTGGAGGGCGATGTGTTGTATACAACATGGCGGGGCCGTTTTCCTGTTAGAGTCAGGTTCGGCAGAGCATCGAGAGGAAATGTGCCCTCGTGGCATCGTTGCAGGACCGGATGCATACGCGCTACTTCTAAGATATCCAGTGTGGACAGAGCCGACGTAAAGTCCCTCATCGTCAATACACGCGGACCTGTCGGGACGAACTGATCTCCATAGTGGAATCGTACTGCGCATACAGAATGATGCACAGGGCGCGCGCGGGTGCCGTCTTAAAGCGGCCTTGAATACCGACGTTGCCGAATCGGTCTAAATTCTGAATCAGTTGCCCACTATGGTCGATGGTGAGGTCCACCGCGCATACAAACTTGCCATTCTTTAGTGATTCCACATTAAACAGGTGGCCGCCAGCCTCCTCCAGGTCGTGTCCCAGGTCGGCATACATGCTATGCACGACCGTGGAACATCCTTGCGCCATGTCCATATTCATTAAAAATCGGCGTTCTGTGCCGTTGCAAAGGAATGAGAGCTCCTGCAGGTCCGCGTGCACAAAATTGTAGGGATTCGTGGTCATAGTTCCATTATAATTAGCCGCGTCAACCATGGCAAACATCAACGTAGAGGGCAGTTTCCCGCTAAATGCTACAGGGATGGTCAGATTGGGAGACTGACTCGGATGTATGAACACCTTGAGCTGTGAGCTTTTAAAATTATATGTGGCAGGGTGCTGCGTTAAAGCCATGTCGATCCCGATGCCCATCTCCGGATTGCCGACATAGTACGGCACATATAGCTCCGCATCGTGAAACGCCATTTTCACGTCTGTGTGATTGTTATCCTTTGACCACAGGTAAAAGGATTGGGGTGCGAGCGTCATCTTGACGCGTAGGGGCACATTGTCGAGGACGAAGGCACCGTCCTGCAGGTTGCAGATGTCTGCACGCAGTCTGCCCATGAGCTCAACCTTTTGAGACGCGGTAAATATGGCTTCCCGCTCCGCCCACGCACTGGTTTCGGTCGTGTCCGTCCCGCTCGTGTCGGGCTTTACAATAACGGTGGAAAGCGGGCCGTTGCGCGCGTCCGCGCCGGCGGAGGTGTAAATATCGAGCACGCTCTTAAAATTATACAGGTGCGGCCATTTTGTTGCAGGTTCCTCACTCAGAAAAATCTCGCACTGCGATGTGATGCTGTGTAAAGGCACATCAACAACAGAGTAGTCATGAACGGTCGCTGCCATGTTTCCTCCGTTCTGGTGCTTGAGGGACACAACAAGTCGCAAGACGAGGTTGTTTATATCTAGATAATGCAAAGGTCGTCCTGGCGATAGAAATTCGATAACATCTGGTTTTTCTGGCAGCGCAGACAGAGGCTTGACCTTCTCCAGAATGCGCCCTGTAATACATGCTTGCACGGGCTTCTTTTTGAACAGATCTAGCTGAGGAATCATGCATGGGATGAGGTTTCCTCCGGTCATGGTGACGGTGGCGAGAACAGGTCGCGGATGGCGGGGTGATGTCGTCCTGGCAGCGTCCTCCTCTCACGACGTCTGGGCGGCGTCTGACGTCTCACGAGCCTTTTGACACGGACTCGCCCGCCCCGCCCTGCCAGGATGTCGGGTGCGCGGCTCGCCAGTTTCGTGAAACCTTCCTTGGCACGCAATTTTGCAATCTCGGAGACGGGTTTGTCGGGATTCTCCATAGCGTCGCGCACAATGTTTGAGCTCGTATGCAGCGCTTCGGCTCCCACATGCTTGGCTGCGCTGGTCGCGAGAGGACGCAAGAATGACCAGGCGCTTCGAAAAAGATTTCCGAGCCATCCTCGTCCTCGTTGCACGGTAATGTGAGACTTGTAGTAGTCTCCACTACCTATCTGCTGCACATAATAGGCGTAATATGGATTCGCGGCCACCATGATGCTGCCTGCTCGACCTCTCAACACCAACTGACTCACAGGGCTCGAAAATGGAGGACCACGACTACGGGCTGTTCGTGGTCGTTGAACGGGAGATACTCGTTGTACTTATTTTTCAGCTCCACATGAATGCAGTCTATGACATGCCGTTCGACCGGGTAATAATACACGGGATTCATGGTTTGATACCGGAGGACGCCTTCGTACGGCAGGATTCGAAGGAGCTTGCCTCGAAAGTCGGAACAGAGACTCGCTTCAATGACGTCACAATAAATAAAAATGCGAGTTCCATCCTCAATCAGAGATCTTCGCAGTCTCGTTTTCTGAGTATGCTCCCATGCGGTCACCACATCGGTGACAAAGGCGGTCACTTCTTGTTCATCTAACATAAATGACGAAACGTGTTGAAGCCAGTCCGACAGCCGATCGAACCCATATGTCGTAAACTCGATCCTGCGTCCGTCAGGCATGGTTATGCTGCTGGGAATTTCGGCACCGTAGACAAAATTCCTGTACCCCTCAGGCATGTGAAACACGTTCGGAAAGTCGTGGGGGTCGTTCACGTGCCCCTGACGGAGCAGTTGCACCCATTCAGCCAACGTGGCATGCCTGGGCGTGCTCAGTATCGTCCTGAGTGAATTCGGTTTGACATTCTTAATTATTGTCGAGGGTACTGCTGGCTCGGGGTCCTTCTTCGCAGCAGACGTTGGGGTTCCAGGAGGCGCTTGAGGCAGCGGCTCAGAGTCCTTTTTCATTTGACTCTTCGCAGAGGTTTTCGGCGCCGGTTCGACGTCCTTAGGACGAACATGCGTACTGGTTGGAGCTGGCGTCGGTGGCTCGGTTTCCGCCTTCACACGATCTGGCAGCGGCACGGGCGGCGGCGGATGTTCGCGGCTTCTCTCCTCCTGTCTTGGCGTTTTCGGGTTCCGCGCGATTTCCTCGTCCTTCTCCCGGCCCCTTTTTGCGTCTTTGGCCGCCGCGGCCTCGGCCGCACCGTCACTAGAGGTATAAGCTTGCGCAAGGGGACCCCACCCGACATGGTTAGGTGTTGTCCTGACGCCTGCCGGTATTGTACTGTCCAGGCTCTCTGGAAGGGGCAGTGTGGATCCAAACTGCCATGGGGCCGTCGTGCCGTACAAACCTATACCCTGCACAGGTGGTTTCACACGTTCCACGGGCGCCCTGCCATCGATCTTCGCGCCCGTACGAGTCTGCGGCATCTGGAAGTTGAACTTTTGCGCCATCGGCGGTGGCACTTGTATCTCCGCCAGCCCGCACTCCCACCGCCCCTCGAGGTACAGAGGCTCTTGAAGCTGGACGCGAAAGTGCGACAGTGCGTTATCCTTGTATATGAGGCCTGAGCTATCTGAGATGAGGGGCAGGTAGAATGATCTTGGCATGCGCCGTATGCCATCAGGACCGTACTCGCTCATGGCTCTTTCCTGTCGTTTTCACGTACGCCTCGGGCAGCCACGTGCGGTGCGTTTTTGGCCAGCCTTTCCACGTGACTTGGACCTCCCTCTTGCCGGTTGCCGGGTTGGTTCTTCGCTCGACAATAGAGTCCACGATATAAGATCTGTCGGGACGGTCTTTGGCGGCAATGAGTTCCTCTTCGAAGAAATTCCCTTCAATGATATGTCCGTCAATGTCTTTAAGCTTGTAGCTGTGCGGTCGCGTGTGTCGCCTCGACACGACGGTGTAAACCTGCGGAGTGTACGTTCCACGATAGGCCTTTTCAAGTCCTTCCCGCCGATGCAGGGAGGCGCGCACCGTGTCGCCGGGTTTGAATTTGAGTGGTCGTGGGGACTGCACGTGAGACAGGTAGTAGCGCTCCCACGATGCGTACACGTCCGACGCTGTAAACTGACTGGGAGCTACCCCGGTCGACGCGTGGGGCGAGTCGTTGATACTTTTGACGATAGCCTGCAATACGGGCATGAACCGCAGCGTGTTGTTGTGCGTCAGGTATCTGTGAATCCTCCGCTGGAGCGTTTGCACCGCGCGTTCCACCATGCTGGCTTTCTCAGAGTTACTTGCAAACACTTGACGTATATTCCGATCGCGCAATAGTCGTCGAAACCGTGCGTCCCGGAATTCCGAACCTCGGTCATGTCTTACCACATGTGGCGTTTGATCAAACTGTTTATCCAACATCTTACGAAAACACTCTGCTGCGGTTGCACCTTTTTTATTGGTCATGGGCATGACAAATATTTTGCGAGACGTGCATTCAATGGCAATGAGCAAATAACGCACTCCGCGGTTGAACGACGCTATTCGACCCGTTTCAATAAGATCGACTTCAACCAGGTGATATAGCTCAGACATGTTATAAAACGGTTTCCGAAAGTTTTTCCGCACAGGAGCATGTTGTGTGTATGCCGGTTCTTGAGTCAGGTAGTGCGACACATCGTGCCGGTCCAACGTCGTCTTTCTCCGAGCCGGTTGGGTGACGGCCTGCCGAAGAAGATGTTGTCCGCCGAATGCGGCAAACGACGTCCCAGGTTGTGTCCACAGGCGGTTCAATATACGGCGCTTTAGCGCCGCAGATTGAGCCATGTTGATGATGGTTTGCCTGTGCTTCTCGTTTTGCGTGGGGATACTTCTGGCGTGCCGTTCGCGTTCTCCTCGCCGCTTTTCTTGGCTGCCGCTGCCGCCCGTCTGGCGGCCTTGAGTATTTTCGCCTCTTCTCGTTCGCGGCGTTTAGTCTCTGCCGCCCTTGCCGCTCGTCGCAGTGCCGCTTCGTCCCTGACAAGCCGCTTCTCTTGCTCGTCCGTCTCTTCCAGCTTTCTCAGTTGCTCTTGCACCGACGGTGTTGCGGCGGGCGGGTCTGCGATCGTCATATGCAGCGGCTCTGCACGGTCCTTGGCAGCGTGGTGGAGGTGGCGCTGCTGTGCCGCTTGGTACTGGGCATAGGCCTGGGAGGGACCGATTTGCTTGACCTTTTTCAGGACCGACTCGAGCACTTGCAGTCGGTTGGCGTCGTATTGATCCGTCTCGTCGAGGTGTCGCCCACGTAGACGCTGAAGTTGTTCTGGGGTCAGCACAATGAGCTTGCGCAACTGACTCATCTTGCAAGCAGGGAGGCCAACACGGACCCGATGAGGGGCACAAACCAGCCCGCGCCGGACTGATTCACCAGCAGCTGCCGACGCTTCTTCCAGCAGAGTTGCGGATGGTAGGCTAGCGTCTGTATGGCCTTTTTATGTCGGTTGCAGTGGCGAACACACTGCGGACTCAGCGATTTCCGGCGGTCTCCGGCGATGCCGTTGAGGATAAACTCGGACAGGCAGTCGACTTCTTTCCTACTGAGCGTCTCCAAAATGCTCCTTCTCCTCGCTTTGTTGCTGTTGAGCAGGACTTGCACCAGCGGAATGAAGGGCTTCACTGTATCGGACATATCGGGGATCGTCACGCATTAGGCGACCCAGGTCCTCGTCAGTCGCGTAAATGACCAGACCCTCATCGGAGGGCAGAATGTTGCTCTGGTACCGCAGCGCCGGGTGGGCTCGCTGCGTGAGGTCGCACAGCAAGTATCCAAAAGGCTCGGAGCACGAGTCGAGGTAGCTGGAGTACAGGCTCCGAGCACGGCTGGGATCCAACTGAAGTGCGAGTCTGAAGAAGGACTGTGTGTCCCTTGGGTTTTTCGCTACGATGTAGTACTTGACCGACTGCGTCAGATCACGCTGGAATCGATTTTTCGGAAAAATGGAGTGGTTCAGTGTGATCACGGTCAGGTTGCGATGATGCGAGTGAACCGTGTGCAAAAGCTGCGTGTTGACGTTTTGCGCGTGTTGCAGATCGTCCAAGACAACACACGAGTCGTGCGGCAGAGTGCTTCCATCAGGCACTCCATAATGAATGTGAAACTCGGGTCTCTCCTGTATCTGGGTAGGGGGTTCACTGCCTTCGGGTAAACACCAGAAATAATGCCGGAACGGGCTGGAAAATAGCTCGCGCTCGTGCTCAAGCAGTTTCAGGGCGAGGGTTGTCTTGCCTGTAAACATTTAAAATGATTATACAAGGGGGGATTAAGTACGACTTTCACCCAACCATTCACTGACTGCTCACCGCTGCAGCTCGGTCCCACGATGGAAATAGTGGCTGGGGTTTCGAAGCGGTGTGAATACATGTCGTTTCAGGAACAAAAGACGGAGCAGGTAAATGACGATGGCAAAAACGATGCAGGCAAGCTGAGTAATGGTCACGTCCAGGAGAGACGTCGACTCGGCGGCAGACTGAGGAGGACTGGCTCTGCCGCACTCGTTTAAGGGTGGAAAGGAGGTAAACTTGGCCCATGCATCGCGCAGTTCCGTTTGTGACTCGTTGTGCGGCACGCTATTGCAAAAGTCACTCCATTCCATCATTCTCATGGCGTAATCCGCATCCGGCAGGCGAATGTAATCGTACAGAATATGGCTCCAGTCTGACAGATTGCTGCACGAAACGGTATCTCCCCGAGCTCGTCCTGAGAGCAGGATGGCACAGATACACACACCCACGCCGGTCCACATCGCGTTGGTGACTGGCGGACGGGACCGGACCGGACCGGCGCGGCACCGCGGGCGGAAACAAGGCCGGTCGGTCGGCGCGGCATCGTTGAAAGGGCCGGCGCGGCATCGTCGAGAGGGCCGGCGCGGCGCGGCATCGTTGAAAGGGCCGGCGCGGCATCGTCGAGAGGGCCGGCGCGGCGCGGTATCGTCGAGAGGGCCGGCGCGGCATTGTCGAAAGGGCCGGCCGGTGGTGGTGGCCCCCCCGGGCGGTCACGTTTATGTAGAGGTAGGAAATAAATAGAAAGGCGCCATTTTATTTCTGCTTGCAGTCATATATACATTCATTTATTTTCACTTTATTTACACAAGTTTAACAAGAGTCTCTTATTTCTAGATTTTGTTCACTTAATTCCATCAACACGTCCATTAACTCAACATCATGCGCATCGAGACCATCGGGTAGAGGTCGGAAGGCACGAGTTTTTATGCCACAGGCTTCAATCCACCGTTTATTGTCAAAGTTGCGAAGCGCCGTCTTGCGCTGGTTAACAGTGAAGAGACCGTGTTTGCCGTCCGTTCGTATCGATGAAAAGCTTACATTTTTAGTAACATTTTCAAAGACGCACTGTTTGTAGTCGTCGAATGTGACGTCCTTTTTCAGTGCAGCCTTTTGCACGCCCTTGCATTTCTTTACTGTCGTAATTGTGTGGTCCTGAGCCTCCATTTCCATGGCGTAACACTTGCTACGAACGGCGGCAAAGCGCATGATATTAAACTCCCCATATTCGATTTTTAGCCGACCGGGGACTCGAGCGTGTGTTTTGTCGTGCAGCGGGTGCGTCGGATGGAGGCCAGACGTGTCTAGGATGTCGCTCAGATTTCCCAGCTCCTGATTAATATTGTCAGAGGTGATTTCGGCCCCAAAGGAGTCTGTATCTGTAAACAGCATCTCCATGCGATCCCCGAACTGGTCTTTTAGAGCCCAGTACAGTTCCAGCATGGTTTTCTTCGACCCGTCCAGGACCGTCACACCCGCCGACACACACTGTTTCAGTTTGAGCGTCCCCGGGAGCTTTTCCACCGCGATTAAATCCTCCCCAAAGATGGTAAAAGACACAAAGGTGGGCTTGGCAACGACTTTGCGGAATCGCACGACATCCCGTACAATTTCCACGCTGCGGTCGTAACGCGGATTGCGCAGCAGAAAACCGTACGTGCTGTTGGCCATCTGCTTGAACGCCTTTGCCTCAAAGGGCAGCTTTGTTCTCTGCCTTTCAAACATAAGATCCTCAATGTATCTCTTGAGCCAGGACGTCTGCCGGTATCGCACGCCTCGATGGAACCGCGTGATGCGCAGGCCCAACTGCAGGTACCGCGCCAAAACGGCTCCGTGCACAATGTAGTTCTTCCGCGGACCCAGATGAGCCACCAGCTTGGGCTGTCGGAGCTGCCCTTCCGAGATGGATTGAGCCAACTCTTGCTGGTACGGACTGTACCAGTCTGTCGGCACGGCAAACCGTTCTACAGCACACGGCCACTCGCTATGGCTTTCGTGCAAAGATTCGTCATAGTCCAGGTCCACCTCCACCGTGTACATGTAGTCGTCGTCCTCGGACAGGTTTTCCCAGTCGACTCGTTTCAGTTCCTCAGTGTCGGCCCACCTAAATTCCCCAACAGGCAGCTTTTTACACATCTCGTAGCTGTACAGGGCATTGACGTCCCACAGATAGAGATGCTTGGAGGGCCGGTCGGCGTCATAGGATGCCGTGCCCGGCACGTTGGCCTCGGCGTACCTCTTCATGACCACGGAGAGCCCGCCTCGTTTCTGCAGCTCGAAAAACTGGTACATATCGGGATCGTGAATGAGCTCCACCTCGGCTTTGGTAAATTTGAGGGCCTGGCACCATGTCAGGGAGGAGGCAGACACAAAGTGGCACACTTCCAATCCATATTTTTCATATGTCATGGCCTTGAATTTGGTGAAAAAGCAGGCCAGAAGCAACACATCACTCGTCAGGTAATGCGTCATGTAGTCGAGCAGTGACTGACATCCCAGACCATCCCACACCTGCTGTCCTCTGGCGTACTCCTGCTCCGACGGCATGGACTTTGACAGAGACGAGTAGAAGGCGGCTCGTGGTGGTAGGCTTGTCTCTTCACACAACTGCTTGTACGATTGAACGTGTTCGTAGCAGAATATCCCCTTCTGTTTGAGCAGAGCCTGGTGCGCCGGGTCTGGGTACATGTGCTGCAGAATTTTAAGGTCCTGCTCCTGAAGATCCTGGGTGATCTCGTCCAAGGACGACTGGAAAAACTGAAAACTGTCCAGTAGTTTTATGCTGCGACCCTCCTCGCCGATAAAGATGGTAGCACTGCGATACGTGTCGAGGGTCTTGGCCAGGACGCTGATCCGTTTGTTCTCCAGGGCGGGGTGCTGGACGAACGATCGAAAGACGTGGTGGGCGTCGTAACCGAAGGCATTGTGTGCGACCAGAGGCAGGAACGTGGTTCTCTTGACACCAGAGTTGCACTGAGCGTGAGCCGCGCCGCGGTAATTTTCCTTCTCTTGAAGATGGTCGTGCTCCCTCACACGGTCCTGGGGGGACCTGAAGCCTTTACCGCACAGATAGCATGCGGTAGCGCGCTTAAAGTCCGCCTCCTGCTGGGTCGACATGTGCAGTGGAAAATCGGGTCTCTTCTCCCAGAGCTCCTGCTCCAGCTGCAACACCGAGTCCACAAAATGGCGGCCGACGTCCTTTTCCCCGGTGTGCGTCACCATACGGACCACGTCTCCCTTCCAGTCGACGACCACAATAGAATAGCCTACGGGCTCGTGCTGCTGTGTCCTCGCTGTGGTGGCGTCCGCGTCGACGGGCAGAGGGACCAGGACCGACTCCCAGTCGTAGTAGGCTGTGTATGGCACCCTTTGCATTTTCGGGAAGTGTCGAAAGTCGAAACATTCGACAGAGTCCGGTTTGGCGTACTCCACCCTCTGAGCACCAAATTGTCGACACAACAGTTCATGTTCCGCCAGCCTTTCTTCGGTCGAAAACCGATTCAGGCAGTAGCAGCAGTAGAATCTGCGATGCTCCTTGCGAGTCTGTGTAGCCAGAAACGCGTGAATATCGCGGACGAGGACGTAATGATTGCGTCCCTCGTCAGACAGAATCAATAACGTCACGTGATTCTCTTTTTTCTCCCGGGTGCAGTGCAGGGGAACGATTAAATGTTTGCCAGTTTCCTGACCATCGTCCCCCTCATCCTCGACACCCAGCACAGTCAGACTGATGGTGGGGTTTAGCTGCTCGAAACGGCGCATGTCGCACACTTTCATGGGCGCGTACTCCAGGCTGCCCATATTGAGCTCGTCCACATAGGGGGTGTAGTGGTCCTGCCGGCTTGGGTGGTTCGTCGCCGGGTGCAATGCTGCTGCGACCGACAGACGGAAACAGTCGTGTGATCCATAATTGGCAACATTGACAATGGTTTTCTTCGAGTTTTGCAACCATATGGGGGTGGGAATGTAGCTGCTCGCCTTCAGGGGGTCACATCGCGCAATATTCAGCTCAAGGGCGAGGACTTGGCTGATGACCCACGCGCTGCCCTCCAGACGCAAGTGTTCCGAGGAAGCCTGCACCTCAAGAATGGCACTCTCGACGTCCTCTTCAACGTGCTCACCAACCTTGAGGAGACTGTGCGTGTTGCTTCGAAGAAACACTTCCTTGCGTTCCTGCTCTAAATCGCCGGAGCCGGACGGGCCGGGCTTTTCGCGGGACGCCGCGGCCGACACGACAAGAGTCCATTTTATGCCCTGCGGGGTCTTTTGCACCTCGCGCCGAACCTTGTCCACAATTTCCTGCTTTAAATTGATTAAACAAAGCCCCAGGTCCAACTGGTTCTCTAGGGGCAGTGTGTGCACGGCCGCATTTTTCTGCATGCCGTACTTGGAGGTCCAAAGAGTATCCCCGCGAGGAGCATCCTCTTCAGTTTCATCTTCGGATTCGGGCGGCGGGCCGCCTCCGACCTGCAGCAGTATGCGGGCCTGAGCGCTGTAGTCTTGACATGACGACAGATGCTGCTTGCGGTCGACCTGTGTGGGAAACATTTGCCGGCAATACAGACACATAAACGATACGGGACGGGGACCGTGCACACGCTTACACTCGGGCAAGTGGCGTACATACACACTTTTTCTCTGAAATACCTGATGGCACAGATCACAACCCCTTTCACTAGCATGCGCTTTGTCAAAATGGTACACAAACCGATCCTCAGTACGAAACACTCTGGAACAACGAGGACAGGGCATTCGAACTTGGGAGGGTTCGGTGTGAATGTTTTTTATATGACTGTTCAACGAGCCTTTGCGCGTGAATAGCATGCTGCAAATGTGGCACTGAAACTTTTTGGAGTGGACGTCGGAGTGCTGCTGGAGAGACTTGCGACTCTTGAACACTTTTTCGCACAGGTTGCACGGCAGGGAACTGGTTGACGCAGCGTCGGTCGGTGTCGGCGCCTCGTCGGTGTTGGGCGTATGGGTGCTCGCATCCGGGCTGCCTAGCGACGCGACGGCCGCGAGAGGTGCCGCGGAGGGTGCGCGCGGCGCGCCATTGGCGCCGGCGGGGTGGGTGGGACGCGGTGGCGCGTCGGCGGAGCCGCCGGAGTGTGACGCTGCGGCGGCGTGGGGTGGGCCAGCGGATGGTGCGCGTGGCGCGTCGGCGGCACCGGAAGGGTGGGTGGGTGGTGGCGCTGCGGCGAAGGCGGGTGCACGAAGCGTGTCGGCGGAGCCGCCAACAGGGGTGGCGTCATCCTGGCCGTTCGAGCGGTGCCGCGGCGCTGAGGACGCTGCGCAGCCTTCGGTGAGCGGCTGCGACGCGTCAGCCGTGGTAGTAGCCGTCGTGGATAGTTGTCTTGGAGGCGGTGGTGCACTGCCGTGAAACACCTGCATGTGACGTTCAAAGCGCGAACGTCGGTTGAAGGTCCGGCCGCACACGAGACACTCCCGCCACTTGAGTGCATGGCAGACACGCCGTTGGTGGTTTTCGAGTCGCATCTTGCGATTGAACGACTTTCCGCACTGGTCACACACATGGCCCGTTTTCGCCATCTGCACATAATAAATGCTCACGGTAATATACAAGGACGCAAACACACTCGATGCAGACACAGCCCAACACACACACTTACCTCGACAGCAGAAAACGCGAATGAAAGAATTTTTTTATCCAGACACTGCACACACACACACACTGAAGACGCGTGGGCAGCGGGCTCGCGACTAGAGTGCGCACTGGACGACGCTCTGGGACAGACTGACTTCTGGGTGTGTGTGGCTGTGGGTGTTCGACGTGGGTGCGGGGGTGCGTCGGCCGCACACTGGTGGTGGGAGATGCGGAACCGTGGGATGCGGTTTGGTATTGATTTTATTTATTGATTGCATGGGGATGACGCCGCGCCGAGCTCCGGCGGTGACATTATTTACCGATGTGGAGGACGCGGCCGCCCCCCCGACGCGGTGATTGGTGGTTGAAAAAGGAGTGCTTTTCTGTTTCCGTACTCGGAGAATGTGAGATAAGACCTGTGCGTGCAGAGTATGCCCCTTTCACTTTCGGAGTAAAGCCCCTTTCACTTTGCTGGCGAGGGACCTTACATTAGGTTATGTGTGGGTTAGGATGGACCGACTGTATGAGTCGGGTCAAGTAATGTTGCTGGCTGTATTGAAATAACATAAAAAACACGCACCCTCATCGCACACCCCGACCCGCGGCCACACCCCACCCCGCCGTCGAGAGGGGTGAGGTGAATGAACCACCCCGCCACCCCCCGAGAGCGACGCCACCGACGCAGCGCGACCGCCGCGGTTGGTGGTTAAAAAAGAGGTGCCTTTCTGTTTCCGTACTCGGAGAATGTGGGGTTAGGTCCGTGCACTCGGTCTAGGTCCCTTTCACTGTTCAATACACACACACACACACACACACACACACACACATTTTACCGCCGAATTAATTTATTAAATTAATTATTTTATTTAAATGCACCTTTCACTTTATCGGCGAGGGGCCTAATGTTGAGTAACGTCCGCGGTTTCACACCTTTCACTTCGGTGCACCGCACCACAGCACCCCCACCCCCACCCCACCCCTCCCTCACCCGTCCAGAGGGGTGGCAGAACCAGGCACGAGGGGTGCCAAAATCTGCCACGAGGCGTGGCAAAAACGGGCATGGCAGAATCTGGCAGCTTCAGTGCTTCAGTGGCTCCGTGCCGGCCTTTTCATACACACAATCGTCGTCAGACGTTCCAAGCTGGCGAGGTGCCACAGCAGCGCGGGGGCGCCGGGGGCCCGCAGCAGGGCGGGGCGCAGGCAGGCCCTGGTCAAACTTGTGAGTGGCAAAATTAAGTTGCATAACGTGGATGTAAATTGACCTGAATTGACCTGAGGCAATAGACCGTTCAAATTACGCACTGGAACGAAGAAATCTCCTGCAACTGTCCCTGCTCGCCTGACCTCTCGGTCATCCAAATCGACTACAAAATCGGGCGTGTTCTCGCATATTTGGTCCACACCGACAGCATCGGCACTCAAATAGGGGAACAATCAGATTCATGTATGTTTATTTTTTCGCACCCCCCCCCCCTCTTCTTCCAAGTTTGGTAGGAGAAAATTTTGTCTGTTCATAGAGCATCAGAATGTCGTCTCATTTGCAGAGGGACCACGGCAGCAGGGCGCAACGCGGGGCGTATCGCAGGGCAGAAGGCAGGGTAGGGCGGCGCATCAGCGCCAGAGCAGTGATACCTCTGGCCGGGCTACTGGTCCAGGACTTCCCCACCTAACAGAGCTCGGACTTTTGACGCATCTTGGCTGGCTGGCCCGGCTGGTTGACCAGCCAGCCGCTGACTGAACCTGGCGCTGTCTCACTCGCACCGGCACGATGCACCATGCGTCTGTCTCTCTCTCCCTGCAAGTCAGCCAGCGACTGACTGGTCACCAGCCAGGCCAGCCAGCCATGATGCCCCAAAAGTCCGAGCTCTGGCCGGCCGCATTCGAGAGTTCCACAGTCGGATACAACTGGACCTTTGGCGACTGCGCCGCGGGGGTGAGACGTCCCACGTGGGAGTAAACCGCGGGGAATGGCTAGCCCAAGCCCCCCGCCCCCTTTCGTACAACATCTGACCTCCCCCCCCCCCCCAAAAAAAAAAAGCAGAGTGCTAGGAGTGTTGCGAATGCTTGAAGCCGCGAGCCATGGTAATAGACAATCTGATTGGCAACTGAGTCGAAAAGGAAATTTTGAATCATTGGTAAAATTTTGGATAGGGAAGCCTTTTTTTGCCCACATGCCTTTCAGAAAGGCTTTAATAGTCAATTGTAAGACTTGCAAAGTTTCACGTCTAAATTTAGTGTAAAGGCAATAGATGCACCCTTCATCACTCAAATTAGGCAATGAAACCTTGGACGCTAGAATGTAATCCTTGCCTTATTTATTGCCTTTATTGATAATGCCTGCTATGCCCATAATGTGGTTATGACCACATCTCTCATTCTCAGCACAGAAATTGAATTCTTTTCCAGACCCATGTGTTGAAGACACTGTTTTTGTTTCAATCACCTAACAGCTGGAGCAGACTGCAAGCAACATGGCTGCAGGAGCTCGTGGGCTGATGATAGAGTCAAGGCAGTTGCATCAAAGTATGCTTGTTTTGGTGCGAGACATGAATACTTTTTCTTCCAATCAACACCAAAATAGCTTAAAGTGGAAATAATGTTTCTGCTTGAATTTTGTTAGACATCAGTGTCAAGATGTACGCTAACCAGAGTTTCCATGAGAACTTTCAATCTGTTCCCTGTCTGTACAGAAAATAAATGCACAAATGAGTTCACTTACGTTTATTCCATTTATGAGCATTACAAACATTTCCCCTCAGATGGTAATATAGATACTGTACTGGAGAGTTGAATATTACTAAGTGCCACAATTATAAACAGGCTACTGGTTGCAATGAATCTTTCAAAACCGGAGCGATATTTGGGTGTCCCTAGTATCTCTCCATTCACCTTTCTTCATGAAACTCAGAAAACAATCTTGTAACATTGAAAGAGTCTTTAGCATCATTGCACATGGTATAGCGAATCATAAGACAACTTAGAAAATGAAACGGCACTAGAAGTGTGATATGAATCAATCAAAAATACAGCTTAACTTTAGGGTAGAAGGCAGTTATCTAAATTGTAAACTTTCAATGCTTTAACTAAAACCAGAGACTAAAGAATTTAAACATGGCTTAATGCTAGCAGTCAAGGGGGGCGTCCACTTGACGACCATTGGCAGCACAGATCCCCATGGCAACCTGGAAATCCAACTCCATCTGTTGGAAAACAAAATAGCAACAAATGAGACTTCAGAATCCATAGAAAAAGCGTGGAAAGGATAGTTAAGTCATTAATTAAAGCACGATAATATTCACATGAAAACAATTGAGATAGAAAAACTGAAGATAACCATAGAAGCCCCTTTCTAGTACATAAGAGAGAAACGTTCCGGTACAAAGACAAGTCTAAGATTATTTACTGATAATAAGTACAATTGTACTTTTTAAAAGGTACTACTGTTATGAACAAGAAAACAATTCACAATTGGGAACAAAGATCTCAATCATAACTGCAGTCACACTAGGGCTTAGAATGGTTTGTAACCCACAGAAATCCACAAAAGAGGCAAAATTTGCAATGCTCCTTAAATCTTTAATGGGACTTCCAAAGGTGTGAACGAGATTCTTATTTGCATTTTTGGTAAAAAGCTTCAATTAGCATGAATTTTTTTTTTAAAATCCTAACATTTTGGAATTATGCTTTAGCTTTTACCTGCTTCTACAAGAACGTCATACTAAACAAGAGGATCAATGAGAAATAACACCCTTAATTTTAGCAAGGATTGTGTTCAGGGCAGAGGTCGTTTTTAGCACAAACCTCCATAGCGAGCACCACACTAAACCATCAAAGTCAATGTGTGCTTTAATAAATGTGCACATCAGCATCAAAAGAGTTATGAAAACAATGAGTCCTACTATATTACACAGACTCTTCAAGCAGAGTACCCTCACTATGATATGCCATTTCATGCTTGATGCTTCTTTGATAGTGAAGAAATGAGATCAATAAAGTTCTTGCACAGTCAGCTTCAGAAACTACAAATGAGTAATATACCACACTACATCAATTGTATTTCACTTATGTCCCTGACAATTAAAATAAAGAGGGGAGGAAAAAAAAATTACTAAGGCTTGAAATCAAAGTCCAGCCAAAAACTGAGCCACAATATTTCATGCAAACTTGTTGAGAAAACGAAAAAGAAAAGGGGAGAGGGAGGAAGAAGGAACAAAACAATTGACTGCTTATTATTAATAAGACTACGGATGCAATGATACGTCAGAATTGATCTGAACTTACAGGAATCGGTACACTAACTACAGAACTTCGCCATCTTCTTGGCCTCAGAGGGACTGAGGCAGTGACAGCAGCATTCAGTCAAAAGGTCCGGTAGTAGAAAGGTGGGCCAAGGACCTGGGGTCTTTCTGTATTAAGTATTTCTAAGGATGCAGCCTGCAAACAAACATAAAGATACATTGGGCATCATGCAATTAAGCAACAACAATTTTAAGATAGAGTTTTATTCACACACCTGCAGCGGAGGAATAGGAGGGTCAGATCAATATGATATGTTGAGGGAAACAATGGTTTCAGTTATTCACGTATACCATTGATAACTTGAAGTCCTCATCGAAAAAGTTAGCCTATGCGTGGCTGTTATCAGATCAGTTAAATTAGTTGGGGGAAAAAACGAAGAAAAGTACAATATTTACAGTAAAGTGACGTTACCTGCCTTTAGGCGAAAGTTGATTATGTCAAGCTATAAGGACCAAAACTGATGACGTGATGTAGTGACACAATCTTAGTGGACAAGAGTCTAAAGGATGAAGCCAGCAACCACAAATGATAAATAATTATCAACATGCAACAAACTTTTTTAAATATAATTTACTTTACATACCTTTTCATGACATACCTGTAGGAGATGAAGAACTTGGAAGCCATTGAGTAGGTGCGTTAGTACGATGGATAAGTTCAGAAACACATTTAGTATTTCAGGTTTTCAGATATCCAATGGGGTTTGCAAACCCCATCCCCAACGATTATCAAGGTGAAAATCAGCAATGCTGCTCTCTATTCCTTGAATTATAAAGTAGAACCTATAAAACAAATAAGGCTAACCAAAAGAAAAGACATTTACCAAGGTGAAAAAGAGAATTAAATAGCGAAAGCAGCTTTAAAATTAAGCAATGTTTTAACCTACTACAAACTCACAACGTTCAGGGCGAACTAACAGAGGTATGGTGGTTTAATACAATATAAAAATGGAGGATTCAAAATAAAAAAGTTGCCTTAATCAACACTGAATGTCCAAAATAGAAGCTGGACGTAGTTGGCATAACATCTAGTGCCACATTTCCAATTGATCAATAGTTAGGAGCACATGAAGAGCTGGAAACAAAAAAAAATAATAATTACCACATAAAGCACTTTAATAAATCTCACATCCAAAAAACTTACAAAATATTTACAAACAACTACCTTCTGCGCTGATGTACTGGATGCCTCAATCTTTGCTCTGTACTGATTCCTGCGCTCATGTACTGGATGCCTGAATCTATCCTCCCATCGAGAATCGTCTTGAAAAGTTTTCCTCGTAGATGAAGACTGAACTGATTGCCTGACCCTAAAACTAAACAAAATCAACAACTACATCAGAACTCAGGTAAGGTTAGACTGTGTTAGACTTAATCCTAAACGTGTAACAGGCACATGATAACGAAACGGAGCAGATGGTACACATAAAGGCATGCAGCAACGATCATGCTAAGAAAAAAATAATTTTGAAAAGCTATTCAAGCGAACGCGAGGAAAATACCGGCATTTGGTACGAGCCATAAGTTGGCAAAGGCGTGTTGGTATTTCACTCAGACTCACCTCACGGTGCAAGTGCTGCGAGAAAACACTCCAATGCGCTACATTTCAAATCCACTTTAAATAATATTATTACAAAAGTTGACACTTTGATTCAACAACGGTTGTATTCCACAACTACAAGACAATCTGTTTTCAGCTGCCTATCAAGTGAATGGAGTGGCGGTGGCGACTGTTGTGTTGACTGTTCGTTCCAATAGAGTTTTCTTTGGTTTTCTTTTCATACCGCATTGCAGAGCTAGCGCCACCTCTCGGACGCAGTCGTAACGTTCACACTGGCGGCTCTACCCCGCGGTCGAGGGCGGAGCGTGTGTGTGTAACGTGTTACCACGGCAGGGTTTTTTTTTTTTCTTTTAATCATCCGATGACCGGATATTTAAACAAAATAGTAGGGATTATTCTAAAAAAATAATGGGATTTTTCAAAATCAATTACAACATTTCTACAAGAAAGACGGCATTTCTTTATTTATCTCCTATAAAAGCCATGGTTTGTTGACCGACGTAATTTTCTCCGAGGGATTGAATAAATACATTCGGAGAGTATCGCGTCGGAGAATAAGGGTGCTCCCCATTTATAGCATAGTTACAAATTTATAATGTAATAAAATTTACGATTAAAAATTTTAAATTTGTTTTTTTTTTTACAATCGGACATTTGATTTTTTTGGGTGATTTTAAGGGGGGGAGGTATATCGTACCTCGCATCGTTTAGGCTTAAAACATTTTTCGCACGAAATCGGGTCCAATCGGCCACTGTGCGAGGGTAGGCAACGCGCTGTGCAATGATGCCGAATGTGCTGCATACCCTCGATCTGACAGGCGCTCTCTCAGGCAGCAGCCACGACGTTCGGAAGGGAACAATCTCCGTTGACGCTTGTCTCTATAAGTCCATTCTCGTGCAGGTTCCATCGTAGTGAAAGGCGACCTATCGTCTCAGCTGCTCTCTCTGTCTCGTCTTCACGACAAATCGCTTCGTCCAGTGCCATCCGCCCCTTCCTCTTGCTTTCTAGCTCGGTCCCTCTGTGACACTTGCCATCCCTCTCTCTCACGTCACGAGAACGTGTTCGATCATGTTGGGCTGTGGGAGTACCGTTATCGCGATAAGCAGTTCAGGTCTGACTGCAAATTTATAGTGTGCGTCCATTGTCACCAAAGGGTGTTTTGGCCGCCGGCCACTATCGACAGGTGCATGCCCGTACCTTTCAACACCTGCTACAAAAGGAAATGTGTCAATTACTACATAAATCTGGCAAGTAGATTCACGAACGCCAGGGAAACCAATCGTTGCCAAAAAAAGCAGAGTCTTCTCGTCACTGTTCTTACCAAGACGTTGGCCTAACACAAGGTTCGTCACTGACCCGTTCGCATCCCGGTCGTCCGCACTGCCATCCTGCAACAGAGAAAAGCACAGTCACACATACTCACCAACTCCGGTCACGGTCTCCACCTGCAACAGAAAAAAAGAATTACTTGACACCAGATCTAAGAGCACACTCATACATTGTCCAGGGAAGCATTCGATTTACCGTGCGCCTGTCCTATAAGATTGAAATGAGTGTGAAGTGCATGACGTGTGGAGGCCTAAAGGAGGGGCAGGCTGTTTCCCGCAACAAAAGTGCCCAATTCGCCTTTTGCAAAAATATCGTTTGCAGGAGGGCAGCCATTGGTGCTCTGAAAGAGTACAAGTCGCAACAGGAGGTGGGCGATGGTTACAGACTAGTCCGCACCTACGCGTTCTACGTTGAAAAAGACGGAACGGTGTCCGGTGGAAACCCGCGTAGTGGTGAACATTAAACTTACCTACGGCACCAATAAGGGAAGAAGGCAGGCGCTATCGCCGTTGGGTCCGCCAGAAAACACCTCCTGCAAAAGAAAGAGGAAACAGGCGAAATGATTCACTGTGATACTGTCTTGAGACAACAGAAAATGAACTACAGAAATAAAACACTAGACACGAGGTGTCGTCTGCTGGCCGACAACAGACTAGCGGAGTTTCCGTACCGAGCCGGTAGAGCGCGCTCGTGTCGCGGCGGGCGACATTCAAAACTAGGCGGCGGACCGCACTTCCGTGCGTGCGTGCCGTGTGCCAGGTGCAACCGAGGCGGCGGCGGACAGGTACTGACAGGTGCACACAGGACCAGACCTTTCTTACTTAGGTTTAGGTTTGGACCCGCGAGAATGCCCCCAAGGGGCGACCGCGGCGACGGGCAGGTACAGACCTGTGGACCCCCCAAAGGGCGGATCCAGGTTGCGACTCAGGCCCTTCGAGTGACTTGGGTTAGGTTAGGTTACCTTCCAAAAAAATAGACGACCCACTTAGGTTGAGTTAGGTTACCCTCCGAAAAGAAGACAACCAAAACAATTTTTTTAGAAAAAATTCCTGAAAAAAAAATTTCTCAGGAAAAAGTTCAAGATTGCTAAAAATGAAAATGAAAATAAATAGAGAGTAATGTAGTGATTGCATAAGTTTATTGATTTTATAATGTTATACACTGCGATGGTTTTTGTAAACAATTTGGCTGTGAAATAAAAATTTATATAACTTAAAAATACTAAATGGCTCATCACCGTAAGCCCATCTCAGTTCAAAGAGAACATGCCAAATATCAAGCGGTTATCCTCGCTCTGACTATTTTGCAAACAATATCTTCAAGTTACAGCTGGTGTTTCCTTTAAATTTTAATAGCACCTCACATAATTTGTTAAGAAAGGTTGCTTTGTGGAGAATCGACGCAGGAAGAAAATTTGACATGCAAAGCAATACTCCCTGACAAATGATCCATGAAGCGTAAGAAAGGGGATAACTCAATGTGGATTTGAACTGCATAAGATTGAGTCAAATAACGTTGATGGAATAAGGCCATAAGGGCACAATAATGAGATAAAAACTCATATTAGAGATAATTCAAGATTCCCTGCTACCTGAATCACATTGGCACTGTTTTAAGTACTTTTTTTTTGTTTACAAAAAGTCAGGACAAAGAAATGTGCAAAAAAGCAAAAGCTTAAGGGGGTATCCACGTGTGTCGACATTGAAAACAGAGGTTTGCGCCGTCGCTCATGTATACAACACTATAAATTTTATTGAATCGAAATGTTTTCCACTTAATCACAAATGGTTTTAGCTTCTTTCCCCCCCGCCGAAATGCTGATTAGATGTGCCGTCTCCGAATAAAGCGACCTCTTCGGAGACGACCGCAAAAAATGGCTGGTGTTCCTGAAACCAAACGGCTCATTAGAAAAAATATCGCCGGCGGATGGTTATGGCCAACTAAATTCTCCAGGACCTAAACCTCCAAAAAAAATTATTTTTTTGAAAAAAAAAAAAATTGGTTTTTTTGGGAAAAGTGTAAAATTGGCACTATGTTTCATTTTTTTTTTCGAAAAGTTACAAAAGAGGTATATTTGATTTTTGAGGTTCAGGGCGTAGGGCATAGGTAGAGGAACGTCTCTAAAAAATTTCAGACTTCTATCTCAATTTTTCTGGCCTGGAGAACTCCAGCCATTTCAAAAATTCCGTTTCGAGATAAACGCATTTAAAGTTTCTTATCGGGAGGGATTTACCCTTATCATCTTATACTTTAAGCGCATGCCATGTTCAGGAAAATTCGAATTATGTGCTCAGTCATCTTCTACCGTATTAGTGGGACCCTTGAGAACATTTTTAGGCCAAAAAAAGTAATTCGATTTTCGCCAAAAATACACGTGGATACCCCCTTAATTTTCAGCAAGCAAAAAGTGGTTGTTATGAGGAAAGAAATTAAGTTTTATGCAATTATTCTAGCAAAACAAGGCAAATACAAGCACCAAAGAAATGGCAAAATTTGTGCAGGTCCACAAGTTAGGACAGTTGACAAAAATCAAAATCATAAGCACCAAGAATAATCACATGCTAATAATTGAAGCAGAAAAAAAAGGCAGCACAGTACTAAAAGAAATTCTACAGCATATTGCATCATACTTAAGTTAGCAATCTTGCAGATTGCAATGCTAAGCAGTTGAAAAAAGAGAAAAAAACTAAACTCCTATTACTCACAATACAATACGTGCATCATGCACTCATTGAAGGAAAAAACAAAGCAAATGCAAGCAGGAGAAAAATAGCGCATAGAACAACTGAATTTAGTATTAGGCAACGCATATTGTGCAAGATCCATCAGCCCTTGATGCCATGATTAATTGGGTTGGAACTGAAAAAAAATTGGGCATCAAGGACATGAAGACTGGTTCCCTCATTGTTGGTGCATTTGGCTCAACGTGAAGCTAATGAGGTATAAAAAAACAGCATTGTCCGAAAAGAAAATATAAAGCATCACAATAGCAAATCGGAGAAAAGAAAGAGGGAAGTCCTGTTACTCACTGCTACCTAAATAGAGACCCTCCCGTCAGAGATGCGCAGGCGAGCGCTTGGTAGTCCCGTGGAGGCACAGGCACCCTGCGTCCGGCTAGCTGGCGACCGCTGCGCCGCTCGAGACGCTAGCTGTGTAGCCTCGCGCGGGGCGAATTCGGGCCGCCCGCTCCGCATGGGACTACCAGTCGTCTGTGATTGGCCGAGAGGGTCCCCCTCTGCGCATCTCTGACGCTAGGGTCTCTATACCTAAATCGGGGCGGATCCTTTAGCAGAAAAAGACCTAAGCTACATGCTTATCGATCCCGTGATGTTTGTCTTCTGAAAATTTCCTTCATACTGACGGGCACACGCCTCTGCAACAATGTAAAAAGGCAAAACGACACTTAAAATTCAATTTTGCATTGAAGCCAAATGCCATAAGTGATGCTCATACTTACCAACAATGAGGGCACCAGTTTTCAAGTCCTTGATTCCCAATTTTTTTTCAGTTCCAACCCAATTAATCATAGCGGCCAAGGGTGGACTGAACAGGAGCTTGCATATGTTTGTCGCCATCTCACCTTCACTATTACCTCTCCCAGCCACAACACTAAAATGACCAACCTAAAGAAAAGAATAGAATTTGAAGTATTTTTCACCCAGTTCTATGAAACATTAATAAATTTTGTGGTCATACATCACTCCCTTCACTTACAGCAAAATCAAAATTGGCTTTTTTTGATAAGAAATATTCCCACTCAAAGAACTTGTCTTTTGATTGTTGCTTAGCTGGGAGAGGAAATTTGCTTGGCCAACCAGCTGGCTTAGCAGCCAAGCTGGTGTGCGCTTGCAAATCCAGAAGTTTTTGCAATTTAAAATCAATTTTTTCTAAATGATGTCTTTGTCTTTCCTGCTCCAGCCTTATCTTCATGAGAACTTTACGGACACCTGTGAAATAAATTTTTAAAAAATTGTCATGGACAACCTTGTAAAATACTTCTATTGATTCCAAAGCAGGTAATCATTCTTACTTGGATTTTCCTTGGTCACTTCACTTTCTTCAAGATCATTGAAAGTGGCATCTGAGATAATGTAAAATAAGAGAGATTAAAATTACAGGTAAAAATGTTGTACCCTTAAGAAATACACTGTAAAGGGATATGCAACCAACCATCATCCCTCTGAGATTCAGTTTGAGCTATTTTGGCTTCAACTCTGCACTTTGCCCGCTCTAATTCATTTTTCAATCTGTCATTAGATCCACTTCCTGGATCACTTCCTGGACTTGAATCCATTCCAAACAATCTGCAGGAGAAAAAAAAATGATCAGAGTAAGCCCCACAAAATTTTAGGAGTCAGAATGAAAATATGTAGAGAGCCTTACTCAATGCCAGCATCGTTAGGTTCAGAAATCTCAAAAGAAGCAGGGCTCGATACTTTTGTTTCTTCCAATGAGGTCTCATTCAACCTGCAGGGACTTTCATTTAAATTCAATTAACACCACATAGAATTACAAAAATGACTCATTATTTGCAGAACAGTACCTGGATAATGGGAATAAGAAACAGAAAAGTAGAGATTACTGAAACAAAATGCGACAAGAAGTACCTGGATGTAAGTGTAGAGGTAGAAGGCTGCAGGGTTACTTTTTTAGCTGTTAAAAATGCTGGTCTGGAAAAAAATGTCTCAATTAAATTTAAAATGAAGCAGAAAAGCAGTCTTTGCAGAAAATGCAAAAGAACAGACCTGGGAACTGTAGATCCAGAGGCTTGTCCTAAAGGTCTAAAGATAGGAATTTTTATATAAGTACTGATACAACATAAATAAAAAGAGAAGAGATAAGATTATTGAAACAACATGAGACAAAATGTACCTGGGTGCAATTGTAGAGGGAGCAGGCTTTGAGAGTTGAAGCTGCGGCGCTGCAGAACTGAACTGTGGGGCTTGCGGCGCTGCAGGCCTAACCACAGTGGAGCTAGGTTGAAATGATACAGCTCTAGAAAAGAGTTCAAGAAAAATAAAATACCAACAGAAGTAGTAATTCCTAAAAAATGTGCAAGAAGATGATACCTTAAAGCGTTAGCACCAGGAAGAATCACAAATTTGCCAGGAAACCTACTGTACAGATCAAAAGGTGATAAATGAAAGCTAAAGAAACCATCCAAAGTAACCAATAGATAGGGCAAGATAAGAATGGTATACCTGGGTTGGATCACACCAGCTTCTTGACCCGCTACAATCAAATTTCTAAAAACAAGGAAAACAACTCAATGTAATAATATGAACAAAGGCTGTTTTTAGAAACTGTCATGTAATTTCAAGGTTGCTACATACTGCTGGACTGAAGACTTGGAGGAGCCCAGCACTTCCAAGAGAGTCCTTGGTTTTCTGCAACAAACCATGAAAGGAACATATTTATAATAATAACATGCAGTAGGCAAGAAAGTTACAGTCAGAAGCCTCTTACCCTGAGTTTGATGGAAAAGAAGGAGGGCCCGTGGTGTCGAGCGACCGGGAATTCCGGGGATTCCGGGAAAAAGCCGGGAAATTTGGTCGCCGGGAAAAAAACCGGGGAAAAGCCGGGAAATTAGCTTTTGATCCGGGAAATTCTAAAAAATTGTCTGATTAATTGCGCGCGGGGCGGGCGAGGCGCGTGGGAACGCGTCTTGGGGCTGATGCCTGCCGACGGCGAAGCGAGCCGAGCTGAGCGGCCGAGCGTCACTCCGCGCCGGCTACCCCCACCCTTCCACACTGTTAGAAATTTTTGTTAATCTACGAAATATTTAAACAAGATACACTTTGTAAAATATTCTTTAAAAGATATTTATTGAAATTTGGAGATTATTTTGTACATCGACATTATATATCTTGTATTAGCAGCTTACGATATTTTTGGTATTCCTAGCGAATACACTGCAATTCAAAGGGTGAGACGTCTCACCCATTTCCGGTGATACAAAAAGTCTCACCTAAAAAAAGTCATACACGCATGTATCACCGAAAAAAAGGTCGTACACAAATGTATCACCGAAAAATGGTCAGACATCAGTGAGGTGGGCCCTTGTTTTCCTGAGGAAGTATCACTCTTTTTCGGTGATACATGAGTACGACCTTTTTTCGGTGATACATTCGTGTACGACCTTTTTACGGTGATACACTTTAGTATCACCCTTTTTCGGTGAGACAGTTCTGTCTCACCCCTCAGATGGTGAGATGTATCACCATTTGATTTACAGTGTATTTTGTTAACAAATGAAACAGTTTTTTAATTTACATAATACGTCGTAGAATTGCCAAATCCGACCGGGTATCGAGCTGTGAAGGACCTTGCTGGTCGAGTTCTATTACGAACCACCCTAGTAGAGCCGTGGTAGGTACGCTGCCAGCAGGCCAGAAAGTCCTGGTTTAGATTCTCCGACGAACAGTTTGTCCCGCTACTATTTGGTGCATGCGAGGGTGCATGTTACTTCCAGTGATTAACGGAATATTTTGTAGATTTACTAAGTATCTTGTAAATTGATGTTAACGACGCATTTTTGGACTTCACGACATATTTCATGAACAGCATTTTACAAAGGTCTCGTTAATAAAAATTTCCAGTGAAATCTTCGTAAATTTACGACAAACTTTTGAACAGTGCATTGTCGCCTGGGTGGATGCGCGCGCGCGCAGCGCCCGTTGACGAGTCGAGCCAGCGGGCGGACAGGTTTGAGCCGATAAAGATCATTTCTCTTTTTTTTGTCAGTTATCCTTTTAAATAACACCCCTTATTAGTCACTATTTGGTTGGAAATAGCCGGGAATTCGGACAAAAATGACTCGGGAAATCCGGAGAAAAAACGGGAATTTAAAATTCCGGTAGCGCTCGTCACCATGGAGGGGGAGCCAAGGGTGCCGCCCTTTCAATGACTTTCCCCTTCTTACTAGGATCCACCTCACCACCAATCTGGTGGACATGGGCAAAGTTCTGCCTCTGAAATAAAAAAAAAACATCTAAAAGCAGTTACTGTCACAACTTCAATGCAATAAAGCTCAAACAAACAAACAAACGAACAAACAAACGAGCGAACGAACAAAAAAAAATAAAAAAAATGTGTGGGCACAACATTCTACAATGGAATTCATGCAATCACCAAACCAAGCCAATCAACAGCCCCATACTTACAGACAGATTACAGGCAATGGACAAGAGGAGTGGCTGAATAAACATTGTTTCCGAAGGGAATCAGGAAACATTTAAACAAAATGTCCGATATTGGATAAACTCTGTATTGTTCGTCCAGCTGTGACACTACAGCAGCTCCCACAGTTCGAGATGGCCGAGGATAATCATAATCATCATGTTAAGCGCGTTACGCCAAGAGAATGGCCCACCAGCTGTTTGTCGTGCCCGCCGTGCCGCCGCCGCACAGTGGGCGGAAACACCACTTTCGACGCGAAAAAGTCCGAATGTGAAACTTAAGTCAATGATCTAAATTTCAAATGAGAGGTTCAAAAAACCATGCAGAACAACGTCTATACCATTGTTGGAGCTCTTCTAGCTGCAGTAAAAGACAATTTTGATTCGAACGCGCTTTTTTAAGGGAGCGAGCGTTTTTGGTGTAAGCTGTACAGAGGCGAAAAGGAGCGCTGCTATTGGTCGGATTCCATTTCCGGTGGCTCGGCTCCCCCCTCTCCCTGTGTTTTTCGCTGACGAGTCGAGTTTTGCCATGGTAACGGCGATTTCAACTCAAAATTTCTCAAAATTGGCCCTGCACTTTTCAACCAGATTTCACCACTGAAATCAGGGTACAAAGTTCTACCACTCTGCCAAGTCTCGTCAGAATCGTATAGAGAATTTCGAAACTGCATAAGGGGCCAGACTGGAAATAAAAAAAAAAAAAAAAAAAAAAAAAAAAACCAACCCCGGTGAGGCTATAAGGCCACTTCGTGCCTAAAAAAAGGTATAAGTTTATCTTGTTATTCATGTTAACCAAAAGAAAGCGCCAGTTTCTAGTGTTAGATACTTAGTCAACGGCAGATGCTAACATAAGCAAGTAACAAGTTTTCGCATAACTTGGACAAAGCCCCATTTTAATGACTTACACGGAACGATGTAGAATGAGACTCAAAACGATGGGCTACATGAAAATTCTGATGTGTCCATCTTCTGGCAGCTTGGTTCCTAAGTCAAGTGGTAAAGGTTAGGGGCCGATGCAAACTTCTTTGGTGGCCGAAACAAAACCTTTATCATTTGTTTAACTACCTCGCATTCGCTCAAAATCATAGGTACAGCCACTTTGATTCTAATCTTGTCATATTTTAATGGCGACATTGTAACCAAAGTGTAATTTTTTAAAGTCGCGACTCCCGAATTCTTTTTTCAAACTTTGTTTTGTTTGGTTCCTGTCTGCGCCTTGTCCCCTGCCTTCTATCCCCCGTACCCCTTGATGCCCGACGCCTGTAGCGCTCCTGGTGGGCGTTAGTGTAACTACTAGTGCTGCTTGTTGTTGTATTTATGACTTGTGTACGACTTGAATCGGTTCAATCAACGTGAAGCTTCTAATTGTGTGAACCTAGATGATCACTAGGTACTAATCAAGTCATTCTTTTCAGTTAATCCATGTGGACTTTTGTTTAGGATTTTATTTGAAGAAAGTTCCATCGTTTGGTTTGGCTCTGCTGACACCGTGGTTCCATGGTTGCTGAGCGCCGTTCTCACTGAGATAGTTTTTACTAGAAAAGATCTTTGAATTTTCATCGCCATGGTCAACAAACGGCAGGACTCGAATCAAAGTGGCGGAAACAACAATCTTCCATGCATTCAAGATGCTGCAACTTATGACAAAGTGTTTATTTTAGCCATTAAATGTGAATGCCATTGGGCCCCTCCTAACCTAAACACAATGGTTGGATTGATGGCTGGTTGGAAGAAGAAGATAAACAACATAGGAATTACAAATTACCTTATCACTGTTGGCCCCATTCCATGCAAGTAAATATAGTTTTGTGTTTTATTGTTAACCAAGCTTCAGTTGGAGCAAAGGTCTTCGAAAATAACGTAAATCTGTGCAGAATGTCACCACCATAGAAATGTATGCCAAGATGTGATCCGGGTACTTCTTTAACATGGTTTGCATGGATGAAAGAGTAAAAGAGAAAATGATTTGTGCCATGTATTATATTTTGATGAGTAAACCTAAAAAGGGCAAGCAAATTTTTATAAATGAAAAATTAATGAAAAATTATCATGGTTCATGAATGGCTTCCATTTCTACGGGGAGCAAGCAGATTCATAATTGGGATTCGTAAAGTACAGTTAGCATTTCTTTACGGAGAAGGTTCACCGTAACATATGAGACCCTTCTTTCGTATTATGTTTGCGCAGCAAGTACCGTAAGATATTATAATGTTTATTCGTATTACGAATAGATTTCACCGTAGAACATTTAGTGTGTGACTCTGTGACGAAAGATACTTCCATTTGCCAGGCTTCCTCTATTATTTTTAGCTTTCCATCTTCTGCTCCTCAGAAGTGTCCTTGTTTTGAGCCAAAAACCTATTTGGCTCATAAGCTTTGTTAGTTTTCAAAATTTTGTCGGATGCGTGATTAGCGATAGCTGCAAAAGTGTACAAATAAAACCATTTATTAAACAGTAAAGTAACTACAAAAACAGGAAGCTTGAGACACACTAAGAAGGAGGCAATTTCTGCATACTCACTGAGCAAAGCATAAATACATTCACTTGGAAATACGGAGCACTTTTCCTTCCCTGTTTCTTTATCGGCAATTTAATGCAAATGCATATATTGCCGCTTTGGTAGTGGAAACATTTTTGTTACCATGTTGGCCACCTTGGAGCGAAGTGCATCCTTTGATTGATTAATCCATATCTCGTACACACTTCGCTCGTCCATAAAAATTCTCTCCCCACAGTGAACCTGTTAAGAAACCATTGTGAAAAATTAATTGTGGAAAAAGATAAAAGAACTGTAGCGCCAATACATACATAGCCTTTTGGGGCTTGAAAGTTGTCTAAGGCACTCATGCCAATTGGAAATGAATGCAGCAGAGCTGCAAATATAATATATTGTGAATTTAAGTTCACAAATTATTCAATGTATCTCAGTGTATAAAGTAAGTTTTTATACTTACTGGGAGTATGATGACTACTCGTGCTTGCCTTTCTTTGAAGTTCTTCAATTTGATTTTTAAAAGCACTTACAATATTATTTATCAAAGCATTGTGCTGTTCCTTCAATTTCTCAATTTGGCTTTCATGTCTTTTTTCTTGTGTATTAAATTGGTGCTCTAAAGACTGCATGAAGTTACTCATATGCATAGATAACTGTTCAGGAAAATTTTCTGGTATTGGCGAAATTTCGGTTATGTCCTCCTCCTAAGACATAAATGAAAAGAAAACTATTCTTCGAAAAGTATTATAATAGCCCTTGTTTAGACATGATTTATGCATGGTAGGTTTACGCCAGACCGTGTCTTGTCGTAACAGGCTTCGCGATGCTGCGCCAGTTTCGACAATCCACGCCTGGCGTTACACCTACCTTAGCCTGCGGCGCTTCCTGCTTGCCTTCGGCAAGCTGTTTTAAGGTTCATTGAGGCAATGAGTAGTGCACTACGTGATGAATCGTCGAAGTATATTACATTAGAATATTCTAGACGGGGTAGCCCCTACGTGGTTGACACTTTGGACAGAGGTCATAATGGATTTCATTGCCGTCATCAGCACCTTCCAAACCATGCGAAACCATGTCAAAATGTCTCTAAAATGAAAATTCACATAAAAGTTGCACTTTTTCTGCCGTTTTTTCAGTGTCTTTTCGTTGGTGCGACTGATTGAATTGCGATAGATAGCTGCATTTTGGCGTGTGGCGGTCCAAGGACATACCTAATAACCCTGCAAAATCTCAGCCAGATCGGCCGAGCCGTTCAGGAGGAGTAGTGCGGACACACACACACACAGACAGACAGACAGACAGGAAAAGTTTTTCAACCCCAGTGAAGTAAGTGGCTTTGCTAATCGCTCAGCCAAAAAATCAAGAAAAAGTCACATTTTGCGTTTTAACCACCAAGGCAAGTCCCATTTAGGCATATCTTAACTAAGTGCTGTACCAACTTTACGCGGCCTTATCTCAGAAACTACACGTCTCACCGGGGTCAGCCTGGTTTTAGACGAAAGAAGTCGTCGAGGACAACATAATGCGGTACTCGTTTGAATTTTAACTACCAAGGGGAGTCCCATTTACGGGCACCTTAATTTAGAGCGTTGTACCAACGTTACGCCGCTGTATCTCAGAAACTACACGTCCAACCGGGGTCAGCTAGGTCTCAAAAGAAAGTTCTCTTCGGGGACAACAAGATGGTCACTTACCACGATCGTACTGCTTTCAACATATGCCGTTTAAAAGTGGGTTTTATATTTTGCAGCGACGTGCAATAACGATGGGTCTGCCACTGACTTAACTTATGTACAATTCAGTGAGAGTGTATTGATTTTCCCAGTAAATTCAGCCACACTATTTGACTAACAAAGTAGGTTTACGCCAGACCGTGTCTTGTCGTAACAGGCTTCGCGATGCTGCGCCAGTTACGACAATCCACGCCTGGCGTTACACCTACCTTGGCCTGCGGCGCTTCCCTGCTTGCCTTCGGCAAGCTGTCTCAAGGATATTTTATGCATTGAGTAATGCACCACGTGAAATCTGCAATAAAATTTTAAAGTCGGTCGATCCCCTTTTTTTTCTAGATCCTGATTCGGCAAACTGATGAAGTCGGGCTCCTAGACCCCCCTTCCGACCCCTCTTTGAAAAGGTATTGCCGAGACCTATCGAAATCTGCAATAAAATTTTTAGTCGGTCGATCCCCTTTTTTCAAGACCCTGATTCGGCCAACTGATGAAGTCGGGCTCCTAGACCCCCCTGCCGACCCCTTTTTGAAAAGGTCTTGCCGAGTCCTATCGAAATCTACACTAAAATTTTTTAGTCGGTCGACCCCCTTTTTTCAAGATGAAGGGTCAAAGTCGATTATGTTAGTAAATTCGGGCCGAGGTAGCCAATTCGCTGGTAAAAGTTTGGTCAGGGGTCGAAATGGATTTCATTTTCGTCATCTGCACCTTCAAAAACATACGAAATCATGTAAAAATGTCTCTAAAATATAAAGTCACTAAAAAGGTGCACTTTTTCTGCCGTTTTTTAGTGTTTTTTCGTTGGTACGACTAAATTATTTGAGATAAAGTGCTGAATTTCGGCGTGTGGTGAGCCAAGGATATGCCTAAGAACCCTGCAAAATCTCGTCTCGACCGGCCTAGCCGTTTGGGAGGAGTAGTGCGGACACACAAACAGACAGACAAACAAACAGTCAAACAGACAGACAGACAAAACTTTTCAACCGCACTGGAGTAACTGGCTTCGCTAATCGCTCAGCCAATTACAGGCGCTTGTCCCAGACATTGCCTCCGTACAGGCGTTTTACAGGTAAAACGTAAGTGAGTGTAGGCTTCACGCGTACAATGAGTGCAAGAAGTGGCAGCCCCCCTGGCAAGAAAGCATCACGAGCAGAAGGCATTCATTCAGCAAAATAGGCCGCGGCGCCACGCCAGCGCACTAACACGGCTGGCTGATAGGTTGCCTAGTAATCAGGCGCTAGGCGACAGAGCCGCAGTAATCCCATCTGGCATCGGCCGTCGACCAAAGGTGTTCACCTCTGGCAGGCCGTGGCTCCCACATAATAGGCACGGGCTCTCCTCACTGAGCACCGGCCCGGGAGATGGTACAGTCAGTACCGCCCTACCACCGAACCTGGACAGACCTTCTCAGCGAGTACCAGCAACTAAATAGCAGTCGACACGACTGTCCATTTTATGGAGCAAAACTGTCGACAATTACTGATAAAGTACCTCTCCTCTCATGCCATGTTTCCACAAGATCATGCTAGTCAATTCATATTGCAGGGCCGGTATTAAGAACTTACTCGCACAGCCTTCCCCCTCCCCCGGCAGCGAAGGCCACTGCATCTGCGACACTTGTGAGGTCTCTGCAGTTAGGGACGCACATGATCTGCGTGCGCACCACGTACCTGAATGAAAGCGAAGTACAGTTGAAACGCTGAGGCTACACGTCAACGTATCTGAACTATTAGCGTGTCGAAAAAGTGCCATACGCACCCCTCACATTCTGCAGGTCCCTGCTTGAAGTGGTAAGCAATGCCCTGCAGAGGAATAAATTGTTGCAATTACTGGAGTAGAATTTATAAATATTATGGAGTTATTAATTGACTACCATGCCGATGAACGTTCTACTGTTCATATGTGTTCAAATGTAACATGTAAAATCTTCATTTCAGTTTTTATGAAGTGCCCAACAAAGTATATGCGGTTTAATTGGCAGCACTACAGCTTTAAAACTGTTGCAAAGTCAATGTTCCAAATGCCCTGAATTGAAAATATGACAAAACAAGGAAAACCATTTATCAGTAACTTTTCTTCTATTCACACAATTACTATGTAGTTTTTTCGTGAATAAAATTGCACGGAATTGAGGTAACGCTTAAAATGCACGAATTTGTGCGCACAAACGCACAGGGTGCTGCATAACAATGCACGTTTTCATGCTTCGCTTCGCACGAATTCGTGCATTTCGAAACGTATGCTCAATTCCGTGCTATGCTATGCGTTAAAAACTGCAAAGTACGTTATTCTGTTCAAGATAACGGAAGATGAAACCCATTTAAGCACGACTGTAAGGGTAAGTGTCCGTTTCAGAGAAAGGTCAAAGGAACCACTTGCCTGAAAGTAATTTTCAAATAAAGAGCCACAAATCGCAGGTTTTTTCCAGTATGAAACCGAAAATCTTGCAGCTGCACGTAATCCTACGCAGAATCCTTAAATCGACCCCTCCCCCCCGAGGAAACCATCTTTACTCACCCAGCTACTATGAGACCGTCATAACTCGCCAGGGCGCTTATCATAACTCGCACGGGCGCCGGGAGACTATCTTTGTCATTTCCTAGTTTTGTAGCGCCCCGGCGAGTTATGACGGTCTCCTAGCGCCCGGGCGAGTACAGACGGTTTTCTGAGAAGGGGTGGAAATGTAGCATAAGGGAAGTGCTACTTACACTCGCCACTACGACGACCACAAGGGCAACCAGCAACACGCAGCAGCAAGTTGCTTTGAAGGTCTTGCAGCAGCTGCAATCATTAAAAACAACAATTGTAAAACAAACCTTTTTTGGCCTAATGTTATTGTTTGGCATAAGTCCACATTTTATAGAGCGTTGGTGCCGTTAATTCTGCCAAAATCATATAGACACCTATTTTTTTTCTTTTCCTTTTGTGTCCATTGTCAAACAATGACATTTCCAATCTTTTTTTTGGAATTTGGGAGTTTTGTACTGGGTGAGTTGTCCTTGGCTTTGATAGCTGCTCCTGTCCCCTTTCAGGATACTTAAAAGTGAACCTTTTATGTTGTAGAAATATTTTACATGAAGTCCATCTCGTGGTTAAAACTCATCCACTATTAGATGAATTCATTTTCAAAGTTACGGGGCCCCAACCCCAATTAGTGTTTGGTAAGGGCGAGGGGGTAAACACTTCCGTAATGGCCTGTACAAGCTGTCGCGTAATACCGTGTAATACCGTGTAATACTCTGTAATACCGTGTAATACTCTGTAATACCCTGTAATACCATGTAATACCCTGTAATACCATGTAATACTTTGTGATACGTGCGTATACCCCTAATCGTCCATGCGAAATGACCTCCCTCGATGACCTCCTTGACAATTGGTATAGAATTTTTTTTCATTTTCACCCACACCTCCCTTGTATTTACGGGTGTATTACGCGTATTACGAGTGTATTACGGGTATTACGAGTGTATTACGGGTATTACGGGTGTATTACGGGTATTACGGGTGCATTACGGGTATAACGGGTGTATTACGGGTGTATTACGCGAATTTTAAGTGTTTGAAGCGCGCATTGCGTCCGTATTAATTACGTTTCATTACATGAAAGTTGTTCCGTCGATTTTCATTTTGCTCAGTAATACGCGCGAAATACACCCGTAATACGCGTAATACACTCGTAATACACGTAATACACCCGTAATACGCGTAATACACCCGTAATACGCGTAATACACTCGTAATACGCGTAATGCACCCGTAATACACGTAATACGCGAAATAGGGAGTAGTCTGTACACCAAAATCTTGAGTGTTTACCCCCTCGGGTAAGGGGTATTGAAAAACACGATTTTTCGAAATTCATACCGGCGCAAGCGGAAAATTGTTCTTTTATCTATTTGATAAGCCTACACTGAAACTGAGACTGGTCAAATAATATTTAGGGGTCGCCAATGTTTTTTTATGGTCCAATTTCGACCCTATTTGGCTGAAATCCATTTATGATTGCGTTCTGAGTTCCAGAGGAACTGGGACGAGACCGAGCACCCCGGACCCGATTCTGTCTCTTTCTACTAAAGAGGGCGAGTCTAACGAGCCCTCGTAGGGTCCGATCGGACCTCTCTGGGCAAATTGGTAGCGTTGTTTTCTTTTAAAAACTGCGTTTTATTCACTTTTTACAAGTTTGGAATTTTTTACCCGGTTTATGGCTGCAAAGAAATATGTGACCTCAACGCAATGTTACAGTTAAAAGTCTCAGCTTTCCAATGCCGTGTCGGAAAATGCTCTACAACCCTTCGTTTGAGAGATACAAGCTCTAAACGAATGACATGTCACTAAAAATTGCAGTAAAAGTCATGTTTTTTTTGTTAATTACAGTTAGTTCTAGGGTATTAGGGTACATCGGCATTGGGTGAATGATTGAAATATTACTAAATGTTCAAATTTCAATTCGGAAGCTTACAGTAGATGTTTTCCTACAAGAAAATCTTCATGTTGCATCAGTTGAAATGCCATTTAAGATGAACAAACGTTTTGAAGCAAAACAACCCAAGCAGCTGCCAAAAAGGTTTAAACCGTGACCGAGCCCCTGCTGGTTGCAAACCATGACCAGCAAGCAGCTGAAAGGACTGGGGACGTTGAAATTATTTTGACAGATTTGCCGTGCTACTGTAAAGCGCAATGCGTGCACAATGTTTTAGACTACAAACTGAAGTATGGCCGAGTATGGCGCGATAAAAAAAAAACAAACCACAAGAGCCTTATTGCCACTTTGAAACGCAGGAAAAAAAGCCGAAGAACAAGTCAAAGGCACAATTTGAGTACTGCATTATTCAAAATAATTGTCAAGAGAGTATTTTTGCTACTTCGCAATCAAAAGAGAAAATGACAAGGTTGTTATGATTCAAAACGTTTGTTCCCCTTAAATGGCATTTCAACTAATTCAACATGGAGATTTTCTTCTCGGAAAACTTCTTATGTAAGTTTCCAAGAAAAAATTTAAACATTTAGAAATGTTTCAATCATTTATCTAAAGCAGATGTACCCTGATACTCTAGAACTAACTGTAATGAACAAAACAAGCTAAGGCCCGCCTTTCCGCCGAACCGAGTTGCAAGCTCCGCTTTGCTGCGCCGGCAACATGGTTCGACAGGGGGCAGGACCAGCTTGGCCTGCCAGCGGCTTCTCCTCGGACCTTCGGCCCTCGCGTCACGTCAGACGTCGCTTGGCCCAATCGCAGGCTTTGTCTCGGGTTCCCCAGACCCCCGGTTCTAAGTGGTCTAAAGAGTCTAAACGGATTTTATTTTCGTCATCAGCACCTTCAAAAACCTACGAAGTGATGTATAACTTCCTATAACGTGTAAAGTGACTAAAAAATTGCATTTTTCTGCCGGGTTTTTTTTTTTTCAGTGTTTTACGTTAGTATGACTGAGAGCAGCATACCTAATAACCCTGCAAAATCTCAGTCAGCTCGGCCGAGCCGTTCAGGAGGAATGGTGCTGACAGACTGACAAAGCTTTCCAACCCTAGTGGTTTAGCTGGCTTCGCTAATCGCCCAGCCAAAATTTTTTTAGTCGGTCGACCCCTTCTGATCCTGATCTGGTCAATACATGAGAGCAGCCGATTGTGTTCAGACCAGGTCCAATCAACTTTTCTTGTCGCCCCGATTTCACGCAGCAGCCTTTCTGCGGCTCGGACAGGATTTGCCCCACCGGATTGTTTGTCCGGACGGCACCTCAAGTACCCTCCAAATCTGGTTACTCCAGCTCAACTTCTTCCTTGTGCAAAGACGCCAACGACACATAGACACAAAGGTAAATGCATATGCCATCCCCTATTTTTTTAAGTAGAAAGGCGGGCCAAAAACATGACCTATACTGTTATTTTGACTGATATGTTATTCGTTTAGCGGCTGTATCTCTCAAACTAAGGGTCGTAGAGCATTTTCTGACACGGCATTGGAAAGCTTAGACTTTTTACTGTAACATTGCGTTGAGGTCATATATTTCTTCGCAGCCATAAACCGGGTAAAAAATTCCAAACTTGTAAAAAAAGAATAAAACGCACTTTTTAAACGAAAACACGCTACCAATTTGCCCAGAGAGGTCCGATCGGACCCCACGAGGGCTCGTTAGACTCGCCCTACTTAGTAGAAAGAGAAACCGATGCATCCGGTCAGAAATGGCCGATCTGCTGAGCGCCTGACTTAAATGTCCGATCTACACAGCGATGGACAACAGCGTCCGATCTACATAGGTGCAGTTTAAAACGTCCGATCCTGCATTTTTGACGAGTTTTTAGTTCTGCTCCTAGATGAAAATTATCTATCTAGAACTCCATCTTAGGCCTTAACTAGAAAATTTGCTAAAATGCAGATCGGACGTTTTTACCTGCACCTTTGTAGAGCGGACGTTGTAGTCAAGTGCTCTGTAGATCGGACACTGTAGTCAGGCGCTCTGCAGATCGGACATTTCTGACCGGATGCATCGAAACAATCAAGTCCGGGGTGCTCGGTCTCGTCCCGATTCCTCTGGAACTCAGAACGCAATTATAAACGGATTTCAGCCAAATAGGGTCGAAATTGGACCTTAAAAAAACATTGGCGACCCCTAAATATTATTTGACCAGTCTCAGTTTAAGTGTAGGCTCACCAAATAGATAAAAGAACAGTTTTCCGCTTGCGCCGGTATGAATTTCGAAAAATCGTGTTTTTCAATACCTCTTAATGTATAACGATTACGTTGCTGTTACCATTCTTTCCGTAATAGCATAATTTGAATGGTGATCCTTGTACACCTGCATCATTGATGTTATGAAATTGATGAACACACATATTCTTTAACTTCTTTGGCAAATATATGCATAAATTTAAGTCCTGCAATAATTATTGCTGTCATACGGGATATTTTAACACCATGAAAATAGGTGTGCTGTAGCTGTAAGTTGGTGATTGGATTTAAAACACCTCTATCCAGCATGGATGCAGGCATGTAAGTTAAATTTTCCATCTGTACTGATTAAATTAAGTTTTGATAGTAATGTCAATTGATAAGAACATTAAACGTTGGTTTTAATGTTAACAAAGGATAACGAAGAGGTTATCTCATTGTTTATTGTTTTGAATGGTAGGCGCTGCTGGGAGGTGTGGAAACAGTGAATATCTGACCAAGACTGACCAGTCTTTGTTTTTTTTGCGTAAAATGACAGGATATCGTAATGTTCAATTTAATCTTTCATTATTATTTTTCTGGCACGGTTAATAACTTATCAGTTTCTTGCAAAAGTTGTACTGGTCCTCAGTGATCATCAATTTGTTTTTTAAACAACAAAGAACAAGGCGTAAGACATCTGTTCCATGGTCCGTTGGATACCGTCGATGTTTTAGAGTGCTGCGGGGTCGCAGTGTCCGAGGCCGTCTTCCTCTTGCATTTCCGCTTTGACTTCCGTAAGCAGGTCTGTCAAGCGTGCCGGTCGTGCTTGTGCCGTTTGCTCGCTGAATTTGTGCTGTTGTTGGTTGAAAGCATATCCATTCTCATCTGATCATGTCGGTAAGTAATTATTTTATTACCATGTCTTATCGTGTCTTTTTCGTGAGATTTGGATGTCAACTTGATTTGAGGCATATACATGCCGGTAATATGCAATGGCTGTGGTCAAGTTTACTTTTATGTTGTTGCGTTACATGGCTGTATTAATGTAGATTTGGTTATTGCGTGTAAATATTCGGCGTTGTTCTTTTCATGAGTTTGTGTCGGCGAGTGGAATGTATTGGTTTTAATGTTGATGTATGTTCGGCTCAACCTCTTTGTCGTGGTGTGGTATGGCTCGGGGTCGTTCGGCTGGAGCCACACTGTAAGAAATTTTTTCGTAAAGTTACGAACAATCTGTGGGTAATTTTTTTGCACGAATGGTTCGTGAACTGTTTGAGATGAAATTGTTCGTATATTTACAAACTGTTCGTAATCTTAAAAGAACATTGGATTGTTCTTAAAGTTAGGAGAACATTCGTGAAGTTCAGCAGAATAGGTTGACGCAAAAATGTTCATCTTGTTAAATTAGGAGGGAAAAAATGTGCATTGCTTTACGGATAAATTTTAATTCTATTGAAAAAAATTACCTTACATACACATAAATGTTGCATACATATGAAATTTGAGTGCCTACATTCAATGAAATAGGAACAAACTTAAGCCAAAAGCAAAACAAAGATCCAATAGATTCACAACAAATTTAGAGACAAATTATCTTTGCTGTTGTAGGATCCATGTTCTGCCCTGCGACCACTCCTCTGCCTCCGCTTTCATCTGCTTCTTAATGTGCCTTGCTGAATGCGAGTTTCATTGATGCCGCTTCTTCCACTGGCTCACTGCAGAACGAGGAAGCTCCAAAGTTGCTGTATGCTGCATGCTGTGTCTTCTTCGCTGCTGCCTGCACTGGCTCACTGCAATACGAGGAAGCTCCAAAGTTGCTGCATGCTGTGTCTTCTTCGCTGCTGCCTGCACTGGCTCACTGCAGAACGAAGAAGCTCCAAAGTTGCTGTATGCTGCATGCTGTGTCTTCTTCGCTGCTGCCTGCACTGGCTCACTGCAATACGAGAAGGCTCCAAAGTTGCTGTATGCTGCATGCTGTGTCTTCTTCGCTGCTGCCTGCACTGGCTCACTGCAATACGAGGAAGCTCCAAAGTTGCTGTATGCTGCATGCTGTGTCTTCTTCGCTGCTGCCTGCCAAGTTTGCTTCAGCTTTCTTTTACTGCACCAAAGAAAACAAAAGAAATAAAATATCTGGAAGAAAAAGCCTTAACTCTCAAAGTCTTAAGTATCTTACCTGTCACCATGATCCCGAGTCCCACACCATTGTTTAAGTGACAGCAAAATATAGTTAAATTTTGTGTACTTCCTAAAAAAAGAGACAAAAATTAGATAAATCAAGTTAAAATAAAGAGAACAAATATTAGAAAGCAAGAGAAAAAAAGACATGAGTGTATCTAGGCATCTTAAACTTACCAAGAGAAAAAATGACAGAGTGGTGATAAACATTGTCACAGGTCACATTATCTCAAAGTAGACACAAAGGCAAGTTGAGATTTACTTGAGATAATAGATCGTGTTTGGCACCACATTTTTGAGATGATCAATATTACAAGATTAAACTCCATTGAATAATATGTTGATCTGCAACAAAGATTTAGAGCCACATTAGAGATAAAAAATTAAGTCCAACGGACTATTTTGCATCCAAAGAATACAAACCTAGAAAAATGTAGATGGAAGGCATAAAATGTCTTGCAGTTTCTAGAAAATTTTGATGCCTGTTCCTGGAAGGAAATACTGTGTTCTTAATGGAAGCCAGCCTCATTGTTTCATTAATTAAAACTGGATGCCATTTGGTGGGGGTGTAATTTTATGACATTAATCTGCAAAAAAGAAAAAGAAGACTAAAATAGTGACAGAGATTGGCAAGAGCAGCAAGAAAACTAGAGAAATTGTCATAAGTGGCATTACCTGAAAGCAGACACAATGACAAGTTATGATGTACTTAGATCGTAGATACTGTTTGGCACCAAATTTAACAATATCAGGATTACACGATTTTAAACCGTTGATCAATATGTTGATCTACAACAAAAATTCAGAGCCACGCTAGAGGGAAAAGTTATATCCAATAAACTGTTGTGCATCTTAAGAATACAAACCTAGAAAAGTAGAAAGAAGACACAAAATGGTTCACACTTTAATGTTTCTTCTTAAGGCTTATCAACTTTGACTGTTGGAAATGAATCATTCATTACAGAAGCCAGCCTGATGATTGTTTCAATGATCGATACCTGAAGGAAGGTGGGGTGAAGTAGATCAATTGGATAATCTGCAAAAGTAAGTGATATACAGGCAAAGTAGAAATAACTTTAAAACAAGTGTTGACTAGATTAGACCATTATACTTTCCATAACATACCTTATCTATAAAATGCAGCTTAACTACTTCTCATTTTTACTAAGAGGCCTTCAGCATGTTTCTTTTTTTCCACAAATGTTGTCTTTTGGCATGGTGTTCTTATAGTCAAAAATTTTGCAGGGGTTGATTCAAAGACAGTCAAACAGTAAAGTGGATTCTGAAAAATAAAATGTTAGTTATTTACTATAACAAAACATGCATGATAATATATATAACAATAATACAAACCAAGTGCACCAAAAAGTAGGTTTCATTAGAAATATAACAATGACATGATGGTCACATAGTCAAAAATCTTAGAACAACAACAATGACGTGATGGTCAGATGGTCAAAAGTCTTGGAGAGGTTGATTCAGAGGCAGACAAACAGTAAAAAGGAATCTGCAAAATAAAAAGTTTGTTATTTACTATAGCAAAACATGCATGATAAAATATTACAGAAATACTAACCAAGTCCACCAAAAAGTAGGTTTCATTGGAAATATAACAATAACAGTACATATTATTTCTCATGGTCTACGCAATGGCTAAATAAAAATGATTTTAAATATATTACTGGATGAATGCGTGCTTCAGAGAAAAAGACAAACGCCCTTGGAATTTATAAGCAGCAGTAGGGCATGGGTTTTCCAACTCATCTAAATCAAGGATGATCAGTTCAGATTGGCCGTCAAAGATAGTGTACAGACCATACTCTGCTTGCAGTTGTGCCTTCTTTCTTTTCAGGACAACATGACACTTTAGGTTTTGATCACAAACCATGAGCATTATTTTTCCAACAAAAATAGAATCTTCATCTGGAACATTTCCCAACAGCAACCAATCTTTGACTTTGTATGTTACATCATTTATGGTCGCCTTTTTAGAAGTGTAGCAACCTTGCTGAAGTTCTGCAGTCTCGAGTAGATTCTTATAAGCCTCATCTTCTGTTGATAAAGGAACAGGCCGATCAAGAAAGGATTCAGATGAGAAACTTGTCCCTGTACTTAAGTAAGCTTGATGCACTTGATGTTTTGTAACGAGAGTATATGGTACATTAAAATAGCAATTAGAAGATCTGGTAACTCTTTTAAAGAATCTGTTAAATTGTTCAAATCCAAGAAAATTTTGGCGAAATTTTTAAATTTTAATGATCGGAAACGTGAAATGTGTCGTGTACCGACTCAAATGAGTCTCCCCTTCACAACCGTGCAAGCGGAATCGCAATCGGACAAACCCACCCCTTTCCACAGTCACCCCCACCCCCTCGAGGGGGTTGTTTTCAAAAATGTTTAAAACCGGCAGCAAACGATTCAGTGGCCTCTCCTGTACACGGCGCAAGTTTTGTTTTTCGATTCCGACCACCCGGGGCTGTACCAACCCCTCGGAGGACCCACCCCTTTTTGAATTTGTGTCGTTTGAGTCCCAAAGAGGTTGAATTTTGGCGCTAGTTTTCATTGGGACTCACCTTGGGTGGGCACTAACACATCCCCGTCAAAAAATCAGGTGCCGGAAATTTGCATCCACCGTTGTAGGGGTGGCCACCCCTATCGCCATCTGCTCGCCCGGGAGGGGAAGGAAAGGCGCTCAAGGGTTGTCTCGGTCGAAAAGACACGGCTGAACCATTCCTGAAATTTTGGAGTCGATCCGGTGCATCGTTCACCCCCCAGGACGTCAAAACTGTCGAAACCAGCGAAAACAGCCCTTAAGTTCATCCCTCGTCAACGCCGAACTCAGGTGGGGTAGCGGCCAAACTCCAAGTGTCCCATCTCGGCACATCCCTTCCCTGCAAGCCCCTTAACTTTCAGACCGCTGCGGCAACGCCCGCGCCCATGCGAACGACGCAAAGGCAGTGATGCATTCGGGCCTCTCGCCTTGACAGCGCCTCGCGCCGGCGAGTCAGGCAACCCATCACACAGGCCGCGCAGGTGCGCCAAGGCACTGGAGTCGTGCGCACGCACCAGGTCGGTGTTTTTTCAACGGGGGCAGTCTAGCTGCACCGCAAAAATGCAGGCGGAGCGCAGGCGTCATCTGCCCGGAGCTGCTGGACTGCCTGCGTTGAAAAAAACACCGACCTGGTGCGTGCGCACGACTCCAGTGCCTTGGCGCACCTGCGCGGCCTGTGTGATGGGTTGCCTGACTCGCCGGCGCGAGGCGCTGTCAAGGCGAGAGGCCCGAATGCATCACTGCCTTTGCGTCGTTCGCATGGGCGCGGGCGTTGCCGCAGCGGTCTGAAAGTTAAGGGGCTTGCAGGGAAGGGATGTGCCGAGATGGGACACTTGGAGTTTGGCCGCTACCCCACCTGAGTTCGGCGTTGACGAGGGATGAACTTAAGGGCTGTTTTCGCTGGTTTCGACAGTTTTGACGTCCTGGGGGGTGAACGATGCACCGGATCGACTCCAAAATTTCAGGAATGGTTCAGCCGTGTCTTTTCGACCGAGACAACCCTTGAGCGCCTTTCCTTCCCCTCCCGGGCGAGCAGATGGCGATAGGGGTGGCCACCCCTACAACGGTGGATGCAAATTTCCGGCACCTGATTTTTTGACGGGGATGTGTTAGTGCCCACCCAAGGTGAGTCCCAATGAAAACTAGCGCCAAAATTCAACCTCTTTGGGACTCAAACGACACAAATTCAAAAAGGGGTGGGTCCTCCGAGGGGTTGGTACAGCCCGGGTGGTCGGAATCGAAAAACAAAACTTGCGCCGTGTACAGGAGAGGCCACTGAATCGTTTGCTGCCGGTTTTAAACATTTTTGAAAACAACCCCCTCGAGGGGGTGGGGGTGACTGTGGAAAGGGGTGGGTTTGTCCGATTGCGATTCCGCTTGCACGGTTGTGAAGGGGAGACTCATTTGAGTCGGTACACGACACATTTCACGTTTCCGATCATTAAAAGTCAAAAATTTCGCCACGTTTCTCTCAGTTTTTACACCCTTAAGCAATGAAGGGGTTGCACAGGCCGTTGAGGGGGACGCAGGGACTGCACACTTGGTAGGGCTCAAAAAGAGCAACGGGGGCACCTACCTGCCAAATTTCAGCATCCTACCTCGAAAAACATAGAAACAGCGCCGTGGGCAAAAAAGGGGCCGCTAATTTTGAACGGCAGTGTATTTAGAAAGATCTCTCTATCCTATGTCTCATCTAATCTATTCCAAAGTATCTGTAATTCAGAAGGTTTTCCATTTACTAGGATCTGCTAGTGATGTCAAGTCAATATTATACAAAGAAACTAAAGCTTGTCTCTTGAAATTGTCTAGTCAAAAGCAAAAGGGTGTATGTGAAAGGATGAAAGCTGTAGCAAAAAAATGTGATGAAATTTTGTCAGATTATTTATCTAATGATACTGCCAAAAATTTCTTTCAGGCCACCCAAACTTTGTTTAACCCAAGTAAAATTGTGGTAGGTTGTTCTGACAGGGACTTTGAGAATGCCAAAAATAATATTCCCTTGTTGAATGTTATTCCTTGGGCTAATTTTAAAGTGTTGCATAGTCTGTTGACAGATTTCGTTAAAGAAGCTCTAAAGTCAGGGAAAAAAAACCGATGATGTACTGAGCGATGCATTGCTATCAATGAAAGGTGAACACCCAAAATTTGTTACATTGTGTTTGCAAGTTGTACACTTGCCAGTGTCAAATGTAGACAGTGAAAGGGCGTTTTCGGCATACAGTGACATCCTTAGTCCTAAACGATGCAGGCTGAGTTCTGAAAAAAAACCGATGATGTACTGAGCGATGCATTGCTATCAATGAAAGGTGAACACCCAAAATTTGTTACATTGTGTTTGCAAGTTGTACACTTGCCAGTGTCAAATGTAGACAGTGAAAGGGCGTTTTTGGCATACAGTGACATCCTTAGTCCTAAACGATGCAGGCTGAGTGCTGAAAATGCAGAAATAATGATGTGCATGTATTTTAGTGATAACATAGATCTTGAAAGTGATCCTGAAACTTATGGTGCTTCAACTGGAAACCATGATGAGCACGAACAGGCAGCAAGACGGCACACCTGCGCCTACTGCCCGAACACCTAGCGACACCTAGCTGCACACCTTGATCGAGCTTCGCCTCAAGGCGGGCCAACCTGACTGGGCCACGCTCAGACAGCGGGCCACCACCACAACTGCTCTTTGTGATGATGATGACAGTTTTATTGTAGATCCTGATGATCCAATGCCAATGGTTTTTTAACGTGTGCTGTACTTCTGTGAAAATGTTACACAACTTGTGATTGCGAAACACAAACACAAATGTGTTTTATTAATGTGACTGTATGTGATTTACTTGTATCTTGTATATCTCACAAATAAAAGAATTTCATAGTGAATTCAAGCGATTCTGTACACATTTTCCACAACCTCATGTTGAAAATGAAACCAAAATATTTTTAAGAACTGTTCAAACCATTTTTAACCTGTTTTTGGCAATTCGCCTAACTTGTGGACAAAAAAGCATAAAAACGCATAATTTGGCCAAAAACAAAGCATAATAGGCGCATAATTGAGCCATTTTGACCGCATAAATAGAGCATAATTGGCTAAAAATTAAGGGCATAATCGGGCGTTTCGGAAAGCATAGTTTTCCTATCTCTACGGGCAAGACGCCAGAATCGCCGAAAGGGACCTGCTGGGAGTCGAGGACCTGGCCCCCTGCACAGCCTTCGACGAACAGATCGCCATTGCCATGGCCAACACCCCGGACGACTCCAGAGAAGAGGACGACGGCTGGACGTCCGACGAAACTGACGCCCCGGGCGCCATGGAACCAGCACTGCCAAACATCGCCGACTCCAACGAGCAGGACACCTTGGGCGCCGTGGGCCCGCCGGTAGCGGTGCCACCCAACATCTGTAGCAAGTGCAACATCCCCACGCAGATGAAGCTGCAAAGTGGCATATGCTTCTACTGCAGGAAAGACGAGGCCGACGCGCGCCGACGACAAAGGAGACAGCTCGCGGCGCCACAGCCCGCGGCACCACAGCCCGCGGCGCATCAGCAACAACCTCCCCAGCAGCCCCAGCAGCAGGTGGTTAAGGGGGGGGTAAAGTGAAATTTGACATTTTTTCATGCTTTTTTAGCTTCTGTTTCTGACACGATGGTCACTTTGACTTTAAAATGGACATCACCATTGGATTTTCCATGTCTTTTTACCTCTTTAACATCTTTTGTTGGATGTTTAGTGACACTTTTTGAATCTGGCCTTTTTTTTTAAGATTTGGTCGACATTTGGGTTTTCATTCTTGCGCGCAGGATTTCTAAGCGAAATATTGTTTCAAAAATCTGACAAAATTGCCACATCTTTTTATGGTCAAAATAAAGAACACAAGGCGGCCGGATTTTTATTTTTTTTATTTTTTTTGTGATTTATCTTGAAAACTATAATCATGACTGTTTTCATGCCGCTTTTAGACATTCAATTGACTGTTACTGGAGATTGAAATTTTTTTTCGACAAAAACTCTCCCTTGTCTTCTAGCTATATAAACAGTGATCATTTTGAGCTCTCACTCAAAATTCTATCTCTTACGACGTCCAAGATATCCTGCGCGCAAGGTCAAAAAAAAAGTAACTGAGAAAAACTTGTTTAAAGTTTCTGGGCCTAACCTAACCTTACGGCGATTGTACGAATAAAACAATTCCTATGTCGATTTGAGGGTGCTGTGGGTCAATTTATGGTCAGGAATGGGTGTACCATGGTCCAAAGAGTCGAAAAAAAAGTTAAACTGGAAATCGATTTTTGTCACTTTACCCCCCCCTTAACCAAGTAATAAACGTGGTACATCACCACCATGCCCACAGCAGGCGCACGGGGCGGCCGCGCATCCGGTGCGCCCTCTGCGGAAGACGGCACACCTGCGCCTACTGCCCGAACACCTAGCGACACCTAGCTGCACACCTGCACACCTTGATCGGGCTTCGCCTCAAGGCGGGCCAACCTGACTGGGCCACGCTCAGACAGCGGGCCACCACCACAACTTGACTGGGCTTCGCCCCATGGCGGGCCACCTTTCATGTTTCATTTACCTTATTACGCTGTACAAAATAGTTTTTAGTTTTGTAAATGTGAGTGATTTTATTTTTCTAATACATGTATGGATCTCACCTTGCTTTTTGCTCGAGTAATCCTGTGTTCCTCGCCTCGCTCAGCTTCCATAGCTGCTTCACTTGAATTGAAATGAATTGAATTTGATTGTGCCTGCATCTACACGCAATAACTTGTTTGATTGGCCGAGTTGCTTTTAACTTTAAAATCAGCACAACACTCATACTACTTGAACTACTTTCGCACGTGAGACTTTGAGCTTTGGCAAGAATTTCAGTTCCTGGTTCTTGTTCATCACAACTTTCTCTTGAAACTGATGAATACGTGACACACCTCTGACAGACGGTGGAGTCAGCACAGTTTGAAAGTTCTTCCGGAGTCATACTGACACGGAACACAACAAGAAGTCTCTCAACCCTTCAGCTGATTATGACACAACACAATGGTGGAGTCAACACAGTTAAAAAATTTCTCTGGAGTCTTCAAGACACAGAACAGAAATTCAAACTCGCACTCACTAAAGTCTGGCGTCAAGCTGACACAGACAGGCCTTCGCCTTTTGAGCCCACTACTGCAAGTAATTTGCACTGCTTGGAAACTAATAGTGCAATGGAAATCAGATTAACTTCCAAACATCACAACACTTCCAAGATCCCCAAGGCTTGAATTGAAAGAAGAAAGGGAGGAGAAGGTAGCAGTAATGGTACTGCTTGTAAATGTTTTTGAGAAGCACAAGTCGAACGCATGCACCGCGGCGCACAGCCAGGTCGCGCTACGCTTGAATTCACTTCGTAAAAACTCAAAATTAGAAGTTCTAACCAAAACAAGCAGAACTGTTTACACCGACATGGGCTTATTCACCCTCCAAAGATCACTATCTGCACCAGGGTTGCCAGATGTGGCGACTTGTCGCCAAATTGGCGACTTCGGACCCTCCGGGCGACCTATTTGGCGACTTGACGAGCTTGGCGATTTCAGTGGCGACATGAGCCTAATTGTGGCGATTTCGTGGCGACATGAGTCCGATTTTTGCGATTTCGTGGCGATTTTAGATATTTTGGCATATTTTGGTCGTGCATCAGTGTGCTATTTTTATTTTCCGAGGTTGGCTGCTTATGCGCGCGTATTTCCCGTTTTCCAACAGGCGGTGCGCGCAACAAAGGGGAAGAGAGGACGGGAGGGGAGAGGGGAGGAGTGTCGGGATGCCGTGAGGGGAAAACCGCGGCGACGCATCGGGCAGGTCCGGGGCGGACAGGTGACGGGCTCAGGACGAGACGAGCGGACACCGCCGGACACCACCATGTCGGGGCAAGGGCAAGGAGGTGTAAAGAGGGGTTCCCTCTCGGACTGGCTGCGGTCCGCGCCCAAGCGACCAGTAAGTCGTGTTGAGCTAATCCTCTAATCCTCTTTCTTCGTCGTGCTGGCCCAGCACTGCTGGGCGAAATGATCTGAGGGGAGGGGCTGTGGGGCATGCACGATGGATGCACACCGTACACCTGTCTGAGAATGTCCATTATTTTAGGCTAATGTCAACACAAGACCTTCCCCGCCCCCGATCACATCAGCAGCCGCACGGACCGGCAAGGGGTCAACTAACACCAGAACAACCCTTCCACCACCTCCAGTCAGTCAGCGCCCCTCTGGCCGTGGCCGCGGCCGTGGTGGAGACCCCTCACGGCCCCGTTCACTCGATCTCCGTCAACCTGGGCCTCCTCCACCTCCCCTCAAGCCCACTACCACCGTACCGCGTCCGAGAGGACCTTCTGAGCCATCAACATCTACAGCAGCTGGTTTGCAGAGTTGTCTAACAGTGCGGCCCGCTCTGCTACCTGTCGAGGCAAGTCCACAGGTCACAGATCATAGGTCCAGAGTAGAATTTCCCGGGAATCTGGAAATTTTCCACAGTTTAAAATTACCGGACTCACAACTATGACGATTTAATTCGTGCTGAAATACCACATGCAGGACCGACTATCGGAGGAGGCTGTTGATGATCCTTCCAGCCAGCCATCCCCACCTCCTCTCTCACTAACGCCTAAACGCCCCTCCACCAAACCACAGCCAAGAACACCTAAAACCCCGTCTACACCCTCTGCTATTAGGAAGTACAACAAGAAGTGGGAAACAGAGCCAGCAATGCGGGGTGGGTAACAGTCACCTAGGTCCCACCACATATTCCGTGGAATTGGTACTGATTTGACCTGATGGCTGTGTAGGTTGGCTGGCGGCGAATCCAGCTGGGGCCGCGCAAAACAAAGCAGCGAAGTGCACGGTGTGTGATGACTTGCCACTACGCGCGCACCACGCCGATTTGTTAAAGCACGCTACATCAAGTGACACCCATATTGCCAATATGGAAAAATATAACGTCTTGAAACAAAGCAGACTGGAAGATAAAGGTGAGGCACAGTTCCATAACCGGTTATTTCGAACGGGTTCACACTGATAATTACTATCTCTCGCAGGTGTCACTGTTGAGGTGGCAAGCGCACAGAAAGAAATTGACTTGAAGCTAGCTGTATTTATAGCAGTACATTGCCCAGTGCGCTCCATTGACCATCTCAGTGAAATCTTACGAGAAGTCGGCGCAGGCTCCCCACTAGAAAACCTACGGTTACACAGGACCAAGTGCTCCAGACTGATTACTAACGTTCTAGCACCAGCGATTTTGGCCGCAATTGTGAGGGACATAGGAGACTCTGGCTTTTCCCTCATCATTGATGAATCTACTGACATTTCTACTACCAAATTCTTAGCCATAATAGTCAAATAATACAGCAAAACAGAAAACAAAATTAAGACAGAATTTTTAGGATTTGTGGAAGTGTACCGAGCGACGGCCTCGGCTCTCTTTGAGGCAATCAAAGAATTTTTAACTGCAGTTGGGTTGAATTGGCGGAAAATCATTGGCTTAGGCGCCGACGGAGCAAACAGCTTATGCGGAAAGCATCACTCCGTCTATGCCCTATTTAAAGCCGAGGTGGGTAGATCGGGATTTGTATGTTTTTGGTGCAATATTAAATGTGCAGCAGGAAGTAATCAATTTAAATTTCAGATTCCTGATATCGTCCTTATAAGATGTGTATGCCATTCTTTGCACGGGGCTGCGTCGAAAGCTGCAATGCACCTCCCGGCAGAGTTAGAATTCATGGTCAGAGAAACGCGAAACTGGTTCGCTCGCAGCCCCCTAAAGCGCCTTCAGTACGCTGACCTATTCAAAGCCATCAATGACGGAGCCATGCCAGCCAGGCTGGTGCAACTCTCCAAGACGCGATGGCTGGCGTGGTCGAGGGCAATGGATGTCATTCTAAACCAGTGGCTGGAACTGAAAACACATTTCGCCAACCATGTCCGGTCAACTGACATGTCAGAGAAATGTTTTATTGGCAGGAAACTGAACGACTGCTTCCAAAATGAGTCATACTTGCTTTTCTTCCTTTTCTTAAAGCCTGTAACTCAAGAAATCAATGGGCTGAACTTAAAGTTCCAAGCTGATGACGATGAGGTAATTATAGTCAGCCTCAACTACTAAAACAATCCATTACTAGCAGGGTAAACATTGCAGTTTTGCACACTGAATAATTTTAAAACGCGTTATTTGCAGGCCACTGGGCTCATAGCTGAGCTGCACGAGCGGCTGGTGTGGCTGGTGACTAAGTTCTTGAAACCAGAGTATGTGCCGGTACTCTCAGAAGGTCAGGTGTTATAAGACGCGGCGCAAGAGCAGCTGGCCAAGTCCCTTAACGACGTCAACGCTTTCAAGCCTTTCGACAACGTCGATTTCGGCGGGAAGTTTGAAATCCGTCTGGGACAGATTCGGATCCCTCGTGGCAGTTTAGACGAAGTTCGGGAAAGGTAATTTTATTAAGTTAAAACTGCTGCTAAAATAATGTTTGATGACCGAACGAATTTTTCAGTCACCACTTCACTTGTATTACAGATGCGTCAAATACTACGCGGAACTGGCAAAACAGATCTTGAACTTCTTGCCCGATCATTCAGACAGACGGAACGCCCTTAGACACTTCACGGCAAGCGAGGCGCTGAAAGGGCAGAAGGACAGAGCTAACATCCTCGAACTTCCTATGTCCCTTGCTGGTACGTTAGTCTACCATTCGCGTTGTGCGTTATCTTTTTAAAAAAGTCAATTAAAATTGTATTTTGCGCACAGAACCGGGCAGTGACTTCGATGCCATGAAAAACCAATGGGACAAGCTCATTCTGACCGACTGGGTGAACTATTTTGGGGGTAACATACCTACAAACTCCATCGAGTTCTGGACAGGGGTCATGAACTATCGCAAGAACAATGAGGAAAAATTTAAAGATATTGCTCAGTTTGCTTTGAGGGTTTTGAGCTTACCCTTCTCGAACGCGATAGTCGAGCGCGCGTTCAGCTTCATGAACGGAATCAAAACCAAAACCAGAAACCGAATGAACACGCCCTTGCTGGTTGCCCTGATGCGATTGCGGATGAAGTTCGCCCGGACGGTCGGCTGCTGCAGGAGCTTCCAAGCAACCGAGGAGATGCTGTCCTTGTTCACCGCCGACATTTACCAAGGAGCCCGCTCCGCCGAGTCCCTAGTTGGAGGGGAACGGGATGAGATGGATTTGGAGGAGGCCCTAACCCTCCTCGCCTTTGACGAGGATGACCCGCTGCTGGTGGAGTGACCAAAAAAAAAAAAGAAAAATAAAGGAATAAAATAAAATTGTAACTATTTCATTTCGATTTAACTGTCTTGTGCAGCATTATTTATTTATTCAATGATTGGCGACTTGAACGGCGACCAGTGGCCTGAGATGGCGACTTTTGGCGACTAACTTCAATTTGTAATGCTTGCTTTTTGGCGCCAAGAGAAAAAGGCCTGTGATTGGCGACTTGGCTGGCGACACTAGCGCTCTCGTGGCGATTTGTGGCGACTTGGGCTCGTGGCGACCTGTGGCAACTTGAGCGCGCCCTCGTGGCGACTCGGCTCACTCGGCATCTGACAACCCTGATCTGCACTCGCGCCGCGTCAGCCAATGACAGCAGCGAGATCGGCGATCTCGACTCACTCACTCGCAACGAGTGAGTGACTCACCGGACTCACTTCGAGTTCGCTAGTGTTGCTGAGCATGAAACCACATGAATTACCAGCTAAATGAACAGATTCCTTCATTTTCTTCAATAAATAAGCATTAAAATGTCCTGAATATCCTTTAAATCTTAATTTGCTTAATATCTCGAAACGATACGCTCCGTTTGGCCACTCAAAGGCGGTGACATTTCAAACACTCAACCGACCATGGAGCTTTAAAGGGCTTTACCGCAAGGAAAACGTAACGGAAAGGTTTAAAATAATATTTAGATCGTATAAATTATACGTTTTGTGGAGAAATGAAATTGAAATGCATAAATAATCGTTTTAAAATGCATTAACGGACGGAGCAAGCACCGCAACGATCGACCAATCAGAGCTCGCGTAACAGACCCGAAAGGCGGCTGCGCCGGAGCTCTCATCTCATATTCAAACGCCAACCTCCAACCGCCACTGTCGCGTCCTTTTCGAGCGTCCCGTTGTTTTTTCATCGGTGAAAGGTAAGAAATCTTGTTGCAGTGTTGTACGTATTACTTTCTGTTCCGAAATAGTAAGGACATTTGTGGATATGTGACTCCTTCGGGCATTTCATAATACGCGCCCAATTTCCACAATGGTGGTTTTACTTGTTCCGCATCCGTACTCCTCTTGTTGATGTTTTGTTTACCTTTTCTTGTTGTACTCCCGTTTTTCTGCAGTCTCGATTTATCCAAGGTGGATTTATCCATATTATCATGAGGGATGCATCGTTCCGTGTGTTTTAAAATGTAGCTTAAGGTTAGGTTCCGTACGCCACTCTTGGTCCTTGAACCGCCGTGCGGTTGTTTACTTAGTCGTTAGAATGTAAAAGTACGAATCATTATAGCTCCAACATTAAGCGATTTCAGTATTACTGAGTCTGCTGTGTTCTTCATACACTGCAAAAAAAAGTGTAGATAGTACAACAAAAGTACAATAAAAACTGTACAATAAAAGTACAACAGGGATTGTAGAAAGTACAACGAGAATTGTACAAACCACAACGAGGCCAGGACTGCACAGCACTCGTCATGCCGGTTCCATTGTACTTTGTACAACAATTGTACAACAATTGTTGTACTTTGAAAGTACAATAAATTACTGATAAAAAATTTGCCAGTAATTTGTGTACTTTCGTTGTGGTCTTTTCTTGCAGTGTAGGATTAACCACTAGATTCAATTCTCTTGCCTTGTCTGTCTGTTGTGTCGCTGTTCTGTCAAAGCTTATTTGTTTCTGTTGAACAGGTCTGATGTACGCTGATTGCTTGCTAATCTATGCCCTTTCTGTTGTGTTTTCTTCAGATGGCCAGCAGAAGGCCACCACGACCCAAGCCAACGGATGAGCAGAAGATGTTTCTGCTTTCCTACATGGAAAAAAACGTGAAATTCAGCCAGGGTGAATTCTACAGTCTCACTGGTAGAGAGACGTTGAACAATGATTGGAATAATTTGATGAAGGATCTCAATGCTTTTCCTGGCCCTTGTAAAAAGAGCACTGCAGAGTGGCAACAGGTTTGTGGCATTTAGATTAAGAATTTAAGTAAGTAACCCCAAGTAGAAACTTTCCGGTGTCATGTTTTTGTTTGTGTACTTGCAGTACTGGCGTGATCAAAGAGGCGCTGTTAAGCAAAGAGCCAGAGAGGTACAGAGGTTTAATCGAGGAACAGGAGGTGGTCAGCCCCTCGCACCCACAGAGTTACTGGACACTTACGACCAAAGACTTCTGGCCTGTATCGGTGGCTGGAAGCGGGTGCGAGGGGTTATGGCCATAAAAGACCCTTTAGAGGTAATGATTCACTTGTGCCAAAGGTGGAAAAGTGTACCATTTGCTAACAAATTTATGGTTGGTAATTACGGTTCATGGTTTTCAGATCAACCTTTCCAGAAGGTCTAGCTGTGACCCAAGTATCCAATCACAATCCTCTGGAGTGTCTGACTCAAGACCGAGAAGATCTCACTCTAGATCAAGAAGATCCCACTCTCGAACAAGAAGATCCCACTCTCGAACAAGAAGATTCCACTCCCGAACAAGAAGATCCAGATCGTCAAGTCATGGACGCTCCAGAAGATCTCCATCCAGGAGTTATGGACGTCCCAGAAGATCCAGATCCAGAAGCCAAGGGCACTCAAAGAAACCTCAATCTTCAGGCCAAGGATGCGTTATGCCAGAGTGGGAAACTTGCCCTGATGATCTCATGACTCCGATTGATGTGGATGCAGACGGATGGCAAGTCCCCCCCAGCCTTCTTCTCAGACAGTGCAACAGCCTAAATTAGAGTAACAGACTAAGACAGTGTTCAAGTCTCAGGCATTGCAACTGCCTTAATGGAGATGAAGTGGCTGTGTTGGAAGTTATTGTATGGAGACGTACTAGAAATAATAAGACTGTTCCATCTTTTCATTTTAGTTTGAGAGCTTCTATTTTCTAATAATAAGAATATTCAATTATTTATCTAGAGTAACAATTGTTCTTTGAGGCTGTTTGTTTGTCCTTCTCTTTTCTTTCTGGTCCAAATATATTTTCTGTGATCCCGTAAGTTGCATTATATTATGATAATTTATTTTTTTTGTATTGTGAGCATTCTGTAGCTCCTCGAAGGGTTGGGAGGTGGTGGTGTGGAGATGATTGTCCTGCTACTCTTTCTAGCTAATTAATAAAGTAAGTATGTGAACCATTTTGTGTTATAATCTTATTTCCCGTTGGAAGTCATATCTGTTGAGGCCGATGGTCGGCTGCTCACGATGCCGGGCAGTATAGCCGCTATAATAAGAGGCGCGCAAGTGGGAAGGTCAACATGAGCCTCTTCCCTATAGATCTCAGACAGTTTTGGCCTCTCCCAGGCGCGGATCGGGGTAGGAAAAGGGGGGGTCGGAAGGACAATTGATGATAGGCCTAAAAACCACTTTCTACTCTAAGAAGGCAAAAAATGCTACTTTGGCCCCCTCCTCAGGCCATCTCCGGATCCCCCCACTGGACTGGACTCCCCTCTGGCTGGTAGCTGAGGCTGGGCGGGCTGGCCCGCCAAAACGTGTGGACGTGGGGTATTGCCGACGCGATGGCGGGTGCCTTTTGCGAAGCTTTCCGAAACAATGAGCCGAAACAGTTGCTAGGACACGTTCACCGCAACTGCTGATCACTGTGTTTTCATCCGTTTCATGCGCTGCTTTCTTTTGCGACTAGGAAAGAAACTGAAGAAGATGTCCCGCCGTCTTTTCAGTATTCCAAAGGTATCGTTATTGTCCTCTTGGTTTGTAACGAAAAAAAAAGGGTGGGGTGTCTGGTCTTGTCATTTTAGATTCTATGAAAAGCCCAAGAAGGGTGGTCCTGGCACTACTCTTAGGATGCTCGTGTCGTCCAACTTATAGATGGAAACAGGTGGGGAATCCTCCAGTACGGCTACGTGGGCCGAAGGGCTTCCTCCGTCCCCATGGGCACCTCTGAAGAGGACGAGATCACTTACAAATTTGATGGAGTCGCCAATGTCACCCTCCGAGTGCTCTCCATCGCCATCAATCTCAGCACAGCACACCACAGCACTGGCGACTGGAAAAGAGTCTTCTTCCAGCATATGGAGGTAAGCTATTCAGTCAGGCAGATGCAGATTTCAGGGGGTTTCTTTTGTGTGAGACAAATTAGTTTGGTGGAGAATTTTTCACCAACAGACATAAATCCCTCCAGTACCCTATGGAATGGTTTTTATTTGACAAGTTGAAGTTAGTAAAAATATTTTGGTAATTTTTTAAAAATTTAAATATTTTTCATGCATTTTAATCATTTTTTTCAAAGTCTAGGTGACGTATTAGAAAACACTCGCATACATTACTGCAACTGCCCAGTAAAGTTTGAAATCAATCCAGACAGCGGTTTGCTCAGAAAGATCTGCAAGCTTTTGGAAATGGGAGTTCACGCAAACCAAAATGCTCATGAACTCAAATACACAAGGAATAAAGGTTGCATCTTGTTTCTTTTTTCTAGACGTCTTTTATGCTGCAAAAAAGAGTCATATGGCAAGAAAGCCTGGGAAGAGGTCGTCCTACTTAACGCACGGCTCAGTAATATAGAGCAGCATCATGAGAAAATGACGAATAGTTTAATTATGGAAGTGAGGAGGATCAAGGACCTCTTAGAAGCCAAAGAGGAGGAGGAACGCTCACTAAAGGAGGAGATGAGGAGAATCATCTTCTCCATACATTGCAAGACTCCAACTGAGGTCAGTTGACCAATAAATCCTTAAATTAGTTGTAGATTAAGGATTCCAGAAAATTTTCCTGCATGATTTCATTTTTATATTATGTGCATTACCTGTTTCAACAGTGACAATGTCAGGTTGGTTTAGAAAACTACAACACAGAAACTGAATCTGTTACAGGCTGCACTGCTTTACAGTGGAGTGTCGCCCTCAAACTCCAAATTAAGCACCAAGGCAGAGGAGGACTGTGGACTCAAGGAGGATATGAGTAGCAAGACTCCAACTGAGGTCAGTTGACAAATAAATCCTTAAATGTGCATTACCTGTTTCAACATTGACAATGTCTGGTCGGTTAAGGGAACTACAAGACAGAACCTGAATCTGTTACAGGCAAGTATGTCCTCCCCCCATAATCAATGTTATAAATTACTTGTTCAATCTGATTGTTCCAGGCTGCTGTGGTTGAATAGTGATGCCCGATAGCTTTGCCAGGACAGACTCTTAGAGATTTTATTTTATAACTTTTGTAGTGTATAGTAGGGTTGTAAGTCATTCCATTTATCTACTATGTTATGTACCTATGTAAATGGCACTGGAATCAACAACCAAATAAAAAGGTATGAATTTGGTTACATAATAATAACGTCTTTATTCAAGTTGCGGGTTACTACAACCAGAAACGTTAAGTTTTAAAGAAATTAAGAAATAACATGTTGGCGTCTCCCAGCAAAAGAGGCCTAATCTTTTTCCTTAGGTAGGAGTGTATATTCGCAGGAATACCTCCGGGCAGGTATACCTGCAAATAGTCTACACATGCAGAAGAACTTGAGTTCAGGTCTAGTTTGGAGAATGTAGTGGCTGACTGTAAACAGACAAGGCACAAAAGACAGGAGATGCTGGTAAAAGAAACAAATGAGAAGTATTGATTTAATTGCGGCAATTTAAAGGAACTTCATCCAGCACGAGTGATAGGTTAAGGTTGAGTACCAAATATATACAAACGGTATCATGAAGAGTTGAAAATCCAAGGCCTACTCGCATTTGATTCCAAATTAAGATTTTGTGATCGACTTTTCTTCAGCCTCTTGAAAATCAGTAAGTATTGCACCGACTGTCCGTTCGTTGTGTTACACTGGACACTGCAAATGAAATTACATCATGTTTTATTTCTCAACAGTTAACTTTGAAATGAATAACCCTCATGATGATGTTGATCCCGATGATCCCAGAATTGGAGAAGACTATCCCGCCATGGACGAGCTCCAGGCTGAACATAACGAGGAGCGTCGCCAACAGAATTATTTATTGAAACTCAGACGTAGAAATTTGAGAGATACTAGTGACCCCTTTAATGTCACACCTACTGCTTTTATAAAGGCGTACCGGCTGTCACAGGACCTGGTTTTCAGTGTTCTCGATTTAATTCGACCTTTCATGAGGCGCTGTACCAGCCCTCTTGCTGTACCTCTTGAGCTAAAGGTGTGCAGGCATTCTTTCATGATGCGACTCACCAGTGATGTTCTATATTAACTCCTATTGGTTTTTGTAACAGCTCCTTCAAGTCCTCAGCTTTTATGCCACAGGAACATACCAGAGGCCCACTGGTTCTAACTTTAATTGTCCCATAGGACAGACCACTCTCAGTGGCTACATTGATGAAGTGACTGATGCACTTAACGAAGATGAGGTCCTGTCGCGAATGATAAGGTTTCCCTCCAATGACCGGGAAGTGAATAATTGCATTGACAGGTGAGCATTGTCTTTACGGTTGTTCAATGAGAAACACACCCGAGGTGTTAACTTGTCTGTCTCCCATTATTTTTGTCAGAAACCGGCGCATGGGTGGAAAAGTGGATGATGTTGTGGGGTATACCGATGGGTCCCTGTTTAAAATCAAGAAACCTAAAGTGGAAGAAAATAGACAGGCTTTCATTGGAAGGAAAAATTACCCATGCATTAATGCCCAGATTGTAAGGACCATTGCAAGTTTTTGTTTCATTGAAGCTAAGTGATCAAAGTGAGGAAAGTTTTATTTTGTTTATTTTTCAGACCTGTGACCGAACTCTTTACATTAAGAATGTGTTGGCGAGGTATCCGGGCTCAACTGCTGACTCATTTATTTTCGAGGGGAGTGCTCTGCGCCGCAGAATGATACAAGTAAACGGCAGGCGCCAATGTTACCTTCTTGGTAGGTGTTGCTGCAGCCAGGGATGCGATTAGATTGTACCTGGTTTATTTTCTGTGACTCCTTTTGTAACAACTTTTACCTGAATGTATTCCAGGAGATACAGGTTATGCTTTAGAGCCTTGGATGATGATTCCTTTTCAAGGAGTGGAAAATGATTCACCTGAGGCGCGTTATAATGACTGCCATTGTAGCGATAGAAATTGTGTAGAAAGGTGCATTGGAGTGTTGAAGGAGAGATTCAGGTAGATGCCCGTTTTACAGATAACAAATGATAGTTCACACTGCTATTTTCTAATTGTTTCTTTAATATTTTAGGGTTCTCAATGATGGGCGAGTTCCTCGCTACCATTTCATCAAAGTATGCAAGTTTGTGAATGCGGCGTCTGTACTTCACAATCTGTGTGTGCTCAGTAATACGCCCCTTCTGATTGATGGCAACATCCAATTTGGCAACGACAACGTAAATGATGAGCCACCAGAAGAATTTGATGATGATGATGATGATCCGAATGACCCTGATGTTCCCATTGGAAGAAGAAACGCTGCTGCTGTTATTGCCCGTGGTCATCAAGTACGTCGGGAAGTAGTTCAGGAGTTGGAACGGCGTCTCCATCAGTGATTTTTTAGTTAAGGCATTGTTTTCTGAAACAGTGGGAGATATGCTGGAGAGTCACTTTCGAAAAATCACAGTGACTTTTCCCACTTTTCACCTAAGATACTCACTATTCTCATTTACTGTCTACAATGGTACTTAAATCCTTGTTTCATTGTCTTTGTGACACCTGTTCTGCCTGCTTTAAACCAGCAACTTTAGAAAAAAAAAAGATGTTCCATTTTCTATTAAGATAAGCGCATTCTCATTACTATTTGGAAATCTCACACATTCTGTGATCTGTGCTTGTACATACCTATTATTATTATTGTTTCTATTGTTTGAAATGGGCCTGTTGATAATTGTAATAAATAGTTTGTCTGTAGTAAATTGTATTGCTGTTCAGTAGTATGCAAGGGTTACACCTCAGGTTCATTGGGATATACTCAATGATTTGACATCAGTTATAAGCGTATATGGATCGTCTATCTCATACCAAATCACTTTATGAAAAAACTCAGATACTACCATTAGAAGTAATAGTTAAAAGTCAACTCTGTAATTTATTGTATAATCATGTACATGGTAAAAAATTACTTAACTCTGAACTTGTAGCAAACTCGCAATTACATCAGCATAGCATAAGAAATGTCTCTAATCTCAGATTACCAAAAAGTAAAGAGTACATACTACGGCCTGAAAACATCTTACTACAACGCCGTAAAATTCTATAATAATCTGCCTGTAAATCTAAAAATCTCCTACCATACATCTTTTAAAAAGAAATGTAAGCAAATGTTCCTGGCACAGTATTTAGACTGATTTTCTATACTCTTAATCACTATATGTATTTGTTTCTCTTATGTTGTTTAGTCTGTATCTGTTATATTGTCAAATCCTACTATGCGACGTTTGTTCAACTGACATTTTATCTTCTGTTATTTTTGTGCACGGGTCAACCGCTTGTAAATAGAACTTTGTAAAGTCCAAAACAGGGCTCTGCCCTTCGGACATATACTTTAGTTGAAATAAAAAAAAAAAAAAAAAAAAAAAAAATATTATCTATATTAACATCCATGTAAATCTTTATGCATACATATCTTTACGAACATTTGCCTTTCAACACAGCCACTTAATCTCCATTAAATAGACAAAATTATAATGCATTTATAGTGTGCGAGGGCTTAAGAAATAGTAGAGCTGCTCGGATATCACTGGTTTATTGTAAGACGTATCAGGGGTCAACACTAGGCGACAGACTGCGTGCCGGCTCTGCTGAGCGGCTGCTTTTATAGTTTGAGGGTACGTTCGTAAACTAACTAGGACCGTGAGTGACCAGTTCTAGGAGTCTTTGGTAGGGAGCTCTCTAGGCCAATAGTATAAGAATGGAACGGAGTGTGTTTGGGTTAAGATGGCTGCTTTCATGCAAGTGACCAGATATGGTTAGGAATCTTTAGACTGTATTTCACAACACATCTTACTGAATGCGTTTGCACAAACAAACATTAAATCATTTAACAGCCTCAAAGAACAATTGTCACTCTAGATAAATAATTGAATATTCTTATTATTAGAAAATAGAAGCTCTCAAACTAAAATGAAAAGAAGGAATAGTCTTATCATTTCTAGTATGTCTCAATACAATAACTTTCAACACAGGCACTTAACACTAAATTACATACACACATTTGTAATGCAACTTGCTGAATCACAGAAAATACATTTGGACCAGAGAAGGACAAACGAACATTAAACCATACAACAGACTCAAAGAAACATTATTACTCTAGATAAATAATTGAATATTCTTACTATTAGAAAATAGAAGCTCTCAAACTAAAATGAAAAGATGGAACAGTGTCATTATTTCTAGTATGTCTGAATACAATAACATTCAACACAGCCACTTAATCTCTATTAAATAGACAAAATTATAATACTTCTTACTGAATCACAGGAAATGTGTTTGCACAAACATACATTAAATCATTTAACAGCCTCAAAGAACAATTGTTACTCTAGATAAATAATTGAATATTCTTATTATTAGAAAATAGAAGCTCTCAAACTAAAATGAAAAGAAGGAACAGTCTTATCATTTCTAGTATGTCTCAATACAATAACTTTCAACACAGGCACTTAACACTAAATTACATACACACATTTGTAATGCAACTTACTGAATCACAGAAAATACATTTGGACCAGAGAAGGACAAATGAACATTAAATCATACAACGGACTCAAAGAAAAATTATTACTCTAGATAAATAATTGAATATTCTTATTATTAGAAAATAGAAGCTCTCAAACTAAAATGAAAAGATGGAACAGTCTTATCATTTCTAGTATGTCTGAATACAATAACATTCAACACAGCCACTTAATCTCCATTAAATAGACAAAATTATAATACTTCTTACTGAATCACAGGAAATGTGTTTGCACAAACATATCTTAAATCATTTAACAGCCTCAAAGAGCAATTGTTACTCTAGACAAATAATTGAATATTCTTTTTATTAGAAAATAAAAGCTCTCAAACTAAAATGAAAAGATGGAACAGTCTTATCATTTCTAGTATGTCTCAATACAACAACTTTCAACACAGCCACTTAATCTCCATTAAATAGACAAAATTTTAATACTTCTTACTGAATCACAGGAAATGCGTTTGCACCAGAAATAAAAATGGACAAACAAATATTAACTCACACATACTCAAAGAGCAATTGTTGCATTACTACATAAATCATTGAACATTATTATTATTATTATTATGAATAACCCTTAAAGGTTGTCTCAAAACAATCACTCGTTTGCCATTAATCTCCTTTATCATAGACTGTAATTGGTTTACTACGGCTGGAGCTACTGCAATCTTAGGTTTTGCTGTTGCAACTGCAGCCAGTAAACTGAGATCAGCAATATCTGGTAGGTCTGCCTGAGGCGGGTGCACTGTCTGAGGCAGTTGAAGTGTTTGAGACTTCAAGACTGTCTTGGACTGTTGCACTGTCTGAGGCAGTTGAGGTGTTTGAGACTTCAAGACTGTCTTGGACTGTTGCACTGTCTGAGGCAGTTGAGGTGTTTGAGACTTCAAGACTGTCTTGGACTGTTGCACTGTCCGAGGCAGTTGAGGTGTCTGAGACTTCAAGACTGTCTTGGACTGTTGCACTGTCTGAGGCAGTTGAGGTGTTTGAGACTTCAAGACTGTCTTGGACTGTTGCACTGTCTGAGGCAGTTGAGGTGTTTGAGACTTCAAGACTGTCTTAGACTGTTGCACTGGCGGAGACTTCAAGGCTGTCTTAGACTGTTGCACTGTTTTAGACTGTAGACAAGAACCTTCCTGAGAAGAACCTGGAAAATACAAAACAATCAGTAAACCAGCAAAATGCAAGGTACCTTTACACTTACACCAATTTGTGTGTTACCTCTTTCTCCAGCCGAAGCCGGGGGTAGGACTTGCCATCCGTCTGCATCTACATCTATTGGAGTCATGAGATCATCAGGGCAAGTTTCCCACTCTGGCATAATGCATCCTTGGCCTGAAGATTGAGGTTTCTTTGAGTGCCCTTGGCTTCTGGATCTGGATCTTCTGGGACGTCCATAACTCCTAGATGGAGATCTTCTGGAGCGTCCATGACTTGACGATCTGGATCCTCTTCTGGAGCGTCCATGACTTGTCGATCTGGATCTTCTGGAACGTCCATAACTCCTTGATCTGGATCGTCTGGAACGTCCATAACTCCTTGATCTGGATCGTCTGGAACGTCCATAACTCCTAGATCTGGATCGTCTGGAACGTCCATAACTCCTTGATCTGGATCTTCTGGAACGTCCATAACTCCTAGACCTGGATCGTCTGGAACGTCCATAACTCCTAGATCTGGATCGTCTGGAACGTCCATAACTCCTGGATCTGGTTCTTGTGGAGCGTCCATGACTTGTCGATCTGGATCTTCTAGAGCGTCTGTAGCTTCTGGAACGTCCATGACTCCTTGGTTGAGATCTTCTGGAACGTTCCTGACTCCTAGATCGAGACCTTTCATGTCTCCTTCCAAAGGGATCGACCTAGAAAAAGTTCAACGCATTCAGGACAAAGGGCTCTAACTAGAAAATATATTGTTTCACTTGCTTGTCCAACAAGCTCTTACCTCCAAAACATCCTTTGTAGATGGAAGTCCTACCACACACTCCCAGCCACCCACACAGGTCAAAACCCGCTGGTCATAGGGGGAGAGTAGATGTGACAGTTGTCCTCCCATATTGTGCCGTCTGCACTTATTCAGCTCCTGCGCCCTATTTCTTACGGCCAACTTTTGGTCTGACCAGTACTGCAAGCACACAAACAAACCATCAAATCAATAACAGTTAAACTCTGAAATTTCCTAAACCTATGGTTCCACCTAAGGTCTTAGATAATATTTCCACAAACAAGTCTCTCTTATCATTTAAATGTATGGTATGAATTGCATCAATTATGCTTTTTAAATCGATTTCTTAAAAAGTTGAAGATATTTTATTTTTGTAAATTAAATGAAGTGGTAATTACAAACATTCCCAAACTCTCCATGTCACAATGAAGAGTACTTTCAGTTCTTTGCACTTAATCCCATTGAAAGTACCTTTTGCCATTTTGATGTCGACTTCTCAGAGGCACCCGGGAAGCCGTTCAGAGCAGTTCTTAGATCTTCCCACTGCTTCTTAAAGTCGGCTTTGCTCATTTGACTCTTGTGCTCGCTTTGTGAAAACTTTTTGTGTTTCTCCATGAAGTTCAACAAATAGCTTTTTTGAGCCTCGTTGGCTGGTGAGCAGTTTCGAACAAAGTCCGTCTCCACTGGTGGGTTGGGCATCTGCAGGAGACAAACAAAGAGGAAAGGCATGGTAATAAGAAACAAACTCAGACTTTAGACATATCCTCAATGACCTGTCAAGGGCTGAATAGATGAACCAGTGTTAAGTTGGTCGAACGGTAAGCTCTTCAAATGACTAAGTTACACCACCAATCCTCATGAATGAAATGAGCAAGCAAAAGTGGTTTTAAGGACGCAGACAAACAAAAAAGCCTCTGCGGTAAAATCCTGATTTCACAACAGTCAGACATACGGCAATGCATCACTGCAGACCAAATGAGGTTGAGGTTGTGGGCACTAACCGTGTGGTTGTTTACACCACACGGCGGTTCAAGGACCAAGAGTGGCGTACGGAACCTAACCTTAAGCTACATTTTAAAACACACGGAACGATGCATCCCTCAAGATAATATGGATAAATCCACCTTGGATAAATCGAGACTGCAGAAAAACGGGAGTACAACAAGAAAAGGTAAACAAAACATCAACAAGAGGAGTACGGATGCGGAACAAGTAAAACCACCATTGTGGAAATTGGGCGCGTATTATGAAATGCCCGAAGGAGTCACATATCCACAAATGTCCTTACTATTTTGGAACAGAAAGTAATACGTACAACACTGCAACAAGATTTCTTACCTTTCACCGATGAAAAAACAACGGGACGCTCGAAAAGGACGCGACAGTGGCGGTTGGAGGTTGGCGTTTGAATATGAGATGAGAGCTCCGGCGCAGCCGCCTTTCGGGTCTGTTACGCGAGCTCTGATTGGTCGATCGTTGCGGTGCTTGCTCCGTCCGTTAATGCATTTTAAAACGATTATTTATGCATTTCAATTTCATTTCTCCACAAAACGTATAATTTATACGATCTAAATATTATTTTAAACCTTTCCGTTACGTTTTCCTTGCGGTAAAGCCCTTTAAAGCTCCATGGTCGGTTGAGTGTTTGAAATGTCACCGCCTTTGAGTGGCCAAACGGAGCGTATCGTTTCGAGATATTAAGCAAATTAAGATTTAAAGGATATTCAGGACATTTTAATGCTTATTTATTGAAGAAAATGAAAGAATCTGTTCATTTAGCTGGTAATTCATGTGGTTTCATGCTCAGCAACACTAGCGAACTCGAAGTGAGTCCGGTGAGTCACTCACTCGTTGCGAGTGAGTGAGTCGAGATCGCCGATCTCGCTGCAGGCCGAGCCACCGGAGCTGCCAACCTCGCCGCGCGGAGCGCACGATTCGAATGCAGCCTCCCTATTCGCAAGACGGCCGCGCTGTCAACAAACAAGCAGACGACAAGCCGGAGCAAAAAGAAGGTAACATCGCGAGTCTTTCGACAGCGATTCCACTAGAAGAATCAACGCGCCGCGACAGGATTCAAACCAACGCGGACGACAAGATGATGCTGCGAGTCCTCAGGGACAGCACTCAACCAGTCTCGCCTCGGTTTCGAACCTTCGCCACCGGACGACAGTTCGCCTGCACGACAACTTGGACGACAGGCAGCAGAAAAACAACGCGCCGGCCGGCTGGCAGCGATTCTACTGGCCGAGCTACTCCCAGGACGTCCAGGACTACGTCACAGAGTGTCCCGTCTGCCGCGCCAAGCATGGCCCCCAGCGTCACCCCAAGGCCCCGCTCAAACTGTGGAACGACGCTAGCCTGTTTGGGAGATTGAGCGCCGACATTTTCGGACCAATACAGCGCAGCGTGGACGGCTACCGCTACTGCCTTGTGGTTGTCGAAAATGTCTCAGGATTCCCCGAGGCCATTCCACTCAAGACCGTCAAAGCGGACGAAATCGCTAGAGCGCTCGTTAGCGTGTGGTGCCGCTACGGTGCAAGCGCCGTACTGCGCACGGACCAACAAAAGGCGTTTGTCTCCGAAATGCTCAAGCGAGTCCTCGCCACGTTCCAAGTGAAGCACCTGCCGGTTTCCGCAATGCACCCATCAGGAAACGGCCGCGCCGAACGAATGGTTCAAACCGTCAAGCGCGCGCTGGCCAAACTGGTCCAGCAAGAGCAGTCGCAGTGGTCACGTGCCCTGGACCCAGTCCTGCTTTCCATCAGAGCCATGGACACCGCGGCCACCGGCTACAGTCCAGCCCAGCTTCTCTATGGCAGAGACCTCTGTCTGCCAGCTGATTTGCGGACGTGCCCTCCATTGGCGCGCCAGGCTGACATGCTCGCGGGGTACCCACTCCAGCTGAGAAACACCCTGCGTGACATCCACCGCGAGGCCGCCGCGCACCGCAATGACGTCTCCAAGGCCATGAAGCAACGCTATGACTTAAACGCCAGGCTCACAAGCTTCAAGGTCAACCAAAAAGTCTGGCTGTACAACCCCCGTCGGCGAGTCGGCGTAACACCAGCACTCCAATACCCTTGAGAGCGAGGCTGGACCGTCATCACCGTACTGAACGACGTGGCTCTGCGCATACAAAGAAACTCCGACGGCAAGACACGCATTGTCCACATCGACCGTGAAGCGGCCGACACAGCGCGCCCTGATCCAGACTGCGCGCCGCTGCTGTCGCTCTATTTCGCAGTGCCAGAGGGCGAGAAGCAAGAAGCGCCTAAAGGGTAGGCAGCCAAACGTGCCTCCCACCGCGCGACGCACGGCAGGGCACACCCGGCCCGCCGGGCACGCCACGCCACGCGCAGCAACTCGCGGGGCACGCCATGGCACTCCACCGTGCTGTAGGGTTGGTAGATTCGATCAACGATTAATCGATTAATCGATGAAAATCTCCCCGCCTTTCGATTAATCGTCGTCGATATCCACCTTTCGTTTTAATCGCTTTAATCGATTAACCGGGTTGATTAATTGCTTTTTCAATCTCTAAAATGTTCGTACGTATGCGGAGCGACAAAATTTAAGGTTATGGCGCGCAAGCTGTTTCCCGACAGCCGTCTGCCGGCCAACTGCCACTGCCAGCCAGGGCTCGGGCGCAGGGTTGTCAGATGCCGAGTGAGCCGAGTCGCCACGAGGGCGCGCTCAAGTTGCCACAGGTCGCCACGAGCCCAAGTCGCCACAAATCGCCACGAGAGCGCTAGTGTCGCCTGCCAAGTCGCCAATCACAGGCCTTTTTCTCTTGGCGCCAAAAAGCAAGCATTACAAACTGAAGTTAGTCGCCAAAAGTCGCCATCTCAGGCAACTGGTCGCCGTTCAAGTCGCCAATCATTGAATAAATAAATAATGCTGCACAAGACAGTTAAATCGGAATGAAATAGTTACAATTTTATTTTGTTCCTTTTTTTTTTTTTTTTTTTTTTTTTTTTTTTTGGGTCACTCCACCAGCAGCGGGTCATCCTCGTCAAAGGGGAGGAGGGTTAGGGCCTCCTCCAAATCCATCTCATCCCGTTCCCCTCCAATTAGGGACTCGGCGGAGCGGGCTCCTTGGTAAATGTCGGCGGTGAACAAGGACAGCATCTCCTCGGTTGCTTGGAAGCTCCTGCAGCAGCCGACCGTCCGGGCGAACTTCATCCGCAATCGCATCAGGGCAACCAGCAAGGGCGTGTTCATTCGGTTTCTGGTTTTGGTTTTGATTCCGTTCATGAAGCTAAACGCGCGCTCGACTATCGCGTTCGAGAAGGGTAAGCTCAAAACCCTCAAAGCAAACTGAGCAATATCTTTGAATTTTTGCTCATTGTTCTTGCGATAGTTCATGACCCCTGTCCAGAACTCGATGGAGTTTGTGGGTATGTTACCCCGAAAATAGTTCACCCAGTCGGTCAGAATGAGCTTGTCCCATTGGTTTTTCATGGCATCGAAGTCACTGCCCGGTTCTGTGTGCAAAATACAACTTTAATTGACTTTTTTAAAAAGATAACGCACAACGCGAATGGTAGACTAACGTACCAGCAAGGGACATAGGAAGTTCGAGGATGTTAGCTCTGTCCTTCTGCCCTTTCAGCGCCTCGCTTGCCGTGAAGTGTCTAAGGGCGTTCCGTCTGTCTGAATGATCGGGCAAGAAGTTCAAGATCTGTTTTGCCAGTTCCGCGTAGTATTTGACGCATCTGTAATACAAGTGAAGTGGTGACTGAAAAATTCGTTCGGTCATCAAACATTATTTTAGCAGCAGTTTTAACTTAATAAAATTACCTTTCCCGAACTTCGTCTAAACTGCCACGAGGGATCCGAATCTGTCCCAGACGGATTTCAAACTTCCCGCCGAAATCGACGTTGTCGAAAGGCTTGAAAGCGTTGACGTCGTTAAGGGACTTGGCCAGCTGCTCTTGCGCCGCGTCTTATAACACCTGACCTTCTGAGAGTACCGGCACATACTCTGGTTTCAAGAACTTAGTCACCAGCCACACCAGCCGCTCGTGCAGCTCAGCTATGAGCCCAGTGGCCTGCAAATAACGCGTTTTAAAATTATTCAGTGTGCAAAACTGCAATGTTTACCCTGCTAGTAATGGATTGTTTTAGTAGTTGAGGCTGACTATAATTACCTCATCGTCATCAGCTTGGAACTTTAAGTTCAGCCCATTGATTTCTTGAGTTACAGGCTTTAAGAAAAGGAAGAAAAGCAAGTATGACTCATTTTGGAAGCAGTCGTTCAGTTTCCTGCCAATAAAACATTTCTCTGACATGTCAGTTGACCGGACATGGTTGGCGAAATGTGTTTTCAGTTCCAGCCACTGGTTTAGAATGACATCCATTGCCCTCGACCACGCCAGCCATCGCGTCTTGGAGAGTTGCACCAGCCTGGCTGGCATGGCTCCGTCATTGATGGCTTTGAATAGGTCAGCGTACTGAAGGCGCTTTAGGGGGCTGCGAGCGAACCAGTTTCGCGTTTCTCTGACCATGAATTCTAACTCTGCCGGGAGGTGCATTGCAGCTTTCGACGCAGCCCCGTGCAAAGAATGGCATACACATCTTATAAGGACGATATCAGGAATCTGAAATTTAAATTGATTACTTCCTGCTGCACATTTAATATTGCACCAAAAACATACAAATCCCGATCTACCCACCTCGGCTTTAAATAGGGCATAGACGGAGTGATGCTTTCCGCATAAGCTGTTTGCTCCGTCGGCGCCTAAGCCAATGATTTTCCGCCAATTCAACCCAACTGCAGTTAAAAATTCTTTGATTGCCTCAAAGAGAGCCGAGGCCGTCGCTCGGTACACTTCCACAAATCCTAAAAATTCTGTCTTAATTTTGTTTTCTGTTTTGCTGTAATATTTGACTATTATGGCTAAGAATGTGGTAGTAGAAATGTCAGTAGATTCATCAATGATGAGGGAAAAGCCAGAGTCTCCTATGTCCTTCACAATTGCGGCCAAAATCGCTGGTGCTAGAACGTTAGTAATCAGTCTGGAGCACTTGGTCCTGTGTAACCGTAATTTTTCTAGTGGGGAGCCTGCGCCGACTTCTCGTAAGATTTCACTGAGATGGTCAATGGAGCGCACTGGGCAATGTACTGCTATAAATACAGCTAGCTTCAAGTCAATTTCTTTCTGTGCGCTTGCCACCTCAACAGTGACACCTGCGAGAGATAGTAATTATCAGTGTGAACCCGTTCGAAATAACCGGTTATGGAACTGTGCCTCACCTTTATCTTCCAGTCTGCTTTGTTTCAAGACGTTATATTTTTCCATATTGGCAATATGGGTGTCACTTGATGTAGCGTGCTTCAACAAATCGGCGTGGTGCGCGCGTAGTGGCAAGTCATCACACACCGTGCACTTCGCTGCTTTGTTTTGCGCGGCCCCAGCTGGATTCGCCGCCAGCCAACCTACACAGCCATCAGGTCAAATCAGTACCAATTCCACGGAATATGTGGTGGGACCTAGGTGACTGTTACCTACCCCGCATTGCTGGCTCTGTTTCCCACTTCTTGTTGTACTTCCTAATAGCAGAGGGTGTAGACGGGGTTTTAGGTGTCCTTGGCTGTGGTTTGGTGGAGGGGCGTTTAGGCGTTAGTGAGAGAGGAGGTGGGGATGGCTGGCTGGAAGGATCATCAACAGCCTCCTCCGATAGTCGGTCCTGCATGTGGTATTTCAGCACGAATTAAATCGTCATAGTTGTGAGTCCGGTAATTTTAAACTGTGGAAAATTTCCAGATTCCCGGGAAATTCTACTCTGGACCTATGATCTGTGACCTGTGGACTTGCCTCGACAGGTAGCAGAGCGGGCCGCACTGTTAGACAACTCTGCAAACCAGCTGCTGTAGATGTTGATGGCTCAGAAGGTCCTCTCGGACGCGGTACGGTGGTAGTGGGCTTGAGGGGAGGTGGAGGAGGCCCAGGTTGACGGAGATCGAGTGAACGGGGCCGTGAGGGGTCTCCACCACGGCCGGGGCCACGGCCAAGGGGCGCTGACTGACTGGAGGTGGTGGAAGGGTTGTTCTGGTGTTAGTTGACCCCTTGCCGGTCCGTGCGGCTGCTGATGTGATCGGGGGCGGGGAAGGTCTTGTGTTGACATTAGCCTAAAATAATGGACATTCTCAGACAGGTGTACGGTGTGCATCCATCGTGCATGCCCCACAGCCCCTCCCCTCAGATCATTTCGCCCAGCAGTGCTGGGCCAGCACGACGAAGAAAGAGGATTAGAGGATTAGCTCAACACGACTTACTGGTCGCTTGGGCGCGGACCGCAGCCAGTCCGAGAGGGAACCCCTCTTTACACCTCCTTGCCCTTGCCCCGACATGGTGGTGTCCGGCGGTGTCCGCTCGTCTCGTCCTGAGCCCGTCACCTGTCCGCCCCGGACCTGCCCGATGCGTCGCCGCGGTTTTCCCCTCACGGCATCCCGACACTCCTCCCCTCTCCCCTCCCGTCCTCTCTTCCCCTTTGTTGCGCGCACCGCCTGTTGGAAAACGGGAAATACGCGCGCATAAGCAGCCAACCTCGGAAAATAAAAATAGCACACTGATGCACGACCAAAATATGCCAAAATATCTAAAATCGCCACGAAATCGCAAAAATCGGACTCATGTCGCCACGAAATCGCCACAATTAGGCTCATGTCGCCACTGAAATCGCCAAGCTCGTCAAGTCGCCAAATAGGTCGCCCGGAGGGTCCGAAGTCGCTAATTTGGCGACAAGTCGCCACATCTGGCAACCCTGCTCGGGCGGCCGTGACTCGGCTCTCTGCCTCGGATCCACCGCCCCCCACCCCAGCGCCGCGCACCGCACCGTTCCCCTCCCCTCCCCGACTCGTCTAGACCTGCAGTATTGTTGCTTGCTGGAGACGCAGGACGGACCGGCGTTTGATTAAAATTAAGAGTCGTGGTTGCCGGCTATTCGCCGATGATCCGGGTTAATCATGCCCACAGAGGGTAAGAGAAGTCCGGCGTAGCGACTGTTCACCCAAGATAAGGACAAACAATGGTGCAAGTGTGATGAGTGTGGCAAGAAGTATCACAAACCTGCGACTGAAACCCTTCGTTACCACCTGCTTCATGCGCATTTCATTACTGTGGACAAGGAACCTCCAACAAAGAAGAGAAGGGTCGACAGGAGTCAAGACAACCATGAAGAAGATCCAGATGACCCGCAGGTTGTCAACCAGAATGATCAGGTAATGTAAATTTGTGTGCTCACGGGATCGTTCTGGTCGTGGGATGAACATTGAACATTGTCTCATGCTCGCGTGCCGCATCCCCTCAGATGTTGTTTATTTCGTTAGGCTAGATAGCCTTTGCAGTGATAGATCTTGTATCCAGCTCACACCACGCTACAGTACTGTTGACGAACTTTGTACACGACCTAGTTGTGGTTGAAATTTGCGATGGAGCCGCGTAATTTCGCTCCCTGCCAAAGTCTGCCAGGATGTTTGTGGCCATAATATGAAATTTCAGTTAGGTCGCGTACTAGACACGTATGCAACGCCACAGTGGGGCTTGGATTAAATTTATATTTTATTGGAGGTTCGGCTTCGGGGCATGCGGTCAACGTCAATACGCCACGCGCGGGGGCCGATCTGCTCGGCCAGCGCTAGGAGCAATCCCATGCGTGGAGTAGCGCCGCGGAGCTCTAGTAAAGCGCTGACGCGTTTCCTTCTTTCGTGTATTATTATTTAAATTAATCGGTGTTTCTTTCGCAGGGCGAGGGGGTTGAGCAAGCAGCCAATAACGATGCAACTGGACAGCAACCTGCCGCACTGCCCAGTACTGCTAGGCCTTTTGAGGGCCCAATGGACAAATTGGACAAATGTCTCGCCTCCGCGATGGGCTTTTCAAGTAATCCTTGACACATTAAACGTTTGTGAATGTGCTACTACTGAATGCGCACTAACACGTACTAATTTTTGTTTTCAAGGAGGCGGCGTTCGTGACAAACACGCTTGTGATGCTCTGGGATACATGATAACACACGATGATCTACCCTTGCGGACGCCAGAGAAGGACGGGTTCAAGACGTTTGCTAAGGCTCTGCAGCCCCTCTGGCAACCCCCTTCAGAGCCGACAATGACCAAGAGCCTGGAACAAAAGTACCTAGATCTAAAGGCGAAAGTCGGACGGAGGATTTCCAAAGCAATACATTTGAGCTTGACAGTGGATCTCTGGACCCACGAAAATACTATGCGGTCTTATCTGGGCCTAACAGTGCATTTTAAAGAAGGTAACTTAGCCGAAAATCAATTATTCTTTACTCTTCGATCCCATTGTTAATTAAACTTAAAAAAAAACTTTTTATTTTTTCACACGCTAGGAACGAGAGTTGTTAGTGTTGAGACTGCACGCAGAAAAATATATTAGCTATTTCAGCTAAGATCCCTGAGCAGAGCATTCTTAGCTGCTTAGTTAAGATTGTTAGACGCCAAGCTAAATTTTAGCCAAATTGACTAAAATTTCTTAGGAACGGGTGCTCAAAATTTTAGCAGCAAGATTAGCACCGTATGATAAGTTTTCTGCGTCTCTGCTAAAGTTTAGCAACACAGCGGGTTATCCTGAGCATAATTCCTGCCCTCTTTACATTTGAGTGACTTTTTTGTTTAAATAGTTTCTGCACTTGTTCTGAATGTTTGGAATATGTTTTTTAAAAAAATGTCTCCGTTCGTTCGATGACAGCACGGGAGTGTGCGTTAGTTTCACCCAAAACCTTTGAAACTATGTTGCGGATGGATGCGCGCGCGTCTCGAGGGTTGAGGCAAGCGCGCAGTGGTATTAGCCTCGTCTCGCCCGCCGCCGCCAAGCAAGCCAGAGCCAGTTGTTGCACGTTTGTCGCGTTTGTGCAGGTGCTTGTCTCGAGACTTTGATTGAATCCCTGTAAGTTATTGTGAGCACCTATTAAGTTACGATGGATGACGACCTTCGGAATCTTCTAAACAAGTGGAATGTCCCGGATGCTTGTATTCAAAAGTTTGAAGGTACGTAAGTGCGAAAGGACGCTTCATTCTCGTCGGTTTATTCCCCATGCGCCTCCTTGTCGTCCACCGAACTTTAGTTTTCTGATCCGCCGTTCGTTACCATTTTCTCTATCTGTGTAGACTTTACTTCACTAGGTTCAATCAGTCCCGCAATGTTGACCTATGTGGCCACTTAACCTATCGGGTTGGGGCGAGCAGAAACCGGCCGGCTTTTCGCTTAGCCTACAACGCCTCGCATTGATCTTGAAATTTCAAGCCTGCTTCTCATTACGAATCACAATATTAACAAGAACCTTGTGTGGGGATTGATCATTTCACTTTCCGGCCCCTCCTGAACCTTGCTTGGCTTGGGCTGTGTTCAGTGGTGTTGTTGTAAAATTTTTAAAGGCCATACGCTTGCCCGAGATGCTTGTGTGGTTGCCTACCTACAGGCGCTCGAAAAAAAGGCAACTTTTTTTAAAAAATTATTTATTGTTACAGCCATTTTTGAAATTGCAGTAATTTTGTCTCTTTCATAACTCTTTTCCTAGCCTGGAGGTGGGGAGGCGGGGAGAGGGACATCGCTAGGGGCAGGGGCAGCCAGCGGATCGGGGCGAAAGAAGCTCCTGTTGGCGGGACACAAATTCTTGAATGTGGCCGGATCTACTGGGGCACCCGCCAAACTCCTAGGTTTTGTTGTGTAGTGATTAATTTAGGAAAAACACGACGTTCGATAAAGGCAAAAATATAACTATATTCTGAAATCTTTCAGACACTATATCGAATGCCACTTTACATTAACTCAGATATTTAACACTACGCTATTCTACTGCTCTGCTCTGTCTGCCCACTCCTCACCGTCTGTCCTCTACACTCGTCTCCACACGTCTCCCCGCAGTGTCCCGGAGCACCGCGCTCCAGCCCTTCGACTCTGGCCGATAACGCAGTGCTACCACGACACCCCGTCGAAACTCTCTTACGCTAATCATCGGCGCTGGCTCCAGTGAAGGGATTTCTGCTGCTCGCCGCTTCCAGCGCGAGGCAGCCCTGCATCCAAAGTTTATGCGTGACGCATGCCCAGCCCCGCGGAGAGCCGTCCGCGTGACCGAACATAGGCCACTCGTGGGTCCCTTCACTTGAGTCAACTCAGCCCGGACGACCGCCGGAAAACGACGCAAAACGACAAACAAGATGCGGCGCCGTCTGGACCAACCGATGCCTAAATTTACAGCGTTGGCGGAATGCTTCCCGCCAACATTCTCCCGCCCTCCGGGGGAATTGAATATTACAGCTAACCTCTATGAAACCAAAAATTAAACCCTAATCTACAAAAACTATACATATTTTCTTTTAAATGACTCTACTAGTGGCATTCAATTACAAAAGTACAAATTACAAGCACAAGCACATCAACACTTTGCAATTTCACACTTCACAAACACAATAACCCTCAAATTTATTTCTCATCAAACTTTGACAAATCAGCAGCTAAAACCAAACACTTTACAAGCCTCAAATGTTACTTTTGAACAGACAATCAAAACCAGTTCAGTTGCTAAACAGTACACCGTCTTTAAAGTTTACACAAGACACACAAAATCAATTTTCAGTTGCCTTTACACAAAACCACAGGTACGCATTTTCCAACTTCTTACCCCAAGGTTACTCAAAGCATTTACTTCACTCAAATCTGGTCCCTCGTGACATGCTCAGTTTCTAACCCGACAGGTTGTCGTTTCTCAAAATCCATACCTTACTTTAATCCCGTAAGACAACACTGAAAAATCAAAATCCACATTCCTTTGCAAACTTTTCTACTCACGTGTACCTGACTGAAAATCTACCATCTACGTTGACTATTTTTAAGACTACTCCCTCAAAAATGATTATTGATTCTACAACCTTCACAATGAAAACCCCAAACTTTACACTCACAGAAAACAAAGCACAAAACAGGAAATTACATCAATACCATTTCACCATCAATCCACACGAAATCGCCCACAAACCCTCTCGAATTGCACTCACTTTTTCTAGCGGTTGACGTGGCTTCCGTAACATTCGCAACAACGCCTTGTCGAACCCGGGCAAGTGCGTCGTATGGTCGTACAAATACATGGCCTCCCCCGCATAACACCATGCGTTCTCGTCCTGGGCACACAGCTTCCGAAAGAACTTGTCGCGGCCCTCCTGACAGCCCGTCGCGTTGACTTCGCTACCGAAACCAGAGTCCCCAGAACTCGCTACCGTACTCCGCGAACTCGCGACCTCCCTGCCGCGGACAAGCACTGCCGGGGGCCTTTTAGGAGGCACCTCGACAGGCCCGTCGGCGCATAGCTGCACGTCCTCCCCAGGCCACCTCGCCTCCACGGCCACGGGCGCTGCCGGGGGCCGAAGTGACAGCACCGCCACAGGCCCGGACGCGATGCGCGGAAGCGGCTGGCTCCCGCGGTCCCTGTTCACCTGGCCGAAGACCCCTGCCGTCGTCCGTGGCACTCCCTGCTCGGCCGGCGACGGGGATCGAACCTCTGTCCTCGGCGTTACGGCGTCCTTCGTCGCGGGCGCAGATGCTGCTACGGGCTCCGCCAAACCCGTCGCCGTCTCCTCTGTCTCTGCCGTGGTCGCTTCCGCCGCAACTGGTGCTCGAACGTCGGTCCTCGCTGTCGCGGCGTCCTTGCCTCGTCCTGCTCCCGGCGTCGTGGTGCTGCTGGCACGCATGGCGCCCTCCGGGGCAACCGGCGCTGCCGCCGTCGGCGGGTCTCGGGACTCGGGCCTGGTCCACCCTGGCCGGCTGGGCCGCTCCCTCGACCGGGCCTCCCCGGCCTGAACGTGCTCGAAACCAGGCGGCGGTCCTCGCGGCCTGGCTGGGCTCTCCATCCCCGTGGCCGTCGCGCTCATGGGGTCCTCGCGGTGCACGGCGGGGGCACCCCACGCGGCCAAGGTCGGCTGGCTACGGAGCGCTCGCTGCAGCGCGGCGCCGTACTTGACGTCGTACTGCGGCGGCAACCTGATCCGCATCAGGTCGAACACTTCCTCGGCAGTCTTTGGCACATGTAGCACTTTCACTATTTCTTCCAAAGTTTCAATCTCACAGTTCTCTACACGCCAGACTGGTATGCGGCCATACCGTCGGACCTCACTCAAAATCTCATAGCGTGTCACGGGCCGAAACACATACAAAATTAGCGACACTTCCTTTAACGAGTCCACTAAATAACACTGAATTTTCTTCACCATTTTGAATTCCGTACTCGCGGTACCTTGCCGATACACGAAGCTGAGAGCAGTAGGGTAGAATTTACATAAAATATTTGAAGCAAGGAAACCAAATCAGAGACGCGAAAGACGAAAACACTCACAGAAACAATTTTGCATTCAACACAACAAAACGCCCCACTGGGTTAACGTCCTACCGACTGCGCCAAATGTTGGCGGGACACAAATTCTTGAATGTGGCCGGATCTACTGGGGCACCCGCCAAACTCCTAGGTTTTGTTGTGTAGTGATTAATTTAGGAAAAACACGACGTTCGATAAAGGCAAAAATATAACTATATTCTGAAATCTTTCAGACACTATATCGAATGCCACTTTACATTAACTCAGATATTTAACACTACGCTATTCTACTGCTCTGCTCTGTCTGCCCACTCCTCACCGTCTGTCCTCTACACTCGTCTCCACACGTCTCCCCGCAGTGTCCCGGAGCACCGCGCTCCAGCCCTTCGACTCTGGCCGATAACGCAGTGCTACCACGACACCCCGTCGAAACTCTCTTACGCTAATCATCGGCGCTGGCTCCAGTGAAGGGATTTCTGCTGCTCGCCGCTTCCAGCGCGAGGCAGCCCTGCATCCAAAGTTTATGCGTGACGCATGCCCAGCCCCGCGGAGAGCCGTCCGCGTGACCGAACATAGGCCACTCGTGGGTCCCTTCACTTGAGTCAACTCAGCCCGGACGACCGCCGGAAAACGACGCAAAACGACAAACAAGATGCGGCGCCGTCTGGACCAACCGATGCCTAAATTTACAGCGTTGGCGGAATGCTTCCCGCCAACACTCCGTACGGAAGGAGTCTGACGGGCAGTAACAAGGGCAGTGACCATTTGCGCGGGCATACATCACGTTCTTTCGAACGCCAACGCGCCGCAAAGGCCATACGGGCGGTACCTTTGCTGCAATGCGAGGCGCTTTGGATGGTGGCGGCTTTGGCGGGGTCGACTCCTTCCGCTTCTCGCTCATCCTAATCTGCCGGCCCCCTGCCCCAGGTCCAGATGGTGGAAATCCCGCACCTCCTCAGGCTCAGGAGGCCGTCCTGGCCTGGCGCCGGGGAAACCCGAAGGGACCACAACAATCCCTGGTCGAGTGACCGGCCGGGGCCGTCAACAAATGGGTTTTTCGGTGCGTATGGCCGCGTATGGTACCGTATGGCCTGGGAAATTTTAAAGGGCATACGGTCCCTCTACCTCCGTGAAGCTGGCATCGCCCAATATTGCACAATTAACCCGACATGTCCCAAAAAATTGAGCACAAATTGAGCAATCGATTGCACTATGCCATTTTAATTGTGCATGCTCCGAAAGTGTAAATAAAGCGCTCTCTAAATGTGTTATGCCAGAATCACGCCAGCAGCGCCCAACAAGCAACCTGAAATTCAGCATACAGATTCGAGACCGGCTCGAATTGAGCAACACGATGGTACCGACCATTTTAATTGTGCATAGCATAGGAACACCGAAAATAATACCAAGCGTTACAAACATCGAAATCTATGCGTAAAATAATGCCAGCAGCGCCCCATCATGCCACATTATCGAGACAAGCGCCAAAAAATTGAGCACAAATTGAGCAACCGATTGCACCATGCCGTTTCAATTGTGCATCGATTTGAAGACCATATTCTAGCATACGAGGTTACTCAGGTAACTACTACCAGCAGCGCCCAATCATGCCACATTATCGAGACTAGCGCCCAAAAATTGAGCACAAATTGTGCAACCGATTGCACGGTGCCGTTTTATTTCTTCAGGTAATGAATGTCACTGTTGCTAAGTTTTATGCAAATCCTGCCTTTCCTAGAAATTTAGTGACAAAACTTGTAAATGAGTTTTCTAATTTTGTAACAAGTCCCTTTTTTGAGCATATGGAAAAGCTGGTCATGTCATCCCTTGATTCAAATATGCCAGAGGCAAGATCTGAAATTGAAGATATGTTTGATCGTTTGAGGCATCCATTTGAACACCTTCAGACTGAGTATAAAAGACTTAAGTACTTTGAATCTTGTGGGAAATACATACCACCTGTTCCATATCCAATCGATTACCGTGAAGAAAGAGTTAAAACCAAAAAAGGTGTTACTCTTGAAATGAAACCCGTACTTGGTCAACAAATACCTCTCCAACAGTTGTTTAAGAATTTCTTTGAGCTGCCTGATGCTTTTGAGGATACTTTATCTTATATGTTATCTCTTCAGGAAGAGAGTGACTGGTGGATATGCAACATGGTGCAATGTGAAATTTGGAAAAGGAAACGGGCAAGGTTTAGTGAAGATGCAATTGTTTTTCCTGTAAATTTCTATTACGATGAAGTTGAGCCAAACAGTGCCTTGGGTCCTCATTGTGAACCGTTAGGATGCTCATATGTAAACATTCCAGTATTGCCCCCTGAATGGAACTCTAGATTAGAAAACATATTCCTTGCTGCTTTATTTGATGGTGATAACAGATCCATATATGGCAATGAGAAAGCATTTCGTCCTGTTATTCGTGATCTAATATCACTTGAAACTGAAGGTGTGAAGCTTAATCTACCTGTACGAGGGGAAGTTACTATATATATGGTACTTGGCTTAATTCTGGGGGACAACAAAGGTCTAAATAGTATCTGTGGTTTCCAGGAGGGCTTTTCAGCTATTCATTACTGCAGGGTTTGCCCTTGTCCAAATAATCTGGCTAAGAAAATGTTTGTAGAAGATCCTGCTTTACTTAGAACCCCAGTTACTTACATGAATGATGTAAGAATGAATCAGCCAAAAATTACTGGTGTCAAAGAAGAATGTATTTTTAATGAGATCCCTTCATTTGAGTGTCCAACAGATATTAGCCTGGATTATTTTCATGACTTTATTGAAGGAATTGCACATTATACAATGGTCCCTGTTTTGAAGCATTTCCATCAGTTGAATAACATGTTCATTTCAACTTTGAATACTCGTTTGTATGCCCTAGATCTTGGTATTGATGGTGATAATAGGCCACCTCTCATAAATTTAGATAGACTGCTGTCAAAAGACAAACTGAAAATGACTGGATCTGAGATGGCTCTCTTCATCAGGATTTTTGGACTCCTTGTTTATGATATGATACCAGAAGACGATCCTTATTATGAGCTTTATCTTCTTTTGAATGACATCACAAGTATCTTACATGCTAAGGGGTTGCCAAATGATGCCTTAGTTATCTTGGGTCATAAAGTGGAAGAACATAACAAATTGTATGTTGAACTTACAAAAGAAGATTTAAAGCCGAAACATCATCTGGGGAGTCATTACGCAAGGAAATTAAAACTAATGGGACCCTATGTTTTGTTCAGTACTATTCGTGAGGAAGCTAAGCACCGAGAAGCTAGGATGGCAGCAAATGCATGTATGTCTCGTGTAAATTTATCTCATACAGTAGCCATTAAGCACCAACTGAATTTCTGCTACAGATGTGTTAGTAATGCCTCAATTAGACAGGTAATGACTTATGGTCCCTGTCACTTTATTAATTTGGTTGATTTGGAAACTTATCCATCTTTCAGCCTAACTCTGCCCGAAAATATTTTTAATGAACCTGTGCAAACTGTTACAACTTGGGCTACTTACAAAGGCACTACCTATGCACCAAAGCAAATTCTTGTTGTTGATGTGGATGATATAGGTCTATTTAAGTTTGCAGAATTGGAGCTAATTATTCTAAGTGAAGATAAACCATTGTTTCTTTGCTCTGCTTTGAATACTATAGGCTATTTTAGTGGAGTGAGAGGATATGAAGTGGAGCATACTGACAACATTATAAATTGGTATGCTATTGAACAAGAAAAGCTGTTAGATCCAATTCCTCTGCCTTTGTACCAGATGTCGTCAGGGGAAAAGATTGTAGTTCTTAAGTACACTCTTTGAAGTGTTGTGATATCTTCTCATCTAAAGCGTGCCATTATGTCTTTCTTGCCAAAGTGTTTTCAGTCAGTATTAAGGATTGTGATACTATATCCTGCCCAAAAAAGTGTATTCAGTCACTTGACTGTAGTATCAGTCAGTATTAAGGATTGTGATACTATATCCTGCCCAAAAAAGTGTATTCAGTCACTTGACTGTAGTATCAGTCAGTATTAAGGATTGTGATACTATATCCTGCCCAAAAAAGTGTATTCAGTCACTTGACTGTAGTATAGTTATAAGGATTGTGATACAATAAAACTTGTTTGTCCATTTCACATTTTTTTCTTTATTGAGGCAGCATATTCCTTCATATGCACCTAGTGGATGCCAGGGTAGAGAGCTGCACTAGGGTTGTCATTTTCACCGGTCTAATCGATTTTCGATTCGTCGATTCACAAATCGAAACGAAATAATCGATTTTTAACATAATCGATTTTTTAACAATCTGAATCGAATTTTCGATTTTCGATTTTCAATTCTGCTCTTTCGAGAAAAAAGGAATTCTTTTGGCTTGCTTGTCAAAGTTGACGCTCAGCGTATGCGAGCCACTCTTTACAATTCTGGTCTGAATGTAGAAGGACAGAAAATAACTAAAAACATCACAAACAGGTGCCGGCACCTTGTTTATTTCAATGAAAAATAGAAAGTCCGAGGAATCCTTAATTTACAGTGATATGTTTTTTGTCCAACTTTGGCCCGTAACAACGCAATCTCAGTAAATTGGCTACTTTCCCTGCGTCTGAATCGCGAAGCATTGAGGTTAAAATTCAATCAAAAACATTTTTAAGTGGCCTTCCAAATGAGCGGGCACCTACGCTTGCCAGGTTTAGAGGCAGTTTGAGTTTTCTTCCTGCCGACAGTTGTCTGATTTTGTGCGGCACTTGATCATTTGGCCTCGAACATGCTGGTAAACGGATGCCCAGTCGCCAATACCACCAAGAGCACCGCAAATAGACCCCCCTGAGCACGCACAAGATCGCGCGCAGGGTCAAAATTGACCAAGTTTTAGGGAAATCGAAAACCGACGGCCTAAATCGATTTTTTCGATTTAATCGACACGTCAAATCGATTACGATTCTGATCGAAAATCGACCGCTTGAATCGATTTTCGATTTTAATCGTAATCGAATCGACCAACCCTAAGCTGCACCGATGCTAATTGCTTAGCAGATATGCTAATACGTCCCTAGAGTGGGAGCTAAGACCTTAGCAGGCACGATAAGAACCTTCGCAGATGGTCTAATTCTTCTAGGTGTAACTGCTAACTTTGTAAGCGTCGCAGCTAATACGAGTCTGCTCATATTCTTACCTACTGCTGCTAAGTTCTGAGCTGTCCATATACAGCTAATATTCTTAGCTGCAGCAGCTATGACTTAGCAATGAGAGCTAATTATTTTTCTGCGTGTGGTATCAAATACATGCCTGAGAGGAAGACCGCTGCTAATGTTCGCTTGGCAATCCGCGAGCTTTGTGAAGAGTGGAGCATTGACCGGGAGAAAGTCCGCGCTGTCATTTCCGACGGTGGCGCCAACATAAAGGCGGCTGTCCGGGAAGAATTTGGTGCTGACAAGCACATTAGCTGCGTCGCACATCTCCTGAATCAAGTTGGGCAGGCTGCCATTGGTTTGGAAGTGTCAAAACCACCCTCTGAACTGGAACCGCACGAGGTTGTCATTGTGCCCGAGAATGAGCACGAGGCGGAAGAACTCCTCGAAGATTTGCCCAGCGAAGAACCACGAGATGACGGTGAAATCCTCATCAGTTTGCGTCCCCTGTTGGTGAAGGTAAAGAAAATTGTACGGTTCTTCCGCAGCAATGATGTGGCGTCGCGGCTGCTGGCTGACTTGCAGATTGAGGCGGGCAAGAAAGAGCACGAGGTGCTGAGACTAATACAAGAAGTGCGCACAAGATGGAACTCCTGCTACTGTATGTTGGATCGGTTTCTGCTTCTCGCCGACCCTGTGAGCCGTGTCTTGCTCCAGCTTGGGAGGGAGCGCGGCTCTACCAAGCAAAAGCCCCCTAAACTCCAGTCAGCAGACGAACTGGACCTCCTGAGTGAAGTAAGAGACCTTCTCAAGCCCCTCGAAGAAGCCACTCTTATCGAGGGGGTAAACACTTCCAGAAATCGTGTACAGACTACTCGGTATTACGCTGCATTACGGTGGTATTACACGTGTATTACGGCATTAAATAGCTAAATTTTGCTACATTTGACCCTAAAATGGTATTACAAATACGTGTATTACGCGTAATACACGGCTTTTTTGTACAGGGCATTACAAAAGTGTTTACCCCCTCGACTCTTATCGTGTCCCGTTGCAACTCCGTCACCCTCAGTGACGTTATTCCTATGGTGTACGGCTTAAAAAAGGTAGTTTTCGTCTCTTTCACTTCAAGTTTATAAGCGTGTATCGTTTTTCTAAATTTTAGTTTGTTTTTCAGGGCATCAATGCTTTCCAGCCAACTCATCCTGTGACCTTCAACCTCAAGGGAAAGCTGCTGGCTGAGATAAATTGGAAGTTCAGTGGCATAGAGTATTTGCGCCCTTTTGCATGCGCGACCCTTCTGGACCACGATACAAGAAGTATGTCTTTGAGAACCCAACTGCAGTCGCCAGCGCCGTCCGGTTTATTTGTAGGTTCATATATCGTATTCTTCTGCCAATTTCTGTAGTGGTCCGCCACACACAATTAAATATCCGTCCCAATTTCCGCACAGATGGCAAAATCACTGACCGGCTGAACGCTGCCAACCGCGCCGAGGAGGAAGAGCGCACTGAGGCCGACCAAGCAGCCCCTAGCCCCTCTCCCTCCGGCATCTGGGCCGCGGTAGATGAAGTGCTGCACCGGAACACTGCTGGCGCCATGGACCAGGAGCTGGCCAGCAACATGCCTTCTCAGTTCCGGGCATATTTCAATAGCCCAGTGGTCTCAAGGCGCACGAACCCTTATCCGCTGGAGACCTGGAAGGCCATGAGCGCCGGGCTGGAACACGTGCTCTGCAAACTGAAGTGTGTACATAGTACACTCTTATTAGAGCATGCTCCCAAGTACACTCTTATTTACAGCATACTTGCTTGGCACACGCTAAAATAGAGTGTGCCTGGCATGTACACGCTAAATTAGAGTGTACCTGCAAGTACACTTAAACTGGCCCATGCTTTTAGATAGGACTGATGAAATGTATTTTTGCGTGTACTTGCAGGCACACTCTTATTTAGCGTTTACATGCCAGGCACACTCAAATTTAGCGTGTGCCTAGTAAGTATGCTGTAAATAAGAGTGTACTTGGAAGCATGCTCTAATAAGAGTGTACTATGTACACACTTTAGTTTGCAGAGTGTACGCCGTCGCCATGGAATACCTGCCCATCCCAGCGACATCAGTAGCTTCCGAGAGGCTGTTCTCTCACGCTGGATGTATTGCCACTCAAAGGCGGTGCAGGCTTTCACCGGGGCACCTGAACCAGCTCACTTTCCTGCGTGCGGTCGATAAAGCAACGTGGTTCAACTACACCGAGCGCGCCCCCGCCCCAGCAGACACTGGCACATGAATTTCATTTGACTACATTTTTTTTGATCAATGTTATTTTTATGATAGTACCATGCGCCATGTCTCTTCCCAATTCTAGTTGCCACTAGTCACTAACTCTTGATTTTGTACTATTTTTATGGTGGTACCGTACGCCATGTAATTTTATCCCAGTTCTAGTTGCCATTAGTCACTTATTCTTTATTTTTCAGAATTTTAATGGTGGTTCTAAAGATATTTGTTCATTTATATGCTTATTACTTGCCACTCTTGATTTTGAAAATAAACACTATTTGCTATTTCTGCATTTCTGGTTGCTTAAGTGTTTCTCTAATGCATATTTGAAACCAAGCGCCAAAAACATGAAAACAGATCGATTAATCGATTAATCGATCAATTTCTCTCGCCAAACGCTTATAATCGATTAAAACTGTAATCGATAATCAATTAATCGTTAATCGATCAAAAAAAATTAATTGACCAACCCTACCGTGCTGGCCAACAAGTCGCGCCGCCGCGCCGCCGGGCCGCCCCCCACCCTACCCTAAAGACCTGTATAGTAAAAGGCCCGCAGACTCACGGCTCGGCTCGCCACGGCTCGGCCCGCCACCCCAAAATGGCGACGCTTCCCCTCCCTCTGCCCCACACCCCGCGCCCCGGTGCGTAAACGAAGCCTCAATGATGCCAACATACAGCTTCAAACATGGACATGTACATTTCGTTTCAGAAGATTTGAAACTTATTTCTCAAATTTTATGCTTTCTGATTTCAGTTTTTTGATAGAAATATGATATCAATTTGCGGATATCAAACTATTTAGTATATTTACGTTATTTTTTTTTTCATTATATGTTGCCTACCCTACACCCCCAAAATGGCGGACCCCGTGAGCAAGTGACCTCGCTCGGCCAATCAAAACTGACTACCTCGGTTGCGGGTCTTTTACTATACAGGTCTTTACCCTACCCTCTCCCCGACGTGCACCAAGCCGCCGGCCGCCTGCACCTGCACGGCCGTCCAGTCGTACGCAACGTACGAAATTAAACATGCGTTACGTTGCGCATAAATTTGTGCGTAACAATGCACGATTTACTGCATACCCACGCACAAAATCGTGCATTGTCGCGCACAAATTTGTGCGCAACGTAACGCATGTTTTATTTCGTACGCGGGCGCGCATATAAACCTACATATAGTCAGTGTGTTAAATAGAGAAACTTCAAGTTTCATTCTATTCATTTCCCATCTTTTTCTTCATTTGTTTTGTAACCCAGCTTCTTGTTTTGTTTTCAGGCTGACAAGTTTCCGAAACTGTACCGTTTGGCGCGGAAGTACTTGTGCATCCCAGCTTCTAGCGCTGAGAGTGAGCGCACTTTCAGCACTGCCGGCTGGGTGCTCAACAAAAGACGAGCCAATCTGGAGTTAAATACAGTGGACGACATGCTGCTGCTGCATGGGAACACGAGGGAGGACCTGAAGAGGCGGCTCAAGTCTGTGCCGTCAGAATTTGATCCACCCCCTTCCAAGAAACGAAAAAAAAATGCTAAGCCTTAAGCCAATTAATGGCAAAATCTGAATTTTTTATTATTATTTGATATAAAGTTTATTTTAATTTTATTTTTAATGTTGATCTTTGTTGCATATAGTATATGTATGTATATATATAATATGTATGTTTACATGATATGGAATAGATAGTGACTGCAGGTTGCAGTATCACGCAGTATCAATGCAATGGTCGTTTTATTATGTGTAGTTTTTATTCCATCCTGGCTGATACGGACACAGACAGAGGCGAAATAGAGCATTGAATTACGTAGTTTTTCGCGGCCACACATACTCTGCTCCTGCTCTGCATGTGCACTACTGCATCCAGATTCCCGATTCTCCGTTCCCTCTCCCTCCCACCTACGCCTACCTAGCAAACGACAAAGGCGGCGGCGATCGCGCCCGCGCCGGGGTACAAATTATCAGCCACTTCGAGCCCCTCCGTCCCTCCCTATCCCAATCCAGGTTCCTTGGGGGAAGTGGGCGATGTCGTCAATGGCGGCGTCGCCGTCGGCCTTCCCTGGAGCCCTTGAGCGGAGCGGCGAAGCCGCCTGAATAAAAAGGTAGGCAACAAGTCCCACTTTGCCACTACTGTAAGTACGCACTTTTGCGACATCGGACCCCCCCCCCCCCTCTCCTCTCTTCCGAACCTTTCTGGCTGGATCAACCCTTCACTGAGCATGGTGGGCGCTTGCCGCCGCTGGTTACCAGAGCAGAGCCCCTCGGGGGCTGGGCCAAAGGCAGGAGCAGGGAAGGGAGGGAGTAGGGAGGGTACGGAGTACGGACGGGGCGGCGCTTTCAGATGCAGCCGAGCCAAGCTAGGCCAAGCCAGTCCAGTGCCGGCGCATGCGGCACGGCACGGCACGGGCACGGACAGCTGCCGCCCTACCCCTCCCCTCCCTACCTTTCAGCTCCGCCCGCGTCTGAGTGTCCGCTGTGGCGTCTGTCCGTCTGCTGCGGCTCTGGTCTGGCTCGGCTCTGCTGCTGCTGCTGGGCGGCGGCGGCGGCCGGCTGGCTGGCCCCCGCCCGTACCTCACCCCACTTGGGAGAACGGGTCCCGTTTAGGCAGGCGAGTCCCAGCGAGCAAGCTCGAGCAAGACGAAGCGAACGCGGGTCGGGTCGGACCGAGCTCGGCTGGGCGGGCGGGCGTGCTCGGCCGGGCAGCAGACGGGCACGGATGCCGGTCTCTGCAGTCAACGCCGCGGGATCCGTACCGCCCACCCCGAGTGCCCTCGTCTTGATTCAGGAACTGCTGGGAGTCGTGCCGCCGCCGCCGCAACCACCAACCCAACACGCGGCCCCAGGACCCCACGTCGCCGATCTCCTGGGCATCGAGGACCTCGCGCCAAAAAGCACGGCGCACGACCAGGACATCGCCCTCGCCCTGGCCGACAGCGGGGACGACGGAACGTGGACGTCGTCAGCATCATCGCACGAGGACGGGTTTGACTTGGACGACCAGGATGTCCTGGGAGCGGTGGGCCCCATGCCACCCCATCCAGTCGAACAGCCAGTGGAAAACGTCATCCCGCCGGACTATTGTGCCAGTTGCGGGTGCCCTACTCACATGCCGCTTGTCAAAGGGCTGTGTCATTGGTGCCTGGAGAAGAAAAGGATGCAAGCGAAGCGCCAACGACAACTTAACCAAGCCGCGGTGGCACACCCATTGCCCGCGGCGCACCACCAACTACCCGCGGCTCAACAGCTTCAAGGACCCCAGGACGTCGCGGATCACCACGCGCCGGCGGCGGCGGCGCACTTCCAGTGGATGGCAGTGCCCGTCACTCTCCCACCCCCGCAAGTGATCTACAAGAAACAAAGGACGGGCGCACCGAGGGTGTTCTGCGCGAGATGTAATCGCCGCCACTCGATCGCCTACTGCCCTTCTCTCCAGTAGTGACCTTCTCCAGTAGTGACTGAGCGCTTCGTCTTGAGGCGGGCAAAGATGGCCCAGCTTCGCCTCAAGACGGGCAACCTGGCTTCGCCTATGATTCGCAATTGGACTTATTTTAACTATCAGCTACGCCAGGAGCGGACAATACCTTTTTTTGTTAAGCTTTTGCATCGCTTCTACTCGTACCAGTTATGTACATCTGATTTTATTTTTGTAATACATGTATGGATCTCACCTTGCTTTTCGCTCGAGTAATCCTGTGTTCCTCGCCTCGCTCAGCTTCCATAGCTGCTTCACTTGAATTGAAATGGATTGAATTTGATTGTGCCTGCATCTACACGCAATAACTTGTTTGCTTGGCCGAGTTGCTTTTAACTTTAAAATCAGCACAACACTCATACTTGAGCTACTTTGGCACGTGAGACTTTGAGCTCTAGCAAGACTTTCAGTTCCTGGTTCTTGTTCATCACAACTTTCTCTTGAAACTGATGAATACGTGACACACCTCTGACAGACGGTGGAGTCAGCACAGTTTGAAAGTTCTTCCGGAGTCATACTGACACGGAACACAACAAGAAGTATCTCAACCCTTCAGCTGATTATGACACACCACAATGGTGGAGTCAACATAGTTAAAAATTTCTCTGGAGTCTTCAAGACACAGAACAGAAATTCATACTCGCACTCACTAAAGTCTGGCGTCAAACTGCCACAGACAGGCCTTCGCCTTTTGAGCCCACTACTGCAAGTAATTTGCACTGCTGGATAACGAATAGTCCAATGGAAATCCAATCAACCTCCAAACACCACAACACTTTCAAGATAACCAGTGCTTGGATTGAAAGAAGGAAGGGAGGAGAAGGTAGCAGTAATGGTACTGCTTGTAAATGTTTTTGAGAAGCACAAGTCGAACGCATGCACCGCGGCGCACAGCCAGGTCACGCTACGCTTGAATTCACTTCGAAAAAACTCAAAATTAGAAGTTCTAACCAAAACAAGCAGAACTGTTTACACTGACATGGGCTTATTCACCCTCCCAAGATCACTATCTGCACTCGCGCCGCGTCAGCCAATGACAGGCCGAGCCACCGGAGCTGCCAACCTCGCCGCGCGGAGCGCACGATTCGAATGCAGCCTCCCTATTCGCAAGACGGCCGCGCTGTCAACAAACAAGCAGACAAGCCGGAGCGAAAAGAAGGTAACATCGCGAGTCTTACGACAGCGATTTTACTAGAAGAATCAACGCGCCTCGACAGGATTCAAACCAACGCGGACGACAAGATGATGCTGCGAGTCCTCAGGGACAGCACTCAACCAGTCTCGCCTCGGTTTCGAACCTTCGCCACCGGACGACAGTTCGCCTGCACGACAACTTGGACGACAGGCAGCAGAAAAACAACGCGCTTCACTCCGGATTCAAACCCACGCCCCCGGACGACGACTCACGGCTTCTGCTGGACGACCAAGGTCTGACGGACTACACTTCGAACTCCGAGAGAATGGACACCGTTGCTGGCCCACCCCAATCAGCGTGGACATCAGAACCCCAAACTAAAGCTAAGTTTTGTGTCTAACCTCTCCGTCCTACTGCAGTAATTTCAACTTAATTCCAGTGTTGGAACTCTAATTTGTCTTGCATTAACCTCTTAATTACAGCCTGGTTAACCAGCAGTTAACTTGTCAACAACCAATGTTGTTCACTCCCCTCAATTTAAACCCAGAATTGTTTAGCGAGTAACGCTTTCCTAATTTAAAAAGCCTTCAGTAATCAGTCTGGCTTAGACTCACTCTGGACTAGTTGACAGTTTTATTTTGACAAACTTAAAGCTTTTCCGTCTTAATTCTAGCCGATCCCCCTAAAAGTGAACCATCATGTAACAACAAAGGCCTCTCACCAGCCTGCACTGTTCTACACTGTTAAGAGAAGTCATTATTTTACAACTTAAATTTCCACAAATAATGTCGTAACTTTACAGATAAATATTCGTAAAATAACGACAGGAATTGTAAAAGATATAAAAGTTTAATCTTTTGACAAACTCATCATAAAATTACAGCAAAAAAGTTGTAATTTCACAATAAAATCTTAAACTTACAGAAAAACGCTCATTATTTAACAAATAAGTCCATTTTTTTATGAGGTAACGTGTCTTTTTATGAGTTGAGTACATTTTTTAAGAATTATTGTCCGTTAAATCTGTACCACAAAGTGCTCGTAAATTTACAAGAAAATTGTAAAATAACAAGTGGCTTGTAACTTTACAAACTGCTTCTTAAATTTACAAGCCAATTTGTAAATTTGCAAGGCAAATCGTAATAGCAAGTTTGAAAATGTGGATTTTCGTTTCTTTTACCTTCGTATAAAAGGAATCTCTAAATCCCTAGATCGCAAGAAATCTGATGACTTAATTTGTTTATTTAGGAGTATTTTGTAGATTTACGAAAAAACGATTGATAATGTGAATGTAATTGAAAATTAACAATGAGATTGTGGTACAAATTTAACAGATAATAAATCTAAATTTTACAAAAAAAATTCTAACAGTGTAGGTCAGCTGATCCGCTCTGAGCATCGTCCCTGGTCCTTCAAGATTCTACGCCAGAAGCTCTACGATGACTCAAGCCTTCCCTCGCCCGCTCACCATAGAGAAGCTACCACGTCAAGTTCTACGCAACGATCAATTGCCTGCGGCACTACTTCATGGACTTCAGCCAGTCTGCTTCCAGTCTGATTAGTGCCTCCGAGGCTCGTCCAGATTTTGGGTGGTTTTCTCTGGACCTAGCTGCGGCTAGCCCATATGGGGAGCAGTGCTTGACCTTTGCACTTGTGTCGGCTAGCTTACTCACTGCAAGCTCAGCATGACTGCGTTTGCCAGTTAACTACAAACGCTAGGCCTACAACACTCGTTGAGACCGCGTCACACTGACAGGTCTCGGCAGAGGCGTTAACATTTGGCGCGTCCAACGGACAGCCAGGTGACCCCAGCGCACAGTGGGTCAGAATCGAAAAAACCTTTGCAATACGACGTTTTGTCAAGTTCCGAATTCCGAAAAAGTAGATGGCAGGTGTGATAGAAGGATTTCAAGGCTGCTAAAAGACGAAAACATTTCGTCTCTATCCTGCACCTGGTCGCCAGGCTCATCGTTTTTGTCTCCGCCGTTTATAACCAAGCACACGACCACGCGCGTAGCGGAGAAATTGTAGCTTCTATCAGCGTCGTTCTACGTGACGCTACTTAATCTCAAGATTCTAAAAGCATGGTTTCCCGTAGTTCAAGGCCTCCTCTATCCATTAGTGTCAACAGATTTAAGTTAGTGGTAGCATCCTCGCCGCTAGGGCCAAAAGCACAAGGCCATGCACATTTCTCAATTTTTTACACTTTTCACCTACTAAATGGGCTGCCAAACTTTTCCGATTTGAGGCGACGTCCTGACTTTTACCGCGTTGGGAAGCTTGAAGTGTCCTCTTTCGAATGCACCGAGCGGAATTTCCGCCAACTTCCGCCGAGAGCCCCAAAAGGCGCAATATTCGTAACAATACGGCAGCTCCTCGACAGGCTGTTCGTGATCTGCTCTTGCGTGATGGTGATGATGCTGGTGGAAAAGACAGTGATGCTGACGATGACGATGATGCGGAAGAGTTGTTTTAGTCAACGTAACGTCCTAAGCCTTGATCAAAATATTATTGTATATTTTATCTTTGTTGACTTTACAGAAGTTTGTTTATGTATTGATTAATGAATGATTTATTTTTGATGATTTTACATAATTTTATTTGTTTGTTCGGTGTATAAACTTAAGGCGCACCAAACAATTTATTGAATGATTTATTTTTGTTGAGTTTACTAAAGTTTATTTTTGTTGTTCAATATATAAATTTTATGTGCACTTTAAAAATGTAAGGTGCTTATTAAAACGTACACAGTTTGTATGAAGCCTTGAAATATGCCTATGGTTTTTTTTCTTACAAAAAAGCACCTTTTATATTCTGACCAGACATTTAAAGTAACTCATGTATTTTCACTTTACACGCCAATGGGTCCAGTGTACGCCACTGAGTCAAAATTACGTCAGAAATGAACTCAGCTCCCTTTAAAACCCAAAAACCAGAAATTTCTGAGTGATTCCTTAAAATTTACGTTTTTTTGCTACGCTTATGGGTCAAGGGTACGCCACTGACTCAAAACAACGCCAAAAATGGATTCAGCGCATCCCAAAACCCCTCTAAAAGCAATTTCATGTCGATAGCTCATATCGTTTTCATGGTAGACATTTTGCAAAGGTTTTTCCGATTCTGACCCACTGTGCAGCGTGTCGAGAGGACAGCTGGAAGGCCGAGGCCCACCCGCCTGTTTTCCCGGAGAAGGGAGGGGTGATGTGGTGATACGGCTTTGTAGCCTCCACCACCCTTTCCATGCACTAAGTCAGAACGCGCACTACTCGCGTGGCGATACTCCACGCTCAGAGCCAGCCGCCAGCCCAAACGGCCGGCTGCGCTACCCCGCGCGTCAGCCGTCCGCGGCCCCGCTTCAAGCATCCCGCGCCGCGCGTCCCGAACGCGCGGCCGCCAATCGAAGCCGATCGCGCCGATCGGGTCCCGAGCGGCCCGCCGGGCCGATCCCGAAGCCGAACCCGAAGCCCGACTCCGAGCCCGCCCGCGAGCCTCCGCGCGGCCGGCCCGATCGTCACTGTCACTCCGAGTCCAGCCAGCAGCAGCGACACATTGTCCTCTCTGACCGCCTCGTCCGTAGCGCCGCGTCCTAAGGACCTCCGCTCTCGCGCTCTCTCTATTGCAATTTGATTACCCTGCATTGAATCTGTTCTGTGTACCAATAAACCTTGCGTTTATAAGCCATACCTCCACTCATCTCTCTAGGAACCTCCCTCTTAAACCCGCATTATCACAGCGCTGCTTAGCGCCGCGACTGGAGTTTCTGCTGGAGTGGGGCTCGCGGCTGGAGTCGCGGCTGAAGTTGGTGCGGGAATCTCTCTGATTCCTACCGCCTTGGCCTCCCTTGTTGTTGTTGCCATGCTGTTGTTTGTTTTGTGGCCCGTAAGCTGGTGTGGCCCACTGTACCGGCACTTGGGAGTGCGCAACTAGCTGCCTCGTTGGGGTCTGTGCTGGAGCCTGGACTGTGACGACCTGGGGTTTCCTTGTCAGCTGTTCATTGAACGCGCTGACCAGGGCGTCGATTTTTGCATCGCGCTGCTTTTCACGCTCGCGTGAGTCGTCAATCTCGGCCGCGCGAACTTTCTTGGTCTGGGCCGGCTGGTTGTTTTTGAACCGCCTTGCCGTGTCCAGAGCTTGCTCCAGCGTAGGGAATGACCCATAGCCTACCAGGCTGGCCGCCATGGTGTCAAGCAGGCCGTCTACAAAGGCCTCGACCTTGTAGTGCTCCTGCTGGGTAGCATCAAGAAGGGGATGCCCGCGTCGCACCAACTCGTCGACGCGCAGGGCGAATGAGTGCAGGGCCTCGTCATGTTGCTGGCGGCACTCACGAAGGAGCCGCCTGTACTCGCTGGGTTCCAGCGGGGTCTCGGTGAAGTGACGCATGAGGGCGGCGTCCAGCGTGGCAAAGTCAGTGCGCAGAGGGCCTGGAATGTTGTCCAGGACCCTGGCGGCGTCGTCTCCAAGGTGACTGGCTAGCATTGTGCCCCGGGTGGCGTAGTCCCATCCCTTGGCGTTAGCAATGCTCTCGAACTGCATGCGGTACAGATTTGCGTCCACGCCCAAATTTTATCTGCAAAGCAGTACAGAACACCTGCGGGGCGTAGTCGAATCATGTGTGAGTGCCTATTTTAAAGACTTCAAAAGGGAGGCCATGGAGGATGTAAGGATGCTCTGTTCTGCTGAGCACAGTAAGCAAATGTAGGAACATGGTGTAAAGTTGGACTCTAGGAAGAGAATGACCCTGTTGGGTGACAATGAGGGGTTAGTCAAGGGAAAATCAGAGGCCCTTCTGGATGCAGAAGAGTCTGTAGAAGTTATCGATCTAGGAGACTCATCGCAGGACGAGGATGAGATGGTGATGGACCGAGCAGAGCTGGACCAGAGGGATCAAACACCAACGCCTGTCACGGAAAATAGGCTGAAAAATGATGATCATGAGAAAAGAAGTGCAGAGGCAGTGGAAGAGATTGTGCAAGACAGACATCAGGACAATGCGGATGCAGCAATGAAAGTGCCGGACAAAGGGGTTGGATCTGGCAGTGAGCAGGCCATGTTCGAGAAGAAGGATGCAGCAGACCAGAGGGAGGGACAAAAATGTATTGAAGAAACAGAAATTGCAGAATCCATGACCGCGACCTTCAGCGCACTGCTTAAAGACACCTCTTCTGATACTGAACTCCTTCGTCTTGCCACCAGTACCGTGAAACGGGGTAATTTCGGGCATCTCTGCCCGAAAGCATTGCGATGATGCTGCCGTCTAGCGGCGACCTCGGAGGCTTGTCCCGTTGCGCATCGCATTCGCTACACTTAAATCCGCCGGATCATTCCTCTGGAGACCAAAACAGATCCAATCTTTTCGAGATACAGTGATTTTCGTATTTTACACTTTTAACCTAAATTCAGTGTATGCGTGAAAACTTCGACTTGCAAGCCAAATCTGTTCAAACACGGTGCATAAGGGGTTTTTTTTTCGATTTGGGCAGGTTTTGAGCATACTGTGTCAAATTTTCAATCACCTGCGGCAAATAGTATGGTAAATAGGGGCTCAAAACTAAAAAATTGTTACTTTTAGGGGTAATTTCGGGCACTGAAATGGCATGCAAGGGCAAGCAGGGTTGTTCTGAACACTTTGAATTTCGCAGGGCTAGGGTGGTGTAAACTTTTTCCAGCTCTTCAGAGCTCTTCTGAAAGAAAGAAATAATCCATTAACAAAGATAATACTCAACTGCCGCAGCAGTCGGTTTGTGGAACTTTGACAATCATAAAATTGGGCCAAGGCTACATCTATACTTCTTATGTGTAGTATATGTACACATCCTATCTTAGTGTCAATTATTGGTTCGTGACTAAAATTTTATCATGTTTACCAAGACTTTGACTTTGAAAACGGCCGCATGGCTTGCCGGGTTGCTACGGAAGGCAGAGTTTTCCAGAAAGCCCCTGTATCTTCCCAATTGTGCAAAAGACTTGCCTCCAATGTACGTCAGTTTCAAGAGGAAGATCCACTACTTATCTTCGCGTAATATAGTGTGGCCCCAAAACACGGGGTTATTTCGGGCACTGCTTTGGGCCCTCCACTGTAAAAACGGTGAGGCGTAGATATCTGGAATTGGAGTCAAATTGAAGCTAAAGGTGGGTAGATGATAAATTTTCACTCAGGTCCATGGCAACACCACGACCGTCACAATTTTAAAAATACCCCAAAGTGCCCGAAATCACCCCGTTTCACGGTACCGAAAAAAAACAATAGATCAGAACCTTTTGCAGTCTCTCCGCTGAGGGCAAAGATGGCCACCGTTACCATCGTGGAAGTATACAAGGTCACGGGAGACGACGAGGAGAAGGAGGACCCTCCTCCCTTCCGGGTGGTGGAGGACGAAAATGGAGTCCTCACCATTTGCCATCCTTCAGGTGTCGACTTGGGTGAATGGTCTAACGAGGTGACAGTGAACTATGTTAACACAACCCTGGCCGATGAGATAGGGAGTGTCAGCAAGAATGACACCGTGGCACTTTGCAAAGAGGGACCATCTGTCCCCTATCAGTGTCAGCCAGATCAGTTCCCAAAAAATTGCGTTCAAGACTGCCACTATATATTCCAAGGGCCCAGTTGTGAAAGCACTCTTCAAACGGAGGGACAAGTAGGCTGTTGCATTTTGATCAGGACTTCTGTTTCTTGTGTTCTTGTTCTTGTATCTAATTATTTTGTTACCATTTTGTTAACAGCGGTCAAAACCTTGACGGAAGGAATCTTTAATGGAACCGAAGTCGTCACCATTCCCGTGTTAAACAAGTCAAGCCTGTGGCCACTGGTCAATTTCTTATTTTAATATTTAAGTATTGTTCTTTTCTATAATGAGGATCTTTGTTCATCGCTCTTGATGCGATCTCAACTAGCAATTCTTATTTTTGTATTGTATGACTACGTTTTCATTAATATTGTTCACTGTTTATGTGTAGGCGGTTTGATTAACTGACTTTTCTGTGAACTTACCGTTTTTTGTGTTTTTCATTTAATTATTTTTCCATGATTGATAAAGTGGTCCATGTACTCACTACCTGTCATCTACCATTTATATAAATGAAACCAAAATTTTATAACTTTTAGATGGTAGGAAAAACCCTGCCAGAAAAGAGGAATTTGTGTCAAATAGTGCCTTTTGGCTGAGCGATTAGCGAAGCCAGTTACTCCAGTGGGGTTGAAAAGTTTTGTCTGTCTTCCTGTTTGTTTGTCTGTCTGTTTGCGTGTCCGCACTACTCCTCCCAAACGGCTCGGCCGATCGAGATGAGATTTTGCAGGGTTGTTAGGTATATCCTTGGCTCGCCACACGCCGAAATTCAGCTCTCTATCTCAAATAATTTAGTCGTACTAACGAAAAAACACTAAAAAAACGGCAGAAAAAGTGCAACTTTTCAGTGACTTTATATTTTAGAGACATTTTTACATGATTTCGTATGTTTTTGAAGGTGCTGATGACGAAAATGAAATCAATTTCGACCCCTGACCAAACTTTTACCAGCGAATTGGATACCTCGGCCCGAATTTACTAACATAATCAACTTTGACCCTTCATCTTGAAAAAAGGGGGTCGACCGACTAAAAAATTTTATTGCAGATTTCGATAGGTCTCGGCAAGACCTTTTCAAAGAGGGGTCGGAAGGGGGGTCTAGGAGCCCGACTTCATCAGTTGGCCGAATCAGGGTCTTGAAAAAAGGGGATCGACCGACTAAAAAATTTTATTGCAGATTTCGATAGGTCTCGGCAAGACCTTACCAAAGAGGGGTCGGAAGGGGGGTCTAGGAGCCCGACTTCATCAGTTGGCCGAATCAGGATCTTGAAAAAAGGGGATCGACCGACTAAAAAATTTTATTGCAGATTTCACGTGGTGCATTACTCAATGCCTCAAAAATCCTTGAGACAGCTTGCCGAAGGCAAGCAGGGAAGCGCCGCAGGCCAAGGTAGGTGAAACGCCAGGCGTGGATTGTCGTAACTGGCGCAGCATCGCGAAGCCTGTTACGACAAGACACGGTCTGGCGTAAACCTACCTTGTAAAATATTTACAAACGTATGCGGGCGATTCTCACGTTTCGGGGTAGTTTCGTTTCTTTTGACCCCTGTGCTCAAACGAGGGCAGATATCGACATGGGGTTTGTTGCTGGGATTGGATAGGGTCATTACCTACTAAACCCACATGATTCGACTAGTTTGCTTGCGTTGGATTGGTTTCCCTAGCTTTCAGAATACCCAAAATGTGACTTCCGTGACTGTCCTACGATAACATACTCGAATTTTCCGTCCCTAATGTTGTAAGAATGGTATGAAAATTCTGCCAACTGTCGATGGTCATTAAAAACCTGACATGTCTTGAGCTGATTTCAGCGGAAGACTAACACGACAGTTTTCAAAGGTTCTTTTGCTACAGCGAAAAATGTCCACCGTGTGTTCAATTTCATTGCACACATTACGAAAACGCCGCTCTGGACTTCTCCCTATGCCAAATTTTAAGCTTTTCTTGACGTCAGCCATCAAAATGGGGTACCTGAGAAAGAATTGAGTGGGACGCCGCAGTCAAAGATGCTCTGCACGGTCGCGAGGCGGGCTGCAGCTACAAAAAATGGCGTGTATCAACAATTACATGTAACGTCCGTGGCACCCATTACCTAATGTTGCAGCGGCACTTGGTAAAAAAAATTTCGCTAAAATATCGGCGTTGGAGTATCATTTGACTATGAAACGACAAATAAGCCACAGCAAGCCCGAGTCAGCCGTTAAAGTCGATTTTCACCTTTTGTAACTTCCGTGATAACGTTACTTCCGTGATCAAAACACCCGTATAAACGCATGTAAATACCTGAGGGCTTACTTTTTTAAGAAGGTAAAACAAGGTCTTGACTATGAATACCATTGCCATAACTCTAGTATCATTCAGGACTCCAGTAATTACGAAAACTAAGTTCGATGATTCCTACTGTCGGCAAATCAGGAACGTCAAAACTACCCCGAAACGTGAGAATCGCTCATGCAAAGTATCAAAGGGTCTGATTTTACCTAGTTCACTTTGCCATCTGGCCACTGGTCAATTCTTAATTTTCATATGTTTTCTTTCAGTATTCTTTTCTTTAATGAGGATCTTTCTGCATCGCCATTGATGCGATTTCAAGTGGCATCCTTATTTTGGTATTGTATGAGTACGTTTCCACTCGTATTGTTTAATGTTTACGTGTAGGTGGTTTTATTGACTGACTGCTCTGAAAACTCTCATTTTTTTGTGTTTTTTAAATTAAATAATCTCTTTATGATTCGCGGAGCGAGTTCGCGAGCGTCAGCGAGCGGACTCAGCGGAGCGCTACTCATCCCCTGTGACCTGTTCATGTTCGTTTAAAGATTGTCCTGACCTGTCCTGACCCTCACCTAAACTTTCTCCAAACCCTTTTTCATGACCCTGTCCTGACCCCCTAGTCCAGACCCCATAAAAGCTTGTGTCCGTTGAAGATTGTCCTGACCCCTGTCCTGACCCCGTCTTAACCGTATCTTCACCCCCTAGTCCAGACCCCATAAAGCTCGTGTCCGTTTGAAGATTGTCCTGACCTCTGTCCTGACCCTGTCTTGACCCCCTTGTCTGACCTTTCATGACCGTGTCACCACTCCGGCCCCTGTCCTGACTCTGTCTTCACCCTATCCTCACCCCCTTGTCCAGACCCCATAAAAGCTCGTGTCCGTTTCAAGATTGTCCTGACCTCTGTCCTGACCCTGTCTTAACCGTATCTTCATCACCTAGTCCAGACCCCATAAGGTTCGTGTCCGTTTGAAGATTGTCCTAACCCTGTCTTGACGCCTTTGCCGTAACCTTTCGTGACCCTGTCCCCAGCCCATAGTCCCTGTCCTGACCCTGTCTTGACCCCTAGTCCAGACCCTATAAAGCCCGTGTCCGTTTAAAGATTGTCCTGACCTCTGTCCTGACCCTGTCTTGACCCCTTGCCCTGACCTTTCTTGACCCTGCCCTACCCCATAATCCCTGTCCTGACCCTGTCCCCACCGCCTAGTCCAGGTTAGGTTAGGCTAGGTTAGTGTCAAGGATGCCTTGCCGGCGTCGAACAACGGCCGAAAACAACCGGCTACGCACAACGCACGCGTTACGCCTGGAGAAAGCGTTACGCCCGGCGGAGGCGTTACGCCAAGAGATCGCCCCCAGCGCTCCCGCAGCAGGCGTCGCAGCGCGTCCCGGGTGAGGTCGAGTGCAGGCAACCCGCGCGACGGGATTGCCGCATTCCCTCACTCGTCCACGACAAGCAGCACGCAGAACCGGCGCAGCCGGAGCCGCAGCAGGACCGCCTGGCAACGCGGCAACCCGCTCAAACCACCTCCCCAAGGCGAGACGCAGCCACCTGGCCGCACGCTCACCTTCAAAATAACGGACCACCAGCGCTCCGACAACAACATATCAGACGCCGAGGGCATACTCCACGTGCTGAACCGCCTGCAACCCAACCGCAGCATTCTCGGCTCATTCTCCAAAAAGTTGGCAACTTTTTAGAAATTCGTGTCCCTTCCAGTTTTTTTCTTAAGGGGGTAGACCAGTCTAAAATTTTCAAAAAATCGATTTTTTTTTTTTAATGCTTCAAAATTTTCTCCGTCGTTTTCTGCGTCGGACGCCGCAAACCCGGTCTCGATCCGATGAGCGGTTGCTGCGTGGCGGCGCGGCAAAGGTCCTGGCGCGGCGGTGGCCGGACGGGCAGGGAGGCAGCCTCGCTCGGTCCCCCTCCACTCTTGCCGCGCCGTGTCGCGCCGCTGCAACCGCCAACGCCACTGCGACACGGTCGCTCCTTCCCCCCCTCCCCTGAAGACTCCCTCCCTCCCTTCCACTGCCCCCCGCGGAAACGCAAAGTAAAACTGTCTTTTTTAGTTTTTCGCGTTTTTCTCGAAATGCCCGTTTTCAAACTGGTGTGCAAGGTCGAAGCCACAAAAATGGAGCTATCGACTTGAAATTTTTTTCACATGTACATAAGACGTGCCGCTATCGTGTGAACCTCCAACTTTTAGTTCCGTTGCGATTTGACTCGTCCAGAATTTTTTAAACTCGAAAAAATTTCCTAAAAAACGGACCTTTAATTTTAGAAGTTTAAAAACGACCTTAAAAATTTTTTGACGTTTATACCCGTGGTTCACACGATAGCCGCATACAATCCAAAGATGCATATCAAATTTGAATGTTCTAGGACTATCGGTTTGGTCAGGATCGTGCACACCATCGAGGCATGTCGCTCCGCCGCTCCGAGGCCATAAACTCGGTCTGCATTACCGCGATCAACATCTGATTACCGGAATGCATACCTTGATATGTGTCTGAACTGCCCATAAAATTTCAGATTTTTACCTCAGACGGATTTGAGTAAAAGCCGATTTACCGAACCCTTGCATTTAGACTGGTCTACCCCCTTAACTTCGATGCAAATGGTCAATTTTTTTTTGCCGCACTTACTTCTTATTTATACGCAAGTATGATAAAGAATCAGAAGTCGAAATAAGGGTTAAATTATAATCTGCAAAATAAATTTAATTTGAAAATAGGCAAGATTTACCCCAAAAAGCCTGTCCCTCACTTTTTTTTCGATATATAATACAACTTTAAAATATCAAAATCGCATTTTTAGTGATCATACTTGTGCAAATTTTAAAGAGTACACTTGTACCTTTCGAAAGATACCAAGGTTTTTAAAAGTTACATTCCGATTCAAGTTTTTGTACAAATTATAACTTTGTCCCTCAAATTTCTAAAAGTGGCATTTAGGGAAAATTTACTTCCTGGGGAAAAGCCACCCCTCCCTGCGAACGCATGGACAACTTTTCTGGAGCAGGGGAGGGTGCGCACGCCAATGGGCAGATTGTTTTAAATTGGGTCCATGCGTACGCGAATGGACAAAATGCGTACATGTGTGAAGGGCCTCATACATATGTGGGCCAGGTGCGTACGCGAATAGACAAAGTGCGTACATGAGTGAAAGCCTGCGTCTGAGGGTGGGCCAGGTGCGTACGCGAATGGACAAAGTGCGTACAGAAGCGAAAGGCCTCATACATAGGTGGGCCAGGTGCGTGCGCGAATGGACAACTGTTCGGCAGAGGCGACACGTTAAAAGTGTCGCCTTGAAGTCCAAGGGGATGCTTTGGTTCAATGTTCAATTTCCAAGGCGTTTAAGTGAATTTTCAAAGTTGTCCAAAATTACATTACTTTAGAGAAATGGATTTGTCTCGACAAGGCAAACAAAAAATGTCAACACATGTCGGCCACGGGGTTCGCGAGAGTCAATTGGGGCGTTACGGGGGTAGACCACGTTCAGAGCACTCGTACCCCCGCGGCCAACCCCACCAAGGAGCAAGCGGCAGCCGAGGCGTGGCGGTGCGTAGCGAGCGGGCCGGTTAGACAGCGCACCTGCGGGGGCGAAGGTAATGCCGCCCATCGTAATGATCTGTGTTGAGATGAATCACCCTACGCACTTCCTCAGCCTCGAACGACGTGTCCTTTCGTGTACGCACCACCCCCAGCATCAAACGAAGAGTCCACTTGGTACGCGCCACCCGTAGCTAAGAACAAAGTGTCCATCCACGTACGCATCTCCTTTAATGTCGAAACAGTTGTCCGTACGGACCTGGCCCACCCTCAGACGCAGCCTTTCACTCATGTGCGCACTTTGTCTATTCGCGTACGCACCATCCCCAGCTTCGAAAGAGGTGTCCGTTCGCGTCCGCGCCACCCCCATGCACAGTGGGCTAGAACACCCTTTTAGGCGCTCAAAACCTCTTTCTTAAACATCGTTTGAACGGGCCAACTTGATACCTATCCGATAGGAAATTTTCCGCAGATTTCAAATCTGGTCGTGTTTTTGTTGTCAGCCCAAAACTACGACCACTACAGGCCGTCAAAGTTGAAACTTGTCAAAATGTGTGATTTCAAGTAAAAAATGCAACGAAACACCATAGCGATTTTGACGGCTTTGCATCTAGATTTTGAACGTCCGGTGATTCCATATTAAAGAACAAGTATTCCCGTTCAAAATGATACCCGAGTTATCCTCCTGCGATAATTTGAAGGGTGTTGGTGTGCATATAATCGCTTTATTTGCATAATTTTTACTTGAAAAACTAAAGTTTGAGATCTATTGTAGAATCAAGCACTATCAAGCAAGTTTCAGCGGTGAAAATTATCAACCTATATGTCAATTGAAAGGATCAAAAGAGAAAACCTGCGCATATTTGCGCAAACACTAATACATAGCTGTGAAACATGATTAAATTATCAATTTACACGTTTTCGGTAGAAAATGCGTCCTAGCGAAGGAAGTTTCCGTGCAACCTTGTCTCCATTCCAACCGTCCATTACCTTTTCACGTGCTTATGGGCTGCTCCCCCCCTCTCCCTCCCGGGCCGCTGGACGTGCGCATGCGTGCATCCGTTTGAAACCCGCGCAGCTCGTGCGGCCGTTAACTTGACCCAGCGCGAGCGTGTTTGTCAACAATGGCGTGGACACGACGAGACTTGTCTGTACTTCTGCTGGGCGTGAAGAAGCAAGACAGGTTTTCTGTTTTGACGACTACTATAGAAGGTACTTTTTCGTAGTATAAGCATCGCATCAACAAGGGACCAGTAGACGAAGCGTTCTAACGTGAAACGTACGTTGATTACAGAACAGTTGTCTCCCGACGCGTCGCAAGAGTATGTTAATCTCGTGCACAAGGAAATAAGCAAATTTTTATACCAATACTCTGCGAAGCTTCTCGCGTGCGGACGGCACCCGGAACGGATCGACGACGACTGGCTCGACCAGCAGTTCACTATTCCCACTGAAGGTACGGTTAGGGCGAAGGGACGTTCATTTCGTTACTCACTTGTAGATGAAAATCGACTGTGCTTCTTCTAGCGTAACGTTTTGAACTTCTTTGTCGCATAGGCTTTTTCACTGCTTGGAAAAGAGGGAGAAAAGAGTGTACTCCCTTTCTTCCTCTTTACCTAGCAGCGGATAAAGGGCCATCCATTAATTACGTTACGAACTTTTCCGCATGTTACGCAGCGTTACGCTTGACCAGAACACCCCACTCCCTCTAACAGCGCAAGGTTTCGCAAAATTTCTCAGGACCGTATTCACTATTATTTACTGTTTTACTTCTGAAATATGATCTCTGTATTGATTGCATTTAATTATTCTCCCCAAGGCATATCGCTACGCCTATTCGTCGTAGCCCGACGTAGTGCGTAACGTAATCAATGGGCAGCCCTTTGTGTTTATCTTCACAGGTTTGTACAATGCGTATCATCGATTTTTTCCCGATAGGTGTGGTGGTTAAGGATAAAGGCGGTAGGCCTTCGAAAGACTTTGATGACTTATCTGAGCCGGCTAAAAGGCGGAGAACCGCTGATCTCCGGGCGTCAACCAGCACATCTGAGCTTCTTTACACGGCAGAAGTAGCACTTCGTACTGATGGACATAGGTCGCGTGCGAAACTTTTGAATGACATTGCCGCGGGAACCGAACCCGGCTCCGCCAGCTGTAACTGCATTAAGTTGCAGCCATTTTCACACGATGAAGCTCTGGCCCTCCTTATGCAAACTAGTCTCACTAAAGATCAGTACAATTTTGTTCGGATGGCATTCAAGAGCCATGGAGCAGATATACAACCGGCTTATTACCCGCACATTTACCAAGCCAAATTAAGATGTTGTCCTGATCAGGACAAAATAGTGGTCACGGCATCCCAAGCTACGGTCTCTGTGGTGCTACGAAGGAATGGCCCGTCCCAAAATGTCCTCTTACATATAGGCCTTCGAATGGAAATGTCCACTAATTTTTTAGGCCTCCTTAATAAGGTCCAATACATTCCAAGTCCTTCAAAATAATGTCCGATATTTTTAAAGGCCTTTTTAATATTAGTCCATGTAAAATAAAAATGACTTTCAGTTTGTATACTTTATTGTTCATCAGTTTTACTTGTTTTGATTTGATTACACTGAGTCTGTCGGTTTTGTTGGATCACTCAATCAGGCTGAATTTTGAGGTTGTACGCTACAGCCTCCAAGAATGTGAAAATTTCCCCCCGCTCTTTGTATTCCTCATAGGTTTCTGCAAGACGATGGAGCCTGCGCTGGGACAGCTCATACTTCTTGTTCACAGGCTGCCTGATGTTGATGTGGCCAGCTCGAACTTGGGCAAGAATCTGATGGAAGTCGTGTTCCTCTGAACGAACTTCATCCAAAAATTTCCAGACATTCGCATGGTGGATCACCATTATCTTCTGGAACTTGGAGTAATAGGCCTCGACAACGTTGTTTGTCCTGTGCGAATTGTCAACGGCCTGCTCGTGCACGTTCCATACGTCGACTGGGAACAAAGGTGGAACTGCGCGACGGCGACGAAGAGTGCGATTGCCCCTGATGTAGTTGTTGTCGAGATGAGTCGCCACGTTCAAGACCCTATCGTCCGCCTCCTCCACGATCATATCAAAAACCTCCTCTACATCAGCCATTGGCACGAAGGGAACCGCCATCAGACGTTGAACGTCACGTCGCACTGTGTGATCCTCGTTCTCGGCATTGATGTAGAGAGAACGTAGGCCATCGTCGACAACCTTCCGCCAGAGGGACTGGTTGAAGTGGAAAAGCAACCTTTGTGGAAGATGTTGGGGAAAAAGTCCCGGTTCACATTCATGGCCGCTATTTCAAAGTCAGTTATCATGAGCCTCATGTGGAAGCGAAGGTGCAGACGTGTCGCCTCGTCCATCAGCGCCTGCCAAATCTGCCTATACGTCCGTTCTGTCTTCCGGACGCAAAGACAAAACACCAAAGGAAAGACGTTCTTTCTCCCCGCGGTGTCCACGACGATGCCGTGGATCGTGTAGAGCTGGGCGAACTGGTTCGGCACCGTCTTAAAGGTGCCATCCGCGAAGACGGTCTCGCTGGCGCACAGCACACGAAGCCCCTCTTCAGTGCAGAACACGACGACACGATCAGCGTCTTCTTTAAAAACGAAAAAAAAAAAATCAAATTTATTTTTGAAATAAGGGACAAAAATTAGCTTGATTTACGGTGTGTGTACCTACCTGAGTCGTACAAAAGGAAGCTTGTGCCTCTCTTGGTGATGGTGTAGGGAGCATCCAGCACGATGTCTTCGAGTACGTTGGGGTTGCGCGGCCTTCCGCGATTCTGGTGCAGGTTCACCACCCGCCGGATGGACTGTCTCTCGGGAAGACGTGCCAACACTTCAGGATCTTGCACAGCACCGACGCCAAGACGAATGGCCTGAATAACATAATTGTAATGCCCCGTCTTTATCTCTCACTACGCGCAACTCGCGTGCATCACCAGGACTGGCCGACTGGTTTACCTGTTGAGGCGGCTCGTTCGGGTGCTCCTCGGCGCGCCGCTTCAGCGACTGCATCACCTTCTTCACTTCCACGCCGCGATGGTCCGGGATGTGGCCGATGTGGGTCGCCTCCCTCAGCACTTGCAGATCCTCTAGGTCTGCGTTCGTGTGTAGTCTTGCATTGCACACCGCGCGCTCAGTGCACCTCCAGTAGATTTTCAAGAGCTTGAGGTTCTTGGAGTGGTCTGTGTACGCGAAACCTCCGCGACACAAGGTCATCTTTCCCTTATTGGAGCGCACCAACTCTATTTCGTCGCCCATGTCGCCTTTTGCCGCACTGCGCCGCCAACAACAGCTGGGTGCCGAGTCAACGGCTGGGGAGCGGCCAACAATACTCAGCAAGTAGTAGTGTTGCCATTAGTTAATGGGGACATTTAAGGGTGGGACATTTAAATTGCAGGACAGATAGGTCGCGGGACATAGCCAGCCGGGACATTTGGTAGAGGCCATTCACTCATAGGCCCAAAAATTATTGGACAATTCGGTAAAGGACATTTTGTACCGGCCATTTCTTCCACCGTCTCTGTGCAGGTAGGGAAATTTCACAAACGTCAAAGCGAAATATGTACGCGCAGGATACAACCAAGCTTTATTTTCTCATTGTGGTGGCTGTTTTCGAGTTGTAGGCTCTTCTAGATTGCACAGCCAAGAGATTAGTCCAGGCAAACAAGGAAGTTTTTGAGAGTCGTCAAGAGGTCACTGAATTTACTCTCATGTGGAAGTGGGGACTGGACGCTTCATCCGGACACTCCGAGTACAAACAGGTGTTAGAAGAAGGCACGGATGATTCAACTATTAGTTTGACCGCTGCTGTGCCGCTTCAACTGTTTTCTAATGCACTTCCACAGCCTGCCGCTGTTAAAGGTATATGGGCGATATCGTCATCCTCTCTATTTGTCTCCCTCTTTGTATCTTTTTCTATGAACTCGCGCATGTGCACCGTGTTTTTTCGCTAACAGAGAAAAAACTATTATTTTGGCAAAACGAACGACCCTCTTCTACTCGTTTGTGCCGGCCACTCGACTTACATTTTAACAAGGAGACTAAGGATGTCGTGGTGGAAAAGTGCGCTCACATTGAAGCACAAATTAAAGCCCTAACAAGGGAACATATTCAGGTGATACACTCAGATTTTGACCAAACTTTTTTTTTCGTAAGGGTACCATATAAGATTAAGAATGCACCCCAAAGTTCGTGCCAAGATACATTAGTTCAACTCGAAACGATTTTTCCAAAATACGAAGTTTTGGCCTTTTTCCCCAAAATAGGTCAATTTAGAGCAAAATTTAAAAGTTCGAGTATTATATTGTTTCCACCATTTTTCGGCATGCTGAGTACGAAAAGGGCATTTATTACAACTTTTAACCACGTTTAGGGGTTCAAAATGTAATTTTAAGCCTGAATTTCGTCAAATTTTCGCTGCGATAGATCCCAGTACATCAGAAAATTAAAAGTAGAGATTCGCGTAGTTCCTTTTGTATCTAGGTCTGCTGCCTATTTGAACACTAAACTCCATTTCGGGCATCACATTGGGAGTTTCGACACAAATTTCGCCTGATATTTTTGCCGCTTCAGGTTAATTCGCGTGTGAAAGTAAAAGGACGGGCTCCGGATCGTTCCTGATGTTCACTGGGCTGTTGACTATAATTATGACACCCATTTTACTTTTTAACTACTTTTCGAGTAAGGGCGTTTAATGCGGTGGCTTGTCGATTGAGTGACTCTCAATGGGGACTCTCAACGTGAATCCCGCTAATGTTGCACGACTTCTAGTGGATCATTACATTCTGGAACCGTGCTCCCCTCTCCACACCGAGGAACAGGTACTCGCGATATACATCGTAGGTAAGCGAGGCCAACATTAATTCCGAAAGAGCTCAAATGCGCGCAAATACGTGTTACGCAAGAAATGGTTCTCCCTCTGTCTTTTCGTACCCACTGCAAACTCAAGGGTGAGAATTCTTGCCATCCTGGGGGCGAGAAAAAAGTCTCGCCATACTGAGGCGAGAATCGAATTTCTCGCCTAATTTTGGCGAGAATCAAATGTTTCACCAAAATGTGGCAATAGTTGTCACCCCACACTACTTTATATGGGGAAACACCCTACATTAAATGTTTCTTGCAGATTAAAGACACTAAATGGAATTATTTATTGTTGGAATATATTTGAGTGGTGTGTTTCCTCATATCTCAAAAAGAGTTGGGTGGCAATTATTGCCATATGAATCATTTGATTCTCACCAAAATTTAACGAGAAATTTGGTTCTTGCCAAATAATGGCGAGACTTTTGTTTCTCGCCACAGTTTGGCGAGACTATTTTTCTCGCCAAGTTTTGGCCATCAGTCTCACCTTCCAATTTTCAGTGCCGGTCAAGCACGGTACTTAGACATGGCAGCGTAGTAAAACTGGTAAAACTAATGCGTAAGTCGATGCTTGAGTCAAGCATAAAGTTACGCTTCACGACGTTACGTTTGAAACGAATCATTGACTAGAATTTTCTGCATGCCCATAGATACACTAACTTTTAAAAAAAAGTCGTAAAATTATTAACTATTTTTGTAAAGTATTTTTGCATAGTATATTCATATTTTTACGAATAAGTCAACGACGAATGATTCATTATTTTTATGAAATACTCGTTTTTTTACGAATGCTTCATTAGGACATATAAATCATTCATAATATTCACATTCACATAATATTCATAACAATGAATGTTTCGTAACGAGTTTTTTTTAGTGAAAGCATCACGAGCCTTTCGTAATTTTACGAATGATTTACAATTTTCTTAATGAGCCATTCGCAATATTACGAATCATTCGTAATGTTCGTAATCATTCGTGAATGTTTTAATTTTTTTTAATGAGCCATCCTCAACAGCCCAGTGAACATCAGGAACGATCCGTAGCCCGTCCTTTTACTTTCACACGCGAATTAACCTGAAGCGGCAAAAATATCAGGCGAAATTTGTGTCGAAACTCCCAATGTGATGCCCGAAATGAAGTTTAGTGTTCAAATAGGCAGCAGACCTAGATACAAAAGGAACTACGCGAATCTCTACTTTTAGTTTTCTGATGTACTGTGATATATCGCAGCGAAAATTTGACGAAATTTAGGCTTAAAATTACATTTTGAACCCCTAAACGTGGTTAAAAGTTGTAATAAATGCCCTTTTCGTACTCAGCATGCCGAAAAATGGTGGAAACAATATAATACTCGAACTTTTAAATTTTGCTCTAAATTGACCTATTTTGGGGAAAAAGGTCAAAACTTCGTATTTTGGAAAAATCGTTTCGAGTTGAAATAATGTATCTTGGCACGAACTTTGGGGTGCATTCTTAATCTTATATGGTACCCTTAAGAAAAAAAAAGTTTGGTCAAAATCTGAGTGTATCACCTGAATATGTTCCCTTGTAAGACCAACCCAAGTGGACATTCCCCATGCACTTGTCATCACACACAGGTACGTTACGAAAACGTGTTAAAAAGCCCTGCCAACCTTCTATTTCCTTTAAAAAAAAATAAAAATCAACACTTAATGTCTTTTAACAATTACGTTGTCTCACAATTTTAGGCATTCGTGACAAGTTAACTTGTGCGAAATAACGCACGATTCAATGTGATTCCGCGATCAAAATTGTTGAAGAATGTTACATGCTCAAAATTGTGAGGCCTCGTTCCAAATTGCTCAAATATATTTACTGAGTGTACAATAGCCAACGCTTTTTAACAGGATGGTTCTCACTAAGATGGACGGCAAAGTTAAAAGCCATCTTACTGAGGTATCCTGCATGACGTGCGACGTGTGTGAAGCGACTCCTAAATCAATGAATGACATCGATGGATTAGTCCTTAAAACAGAAATACAGGAAAGGTTGGACTATGGACTATCTATCCTTCACGCATGGATACGCACCCTAGAGCTTTGCCTTAATGTTGCTTGGCGTTTGGAAATTAAGGTTGCTTATCAAAAGTATACTTCTGAACAAAAGAGCATTATGGCAACCACAAAGAAGAAAATTCAAGAGAAGGTGAAGCAAGCAATGGGTCTCAAATTAGATAAGCCGAAACAAGGAGGTACTTTCATTTTTATCCGAATGCAGATTGGATTCGATTTTATGTGAAGTTGATTCTCCTCTTTTGTTTCAGCTGGAAATACAAATGACGGGAACACAGCTCGGCGTTTTTTTGAGGATCCTCAGACAATTTCTAATCTAACCGGCTTGGATGCTGCACTTCTCGAGCGCTTCCGTGTAATATTAATTACACTCTCTACTGGGTTTGCTATCAATGTGGAAGCCTTCAGGATGTTTTGTTGGGAGACAGCTAGGAGTTACGTGCGTTTGTACCCGTGGTACTACATGAGTGCATCTGTTCACAAAGTGTTAATCCATGGGGCATCTTTCATCCGAGCAGCCCTGTGTGTATGAAAAGGCCGGCACGGAGCCACAGAAGCACTGAAGCTGCCAGATTCTGCCATGCCCGTTTTTGCCACGCCTCGTGGCAGATTTTGGCACCCCTCGTGCCTGGTTCTGCCACCCCTCTGGACGGGTGGGGGAGGGGTGGGGTGGGGGTGGGGGTGCTGTGGTGCGGTGCACCGAAGTGAAAGGTGTGAAACCGCGGACGTTACTCAACGTTAGGCCCCTCGCCGATAAAGTGAAAGGTGCATTTAAATAAAATAAAATAATTAATTAAATAAATTAATTCGGCGGTAAAATGTGTGTGTGTGTGTATGTGTGTGTATTGAACAGTGAAAGGGGCCTAGGCCGAGTGCACGGGCCTAACCTCACATTCTCTGAGTACGGAAACAGAAAGGCACCCCTTTTTTAACCACTAACCGCGGCGGTCGCGCTGCGTCGGTGGCGTCGCTCTGGGGGGTGGCGGGGTGGTTCATTCACCTCACCCCTCTCGACGGTGGGGTGGGGTGCGGCCGCGGGTCGGGGTGTGCGGTGAGGGTGCGTGTTTTTTATGTTATTTCAATACAGCCAGCAACATAACTTGACCCGACTCATACAGTCGGTCCATCCTAACCTGCACACGACCCAACGTAAGGCCCCTCGCTAGCAAAGTGAAAGGGGCCTAGGCTGCATGCCCGGGCCTAATTTCACAATCTCCGAGTACGGAAACAGAAAGGCACCCCTATATTAACAACCCACCGTGGCGGTGGCGCTGCGTCGGCGGCGTCGCTCATCGGGGTGGTTCATTCATCTCACCCCTCTCGACAGTGGGGTGGGGTGCTGCCGCGGGCCGGTGGCTGTGTCACCCACGTTGTCATGCTCGATGTCTCCGCAGATGAGGGGGTCTGCGGTTCCCCGAGTTAAATGATGACTCACACAGATACATATTTACAAGTATTTTATTTATTTTTTTTGACATTTTTTTCCACACACACACACACACACACACACACTTACGATCCTAGCCTTAATCTAAAATAATGAGTCTATATATTTCCTAAAAATGTACTGTCGGCCATGGCATGGGAATGCAGACACGAATAACACGCAGTCAGTTTTAAAAGTTGACACAAATTATGTGGGAGACGGCAAAGCTGGCGGTGATGTTTCGAGGGGGGTGCCACCATCGTCGGTCGGGCCCTCGCAGGCGCCGCCGCGCGTTCTGCAGTCCGCGGTGCCCTCTTGGTCTGCCGTGCGCGTCGTGGTGCAGCCTTCCTGCGCACCGGCGCGGGAGCACGTTTTGCCTCGATCACTGCAACATTGAACATAGAAATAAATATATACAGCACAGAATAAACCCGATGTGCGCCTCATAAATAGAAAATGTAGTATTACCTTCAGCGCCGGCCGCTTTGGATGTGTTTGCCCCCTGCTGCTGTCGCTCCAGCTCCGCAATGTAGCGCTCCAGCATCTCCGTGTCGTTGGCGTCGGTGAAGCACTGCATGGCTATGTCCAGAGGAACCTCGAACGGCGCCGCTTTCTCGGTCTGCGGTTCCATGTTGGTGGCTGAGGCTCCCGGAGACGACTGACGGCAGTGCACCGTACGGTGCGGCACGCACGCGCTTCGGCGTCCTTCCAGTTGCGCAGACGCGGCGTGAAAAGCGCCGGCAGAGCCATCTCTCGCATGAACTCACAATACATCAAGTGATCGTTATTCAGAGCGCAGTTTGAAAACTGCGCCAACCACATTGCAAAGGTCTGTCCCCGCGCACGCGCCAGACCATGGCTGAGGCAGTACAATCCGCATGCATTACTTGCTATATCCTGTATATGGCTAACATTATGTACAGTGCGACTCGCATGTCGTCGCAAAAATTCAAGGACCTCGGGCTGTACATGCGGGTTTCCCAGACTGTCCATGACCTCGGCAGTCATATCGGCAGCCAACCAGATGGATATCCAGTGGGTTCCGGGCGGGTCCGTGGAGGGCGATGTGTTGTATACAACATGGCGGGGCCGTTTTCCTGTTAGAGTCAGGTTCGGCAGAGCATCGAGAGGAAATGTGCCCTCGTGGCATCGTTGCAGGACCGGATGCATACGCGCTACTTCTAAGATATCCAGTGTGGACAGAGCCGACGTAAAGTCCCTCATCGTCAATACACGCGGACCTGTCGGGACGAACTGATCTCCATAGTGGAATCGTACTGCGCATACAGAATGATGCACAGGGCGCGCGCGGGTGCCGTCTTAAAGCGGCCTTGAATACCGACGTTGCCGAATCGGTCTAAATTCTGAATCAGTTGCCCACTATGGTCGATGGTGAGGTCCACCGCGCATACAAACTTGCCATTCTTCAGTGATTCCACATTAAACAGGTGGCCGCCAGCCTCCTCCAGGTCGTGTCCCAGGTCGGCATACATGCTATGCACGACCGTGGAACATCCTTGCGCCATGTCCATATTCATTAAAAATCGGCGTTCTGTGCCGTTGCAAAGGAATGAGAGCTCCTGCAGGTCCGCGTGCACAAAATTGTAGGGATTCGTGGTCATAGTTCCATTATAATTAGCCGCGTCAACCATGGCAAACATCAACGTAGAGGGCAGTTTCCCGCTAAATGCTACAGGGATGGTCAGATTGGGAGACTGACTCGGATGTATGAACACCTTGAGCTGTGAGCTTTTAAAATTATATGTGGCAGGGTGCTGCGTTAAAGCCATGTCGATCCCGATGCCCATCTCCGGATTGCCGACATAGTACGGCACATATAGCTCCGCATCGTGAAACGCCATTTTCACGTCTGTGTGATTGTTATCCTTTGACCACAGGTAAAAGGATTGGGGTGCGAGCGTCATCTTGACGCGTAGGGGCACATTGTCGAGGACGAAGGCACCGTCCTGCAGGTTGCAGATGTCTGCACGCAGTCTGCCCATGAGCTCAACCTTTTGAGACGCGGTAAATATGGCTTCCCGCTCCGCCCACGCACTGGTTTCGGTCGTGTCCGTCCCGCTCGTGTCGGGCTTTACAATAACGGTGGAAAGCGGGCCGTTGCGCGCGTCCGCGCCGGCGGAGGTGTAAATATCGAGCACGCTCTTAAAATTATACAGGTGCGGCCATTTTGTTGCAGGTTCCTCACTCAGAAAAATCTCGCACTGCGATGTGATGCTGTGTAAAGGCACATCAACAACAGAGTAGTCATGAACGGTCGCTGCCATGTTTCCTCCATTCTGGTGCTTGAGGGACACAACAAGTCGCAAGACGAGGTTGTTTATATCTAGATAATGCAAAGGTCGTCCTGGCGATAGAAATTCGATAACATCTGGTTTTTCTGGCAGCGCAGACAGAGGCTTGACCTTCTCCAGAATGCGCCCTGTAATACATGCTTGCACGGGCTTCTTTTTGAACAGATCTAGCTGAGGAATCATGCATGGGATGAGGTTTCCTCCGGTCATGGTGACGGTGGCGAGAACAGGTCGCGGATGGCGGGGTGATGTCGTCCTGGCAGCGTCCTCCTCTCACGACGTCTGGGCGGCGTCTGACGTCTCACGAGCCTTTTGACACGGACTCGCCCGCCCCGCCCTGCCAGGATGTCGGGTGCGCGGCTCGCCAGTTTCGTGAAACCTTCCTTGGCACGCAATTTTGCAATCTCGGAGACGGGTTTGTCGGGATTCTCCATAGCGTCGCGCACAATGTTTGAGCTCGTATGCAGCGCTTCGGCTCCCACATGCTTGGCTGCGCTGGTCGCGAGAGGACGCAAGAATGACCAGGCGCTTCGAAAAAGATTTCCGAGCCATCCTCGTCCTCGTTGCACGGTAATGTGAGACTTGTAGTAGTCTCCACTACCTATCTGCTGCACATAATAGGCGTAATATGGATTCGCGGCCACCATGATGCTGCCTGCTCGACCTCTCAACACCAACTGACTCACAGGGCTCGAAAATGGAGGACCACGACTACGGGCTGTTCGTGGTCGTTGAACGGGAGATACTCGTTGTACTTATTTTTCAGCTCCACATGAATGCAGTCTATGACATGCCGTTCGACCGGGTAATAATACACGGGATTCATGGTTTGATACCGGAGGACGCCTTCGTACGGCAGGATTCGAAGGAGCTTGCCTCGAAAGTCGGAACAGAGACTCGCTTCAATGACGTCACAATAAATAAAAATGCGAGTTCCATCCTCAATCAGAGATCTTCGCAGTCTCGTTTTCTGAGTATGCTCCCATGCGGTCACCACATCGGTGACAAAGGCGGTCACTTCTTGTTCATCTAACATAAATGACGAAACGTGTTGAAGCCAGTCCGACAGCCGATCGAACCCATATGTCGTAAACTCGATCTTGCGTCCGTCAGGCATGGTTATGCTGCTGGGAATTTCGGCACCGTAGACAAAATTCCTGTACCCCTCAGGCATGTGAAACACGTTCGGAAAGTCGTGGGGGTCGTTCACGTGCCCCTGACGGAGCAGTTGCACCCATTCAGCCAACGTGGCATGCCTGGGCGTGCTCAGTATCGTCCTGAGTGAATTCGGTTTGACATTCTTAATTATTGTCGAGGGTACTGCTGGCTCGGGGTCCTTCTTCGCAGCAGACGTTGGGGTTCCAGGAGGCGCTTGAGGCAGCGGCTCAGAGTCCTTTTTCATTTGACTCTTCGCAGAGGTTTTCGGCGCCGGTTCGACGTCCTTAGGACGAACATGCGTACTGGTTGGAGCTGGCGTCGGTGGCTCGGTTTCCGCCTTCACACGATCTGGCAGCGGCACGGGCGGCGGCGGATGTTCGCGGCTTCTCTCCTCCTGTCTTGGCGTTTTCGGGTTCCGCGCGATTTCCTCGTCCTTCTCCCGGCCCCTTTTTGCGTCTTTGGCCGCCGCGGCCTCGGCCGCACCGTCACTAGAGGTATAAGCTTGCGCAAGGGGACCCCACCCGACATGGTTAGGTGTTGTCCTGACGCCTGCCGGTATTGTACTGTCCAGGCTCTCTGGAAGGGGCAGTGTGGATCCAAACTGCCATGGGGCCGTCGTGCCGTACAAACCTATACCCTGCACAGGTGGTTTCACACGTTCCACGGGCGCCCTGCCATCGATCTTCGCGCCCGTACGAGTCTGCGGCATCTGGAAGTTGAACTTTTGCGCCATCGGCGGTGGCACTTGTATCTCCGCCAGCCCGCACTCCCACCGCCCCTCGAGGTACAGAGGCTCTTGAAGCTGGACGCGAAAGTGCGACAGTGCGTTATCCTTGTATATGAGGCCTGAGCTATCTGAGATGAGGGGCAGGTAGAATGATCTTGGCATGCGCCGTATGCCATCAGGACCGTACTCGCTCATGGCTCTTTCCTGTCGTTTTCACGTACGCCTCGGGCAGCCACGTGCGGTGCGTTTTTGGCCAGCCTTTCCACGTGACTTGGACCTCCCTCTTGCCGGTTGCCGGGTTGGTTCTTCGCTCGACAATAGAGTCCACGATATAAGATCTGTCGGGACGGTCTTTGGCGGCAATGAGTTCCTCTTCGAAGAAATTCCCTTCAATGATATGTCCGTCAATGTCTTTAAGCTTGTAGCTGTGCGGTCGCGTGTGTCGCCTCGACACGACGGTGTAAACCTGCGGAGTGTACGTTCCACGATAGGCCTTTTCAAGTCCTTCCCGCCGATGCAGGGAGGCGCGCACCGTGTCGCCGGGTTTGAATTTGAGTGGTCGTGGGGACTGCACGTGAGACAGGTAGTAGCGCTCCCACGATGCGTACACGTCCGACGCTGTAAACTGACTGGGAGCTACCCCGGTCGACGCGTGGGGCGAGTCGTTGATACTTTTGACGATAGCCTGCAATACGGGCATGAACCGCAGCGTGTTGTTGTGCGTCAGGTATCTGTGAATCCTCCGCTGGAGCGTTTGCACCGCGCGTTCCACCATGCTGGCTTTCTCAGAGTTACTTGCAAACACTTGACGTATATTCCGATCGCGCAATAGTCGTCGAAACCGTGCGTCCCGGAATTCCGAACCTCGGTCATGTCTTACCACATGTGGCGTTTGATCAAACTGTTTATCCAACATCTTACGAAAACACTCTGCTGCGGTTGCACCTTTTTTATTGGTCATGGGCATGACAAATATTTTGCGAGACGTGCATTCAATGGCAATGAGCAAATAACGCACTCCGCGGTTGAACGACGCTATTCGACCCGTTTCAATAAGATCGACTTCAACCAGGTCATATAGCTCAGACATGTTATAAAACGGTTTCCGAAAGTTTTTCCGCACAGGAGCATGTTGTGTGTATGCCGGTTCTTGAGTCAGGTAGTGCGACACATCGTGCCGGTCCAACGTCGTCTTTCTCCGAGCCGGTTGGGTGACGGCCTGCCGAAGAAGATGTTGTCCGCCGAATGCGGCAAACGACGTCCCAGGTTGTGTCCACAGGCGGTTCAATATACGGCGCTTTAGCGCCGCAGATTGAGCCATGTTGATGATGGTTTGCCTGTGCTTCTCGTTTTGCGTGGGGATACTTCTGGCGTGCCGTTCGCGTTCTCCTCGCCGCTTTTCTTGGCTGCCGCTGCCGCCCGTCTGGCGGCCTTGAGTATTTTCGCCTCTTCTCGTTCGCGGCGTTTAGTCTCTGCCGCCCTTGCCGCTCGTCGCAGTGCCGCTTCGTCCCTGACAAGCCGCTTCTCTTGCTCGTCCGTCTCTTCCAGCTTTCTCAGTTGCTCTTGCACCGACGGTGTTGCGGCGGGCGGGTCTGCGATCGTCATTTGCAGCGGCTCTGCACGGTCCTTGGCAGCGTGGTGGAGGTGGCGCTGCTGTGCCGCTTGGTACTGGGCATAGGCCTGGGAGGGACCGATTTGCTTGACCTTTTTCAGGACCGACTCGAGCACTTGCAGTCGGTTGGCGTCGTATTGATCCGTCTCGTCGAGGTGTCGCCCACGTAGACGCTGAAGTTGTTCTGGGGTCAGCACAATGAGCTTGCGCAACTGACTCATCTTGCAAGCAGGGAGGCCAACACGGACCCGATGAGGGGCACAAACCAGCCCGCGCCGGACTGATTCACCAGCAGCTGCCGACGCTTCTTCCAGCAGAGTTGCGGATGGTAGGCTAGCGTCTGTATGGCCTTTTTATGTCGGTTGCAGTGGCGAACACACTGCGGACTCAGCGATTTCCGGCGGTCTCCGGCGATGCCGTTGAGGATAAACTCGGACAGGCAGTCGACTTCTTTCCTACTGAGCGTCTCCAAAATGCTCCTTCTCCTCGCTTTGTTGCTGTTGAGCAGGACTTGCACCAGCGGAATGAAGGGCTTCACTGTATCGGACATATCGGGGATCGTCACGCATTAGGCGACCCAGGTCCTCGTCAGTCGCGTAAATGACCAGACCCTCATCGGAGGGCAGAATGTTGCTCTGGTACCGCAGCGCCGGGTGGGCTCGCTGCGTGAGGTCGCACAGCAAGTATCCAAAAGGCTCGGAGCACGAGTCGAGGTAGCTGGAGTACAGGCTCCGAGCACGGCTGGGATCCAACTGAAGTGCGAGTCTGAAGAAGGACTGTGTGTCCCTTGGGTTTTTCGCTACGATGTAGTACTTGACCGACTGCGTCAGATCACGCTGGAATCGATTTTTCGGAAAAATGGAGTGGTTCAGTGTGATCACGGTCAGGTTGCGATGATGCGAGTGAACCGTGTGCAAAAGCTGCGTGTTGACGTTTTGCGCGTGTTGCAGATCGTCCAAGACAACACACGAGTCGTGCGGCAGAGTGCTTCCATCAGGCACTCCATAATGAATGTGAAACTCGGGTCTCTCCTGTATCTGGGTAGGGGGTTCACTGCCTTCGGGTAAACACCAGAAATAATGCCGGAACGGGCTGGAAAATAGCTCGCGCTCGTGCTCAAGCAGTTTCAGGGCGAGGGTTGTCTTGCCTGTAAACATTTAAAATGATTATACAAGGGGGGATTAAGTACGACTTTCACCCAACCATTCACTGACTGCTCACCGCTGCAGCTCGGTCCCACGATGGAAATAGTGGCTGGGGTTTCGAAGCGGTGTGAATACATGTCGTTTCAGGAACAAAAGACGGAGCAGGTAAATGACGATGGCAAAAACGATGCAGGCAAGCTGAGTAATGGTCACGTCCAGGAGAGACGTCGACTCGGCGGCAGACTGAGGAGGACTGGCTCTGCCGCACTCGTTTAAGGGTGGAAAGGAGGTAAACTTGGCCCATGCATCGCGCAGTTCCGTTTGTGACTCGTTGTGCGGCACGCTATTGCAAAAGTCACTCCATTCCATCATTCTCATGGCGTAATCCGCATCCGGCAGGCGAATGTAATCGTACAGAATATGGCTCCAGTCTGACAGATTGCTGCACGAAACGGTATCTCCCCGAGCTCGTCCTGAGAGCAGGATGGCACAGATACACACACCCACGCCGGTCCACATCGCGTTGGTGACTGGCGGACGGGACCGGACCGGACCGGCGCGGCACCGCGGGCGGAAACAAGGCCGGTCGGTCGGCGCGGCATCGTTGAAAGGGCCGGCGCGGCATCGTCGAGAGGGCCGGCGCGGCGCGGCATCGTTGAAAGGGCCGGCGCGGCATCGTCGAGAGGGCCGGCGCGGCGCGGTATCGTCGAGAGGGCCGGCGCGGCATTGTCGAAAGGGCCGGCCGGTGGTGGTGGCCCCCCCGGGCGGTCACGTTTATGTAGAGGTAGGAAATAAATAGAAAGGCGCCATTTTATTTCTGCTTGCAGTCATATATACATTCATTTATTTTCACTTTATTTACACAAGTTTAACAAGAGTCTCTTATTTCTAGATTTTGTTCACTTAATTCCATCAACACGTCCATTAACTCAACATCATGCGCATCGAGACCATCGGGTAGAGGTCGGAAGGCACGAGTTTTTATGCCACAGGCTTCAATCCACCGTTTATTGTCAAAGTTGCGAAGCGCCGTCTTGCGCTGGTTAACAGTGAAGAGACCGTGTTTGCCGTCCGTTCGTATCGATGAAAAGCTTACATTTTTAGTAACATTTTCAAAGACGCACTGTTTGTAGTCGTCGAATGTGACGTCCTTTTTCAGTGCAGCCTTTTGCACGCCCTTGCATTTCTTTACTGTCGTAATTGTGTGGTCCTGAGCCTCCATTTCCATGGCGTAACACTTGCTACGAACGGCGGCAAAGCGCATGATATTAAACTCCCCATATTCGATTTTTAGCCGACCGGGGACTCGAGCGTGTGTTTTGTCGTGCAGCGGGTGCGTCGGATGGAGGCCAGACGTGTCTAGGATGTCGCTCAGATTTCCCAGCTCCTGATTAATATTGTCAGAGGTGATTTCGGCCCCAAAGGAGTCTGTATCTGTAAACAGCATCTCCATGCGATCCCCGAACTGGTCTTTTAGAGCCCAGTACAGTTCCAGCATGGTTTTCTTCGACCCGTCCAGGACCGTCACACCCGCCGACACACACTGTTTCAGTTTGAGCGTCCCCGGGAGCTTTTCCACCGCGATTAAATCCTCCCCAAAGATGGTAAAAGACACAAAGGTGGGCTTGGCAACGACTTTGCGGAATCGCACGACATCCCGTACAATTTCCACGCTGCGGTCGTAACGCGGATTGCGCAGCAGAAAACCGTACGTGCTGTTGGCCATCTGCTTGAACGCCTTTGCCTCAAAGGGCAGCTTTGTTCTCTGCCTTTCAAACATAAGATCCTCAATGTATCTCTTGAGCCAGGACGTCTGCCGGTATCGCACGCCTCGATGGAACCGCGTGATGCGCAGGCCCAACTGCAGGTACCGCGCCAAAACGGCTCCGTGCACAATGTAGTTCTTCCGCGGACCCAGATGAGCCACCAGCTTGGGCTGTCGGAGCTGCCCTTCCGAGATGGATTGAGCCAACTCTTGCTGGTACGGACTGTACCAGTCTGTCGGCACGGCAAACCGTTCGACGGCACACGGCCACTCGCTATGGCTTTCGTGCAAAGATTTGTCATAGTCCAGGTCCACCTCCACCGTGTACATGTAGTCGTCGTCCTCGGACAGGTTTTCCCAGTCGACTCGTTTCAGTTCCTCAGTGTCGGCCCACCTAAATTCCCCAACAGGCAGCTTTTTACACATCTCGTAGCTGTACAGGGCATTGACGTCCCACAGATAGAGATGCTTGGAGGGCCGGTCGGCGTCATAGGATGCCGTGCCCGGCACGTTGGCCTCGGCGTACCTCTTCATGACCACGGAGAGCCCGCCTCGTTTTTGCAGCTCGAAAAACTGGTACATATCGGGATCGTGAATGAGCTCCACCTCGGCTTTGGTAAATTTGAGGGCCTGGCACCATGTCAGGGAGGAGGCAGACACAAAGTGGCACACTTCCAATCCATATTTTTCATATGTCATGGCCTTGAATTTGGTGAAAAAGCAGGCCAGAAGCAACACATCACTCGTCAGGTAATGCGTCATGTAGTCGAGCAGTGACTGACATCCCAGACCAGCCCACACCTGCTGTCCTCTGGCGTACTCCTGCTCCGACGGCATGGACTTTGACAGAGACGAGTAGAAGGCGGCTCGTGGTGGTAAGCTTGTCTCTTCACACAACTGCTTGTACGATTGAACGTGTTCGTAGCAGAATATCCCCTTCTGTTTGAGCAGAGCCTGGTGCGCCGGGTCTGGGTACATGTGCTGCAGAATTTTAAGGTCCTGCTCCTGAAGATCCTGGGTGATCTCGTCCAAAGACGACTGGAAGAACTGAAAACTGTCCAGTAGTTTTATGCTGCGACCCTCCTCGCCGATAAAGATGGTAGCACTGCGATACGTGTCGAGGGTCTTGGCCAGGACGCTGATCCGTTTGTTCTCCAGGGCGGGGTGCTGGACGAACGATCGAAAGACGTGGTGGGCGTCGTAACCGAAGGCATTGTGTGCGACCAGAGGCAGGAACGTGGTTCTCTTGACACCAGAGTTGCACTGAGCGTGAGCCGCGCCGCGGTAATTTTCCTTCTCTTGAAGATGGTCGTGCTCCCTCACACGGTCCTGGGGGGACCTGAACCCTTTACCGCACAGATAGCATGCGGTAGCGCGCTTAAAGTCCGCCTCCTGCTGGGTTGACATGTGCAGTGGAAAATCGGGTCTCTTCTCCCAGAGCTCCTGCTCCAGCTGCAACACCGAGTCCACAAAATGGCGGCCGACGTCCTTTTCCCCGGTGTGCGTCACCATACGGACCACGTCTCCCTTCCAGTCGACGACCACAATAGAATAGCCTACGGGCTCGTGCTGCTGTGTCCTCGCTGTGGTGGCGTCCGCGTCGACGGGCAGAGGGACCAGGACCGACTCCCAGTCGTAGTAGGCTGTGTATGGCACCCTTTGCATTTTCGGGAAGTGTCGAAAGTCGAAACATTCGACAGAGTCCGGTTTGGCGTACTCCACCCTCTGAGCACCAAATTGTCGACACAACAGTTCATGTTCCGCCAGCCTTTCTTCGGTCGAAAACCGATTCAGGCAGTAGCAGCAGTAGAATCTGCGATGCTCCTTGCGAGTCTGTGTAGCCAGAAACGCGTGAATATCGCGGACGAGGACGTAATGATTGCGTCCCTCGTCAGACAGAATCAATAACGTCACGTGATTCTCTTTTTTCTCCCGGGTGCAGTGCAGGGGAACGATTAAATGTTTGCCAGTTTCCTGACCATCGTCCCCCTCATCCTCGACACCCAGCACAGTCAGACTGATGGTGGGATTCAGCTGCTCGAAACGGCGCATGTCGCACACTTTCATGGGCGCGTACTCCAGGCTGCCCATATTGAGCTCGTCCACATAGGGGGTGTAGTGGTCCTGCCGGCTTGGGTGGTTCGCCGCCGGGTGCAATGCTGCTGCGACCGACAGACGGAAACAGTCGTGGGATCCATAATTGGCAACATTGACAATAGTTTTCTTCGAGTTTTGCAACCATATGGGGGTGGGAATGTAGCTGCTCGCCTTCAGGGGGTCACATCGCGCAATATTCAACTCAAGGGCGAGGACTTGGCTGATGACCCACGCGCTGCCCTCCAAACGCAAGTGTTCCGAGGCAGCCTGCACCTCAAGAATGGCACTCTCGACGTCCTCTTCAACGTGCGCACCAACCTTGAGGAGACTGTGTGTGTTGCTTCGAAGAAACACTTCCTTGCGTTCCTGCTCTAAATCGCCGGAGCCGGACGGGCCGGGCTTTTCTCGGGACGCCGCGGCCGACACGACAAGAGTCCATTTTATGCCCTGCGGGGTCTTTTGCACCTCGCGCCGAACCTTGTCCACAATTTCCTGCTTTAAATTGATTAAACAAAGCCCCAGGTCCAACTGGTTCTCTAGGGGCAGTGTGTGCACGGCCGCATTTTTCTGCATGCCGTACTTGGAGGTCCAAAGAGTATCCCCGCGAGGAGCATCCTCTTCAGTTTCATCTTCGGATTCGGGCGGCGGGCCGCCTCCGACCTGCAGCAGGATGCGGGCCTGAGCGCTGTAGTCTTGACATGACGACAGATGCTGCTTGCGGTCGACCTGTGTGGGAAACATTTGCCGGCAATACAGACACACAAACGATACGGGACGGGGACCGTGCACACGCTTACACTCGGGCAAGTGGCGTACATACACACTTTTTCTCTGAAATACCTGATGGCACAGATCACAACCCCTTTCACTAGCATGCGCTTTGTCAAAATGGTACACAAACCGATCCTCAGTACGAAACACTCTGGAACAACGAGGACAGGGCACTCGAACTTGGGAGGGTTCGGTGTGAATGTTTTTTATATGACTGTTCAACGAGCCTTTGCGCGTGAATAGCATGCTGCAAATGTGGCACTGAAACTTTTTGGAGTGGACGTCGGAGTGCTGCTGGAGAGACTTGCGACTCTTGAACACTTTTTCGCACAGGTTGCACGGCAGGGAACTGGTTGACGCAGCGTCGGTCGGTGGCGGCGCCTCGTCGGTGTTGGGCGTATGGGTGCTCGCATCCGGGCTGCCTAGCGACGCGACGGCCGCGAGAGGTGCCGCGGAGGGTGCGCGCGGCGCGCCATTGGCGCCGGCGGGGTGGGTGGGACGCGGTGGCGCGTCGGCGGAGCCGCCGGAGTGTGACGCTGCGGCGGCGTGGGGTGGGCCAGCGGATGGTGCGCGTGGCGCGTCGGCGGCACCGGAAGGGTGGGTGGGTGGTGGCGCTGCGGCGAAGGCGGGTGCACGAAGCGTGTCGGCGGAGCCGCCAGCAGGGGTGGCGTCATCCTGGCCGTTCGAGCGGTGCCGCGGCGCTGAGGACGCTGCGCAGCCTTCGGTGAGCGGCCGCGACGCGTCAGCCGTGGTAGTAGCCGTCGTGGATAGTTGTCTTGGAGGCGGTGGTGCACTGCCGTGAAACACCTGCATGTGACGTTCAAAGCGCGAACGTCGGTTGAAGGTCCGGCCGCACACGAGACACTCCCGCCACTTGAGTGCATGGCAGACACGCCGTTGGTGGTTTTCGAGTCGCATCTTGCGATTGAACGACTTTCCGCACTGGTCACACACATGGCCCGTTTTCGCCATCTGCACATAATAAATGCTCACGGTAATATACAAGGACGCAAAACACACTCGATGCAGACACAGCCTCACACACACACTTACCTCGACAGCAGAAAACGCGAATGAAAGAATTTTTTTATCCAGACACTGCACACACACAATGGAGACGCGTGGGCAGCGGGCTCGCGACTAGAGTGCGCACTGGACGACGCTCTGGGACAGACTGACTTCTGGGTGTGTGTCTGTGGGTGTTCGACGGGGGTGCGGGGGTGCGTCGGCCGCACACTGGTGGTGGGAGATGCGGAACCGTGGGATGCGGTTTGGTATTGATTTTATTTATTGATTGCATGGGGATGACGCCGCGCCGAGCTCCGGCGGTGACATTATTTACCGATGTGGAGGACGCGGCCGCCCCCGACGCGGTGATTGGTGGTTGAAAAAGGAGTGCTTTTCTGTTTCCGTACTCGGAGAATGTGAGATAAGGCCTGTGCGTGCAGAGTATGCCCCTTTCACTTTCGGAGTAAAGCCCCTTTCACTTTGCTAGCGAGGGTGCCTTACGTTGGGTCATGTGCAGGTTAGGATGGACCGACTGTATGAGTCGGGTCAAGTTATGTTGCTGGCTGTATTGAAATAACATAAAAAACACGCACCCTTCAACACACACCCCGACCCGCGGCCGCACCCCACCCCGCCGTCGAGAGGGGTGAGGTGAATGAACCACCCCGCCACCCCCCAGAGCGACGCCACCGACGCAGCGCGACCGCCGCGGTTGGTGGTTAAAAAAGGGGTGCCTTTCTGTTTCTGTGAGGTTAGGCCCGTGCACTCGGCCTAGGCCCCTTTCACTTTTCAATACACACACATACACACACACACACTTTTACCGCCGAATTAATTTATTTAATAAATTATTTTATTTAAATGCACCTTTCACTTTATCGGCGAGGGGCCTAACGTTGAGTAACGTCCGCGGTTTCACACCTTTCACTTCGGTGCACCGCACCACAGCACCCCCACCCCCCACCCCACCCCTCCCTCACCCGTCCAGAGGGGTGGCAGAACCAGGCACGAGGGGTGCCAAAATCTGCCACGAGGCGTGGCAAAAACGGGCATGGCAGAATCTGGCAGCTTCAGTGCTTCAGTGGCTCCGTGCCGGCCTTTTCATACACACAAGCCCCGATCCCTATTGGCCTGCTCTCGGAAGATCCACTGGAATCGCGGCACAAAGACATGCGTGGGTTTAGAATGCACCATACCCGGAAGTGCAACAGAGTTGATGGAAATGCAGATCTTCTGACTGCCATGTTTGTGTCATCTGATCCTGTGATAAACTCTTTCAGAAAAAAACCAAAAGCCAAGTCCAAAAAACTGTGTACCACAGTTCTTTCACTGTTAAATGACCCCTTTGCTGACGAGGCAAATGAGCCTGCCATGTTCTTGTTCGATGAAGAGTTAAATGACGTTTTAGGAAATTGAAGTTTGACAATTGTTAATAAATCTGTATTCATGATTTTTTTTCCGGCATTGTTTTTAGGTCCGTATAAATATTTTAAGTGATGCTTTAGACTTCTTTAGGCGGTTTGCAATCGTTTCGTCTGGAATACACATTTTAAAAAGCCTACAATATGTTCTGCATTGATTTATTAAAAAGAGAGAATGCTCCCACAGACTCAGAAACATTCAACCAAAAAATACGATTATATTAACTAAATTTTCGGTTAACCACGGCTGAGATACAGTCACACATACCACCGCTTGTTCAAAATCTCACAAAGTAAGATCAAAAGAGGGTCTGTACCAAATTTGGGACATTTCCGATATAAAATGTCTGAAATATAGGTTTTGAGCGCCTAGAAGGGTGTTCTAGCCCACTGTGCCATGTCCATTTCGGTACGCACCGCCTCAAACCTTAAACAAAGGTGTCCGCTAGCGTACGCATCTACGCACTTTGTCTATCTCCGTGCGCACCTTGTCCACCTCCGTACGCGCCTTGTCCATCCCCGTACGCACTTTGTCCATCCCCCCGCACGCACTCTGTCCATCCCCCGTACGCACCTTGTCCACCCCGTACGCATTTTGTCCACTTCCGAACGCGTCTTGTCCATCCACGTATGTGCGTTTCTATGCTTTTACATAGATGTCCACTCGCAAACGTACCAAAAAGTGAGGGACACGAATTCCTAAAAAGTTGCCCACTTTTTGGAGAATGAGCCACTCCATCATACTGTGGGCTTAAGCGCAGCAATGCTGCGATTGCCAGGAGGCGCTCATTAACCCAGCTTTAAGCCGCGCTGCCCGGATCGTCGAGGTGGCCAACACTTGCGAGATGCTTTTCTATGGCCAGTAAGAAGGCCATGGGGATTAACATCAATTCCCTCCCCCGCCGCCTCGGGGAGCTGCGCTTCTCTTACTGAAACACCATCCAGAAATTCAACTTGTCGGCGTGAGCGAGACACTCGTCAAGGACCCCGCACATCAAAGTCTGCGCATCCAGGGCTTCTTTTACGTGGCCACCACAGCAACGGACGGACGCCGCGGCATGGCCATGTACTTCCTTCAGCAGCTGCGCGCCGACTTCGTCCCCATCCCGGAGATGAACACCGAGGCGCTGCACAGTGTGACGGATTCGCCAAAAAGGGGACAAAATCCATTTTTTCAAGTGTGAGGTACAATAAAAAGGACTAGCACATGTTGTAGACAAGAGTCTAATCTACAAAACGCCGTTTCAATTTTGTCGATACTCCAAACGGGAAGGCGTAGCTGCGACTCCAAAGTCAGCGCTTGGAGAGCGCTGTCCGCGGCAGCCTTCCTGCGATGTAACATCACTCCTATTTGAGGCTTTGCACAGGCCAAACGAATCGTGCTAGCGAAAAACCGAGCAGTGCATTGGAAAGGGCGTTTGTTTCTCTTCAAATTACGTGAATAGTGAAGTCATCATTGACACAGCATCGCTTGCAAATCGCATCAACAAAACATGATAGTAAAACGACAAAAGTTAACCCGACTTGCAATTTCTCATTGAGTTTCAAACCGAGTCCCGCCGAGTCCCGCGGTGATTTTGGTGTCGAAACGAAGCTTGGACCTTCCTCCACAAGAACCAGTAGAGTTTGGGCGCTAATATGCGCTACCCGACTTTACAAATGCAACAAAGCAGCGGCGCGCGCGCGCTGGTCGGGCCGGCTTGCCGGTCGGAGTGGCCCCGGGACGAGCATGCTGCTGCGTTTATTTTTAGTTTATTTCATGATTTTATGAAGTCCGGTCAAAGAGTTTATCACTGTTACTATAAGTAAGGTGTTTTTATGACATTTCTGACATCAGAATTCACAGAACCAATAAAACAGCAAAAAAAAGTGTAAAACCGTGTTTCTTTTCTAAATTATGCAAAATTGGTGCACCGCAGGTAAAAACTTTTTACGAATTTGATATCAGCAACCTTAAATTAATACATAAACAAATGTTCAAAAATTTTAGTTAAAAAATAATTTTTTTAGTTACGCCAATGGCTAAAATACACGCCACTGGTCGAAAACAACCTTTCCATTGAAACCAGCACCCTTGAAAACCCTGGGATACAAATTTTGGTGTGGATATCTCAGATGGCTCGATCAGTATTAATTTTGTCCCCTTTTTGGCGAATCCGTCACACTGTGCGCTGGCAGTGCTTGTTACGCAAGAGGATGGCAGCGAGGTGCTCAACGTCCATGCTTACGTGTCACAGCAAGGCGGCATGCCCATCGGCGACCTCATGCGGCTGCTTCGTCTCCACCCCCGCATTATCGTGTTCGGCGATCTCAACGCCAGACACGTCGCGTGGGGTGCTCCACGAACAACGCTCGCGGCAAGGCCCTGTACCAGCTGCTGCAAAACCGGGACGACGTTTTCCTCATCCATACCGATGAACTAACTTTCATACCTCAGCATGGAGTTCCCAGCGTGCTTGACGTCGCGCTGGCCAGCTTCAACAGCGACTTCAGCGTGGATGTGCTTAACGAGCTCAACTCAGACCATCTGCCGATACTGCTGCCGCTGGGGAGGCACGAGGCCGCACCGCTGCCTGTCTCGCCGGACTACGCCAAAGCCAACTGGCCGCTATTCCGCGAGAAGCTGAACGAGGCTCTGGAGCTGCCCGCGCGCTGCACCACCACCCAGGAGGTCGACGAGTGGGTCGCCACCCTCACCACGGCAGTGCAGAAGGCTATGAAGGCAGCCATTCCCTACACCACCCGCCTCGGCCAAAAGGAGTTCGACGATTGCGTGACGAGCCAGGTGTACGGCGTAGACTGCCCATAAGCCCCGCCCGACGCATCCCCAAGTTAGGGAGGCAAGGCTCTCTGCAAGCCTTGCCGCCCCGGCCTTTCACAAAGACTTGAGTAGAGTAGCTCCAGCTCTCTGCTTGAAAGAAAAACACTTTCTCAAAGACTTAGAGTTGCATCGGCACTCTATCTGAAGCACTCTTTCCAAAGACTTATTCGAAAGAATACTCTCAAAGACTCACCGCTTGAAGGGCCATGCCCAAATCAAGCCTTAACTCTTCCCAGCCATCACCCATGATGAGCAGCCACCCAGCCGACGAGAAGCACGTTAAGGCCGTCATGCGCGGCCTCGCCGTTATCACCTCTGAGGACCCTACTAACCAGTCTGCGCACAAGCTACTTGTGGCGCTATCCAACGGCTGGACCCCGCCACTGACGTCCATTTCGCTTCAAGGACAAGAAGAGGCCGACATCCTGAACAACCTCGTTGCGTGGACCAAATCCAACGCAACGAAGAAGTTCAACCGCTCAATCCCGGAATCCTTCTTGGCCCAGGACAAACCCAAAAAGCGGAAAATGCAAACTGATACGCTCGAGGACTCGGAAGAAGACTCCGATTTGGATGTCGATGGAAAGTCCCCAAACAAACGCCGCAGCACTCCGCCGCCATACTTACCATGGCCTAGCACCAGAGCCAAAGGGGACTCCAAACCGCCTCCCATCACGCTAGAGCAGCCCGAGGAGGGATTCCTCGCACTCGTTACGGAGCTGCAACAGTTCCTGCGGTACGAGCTCCGCACCTCGGTGAGCAGGAACACAATCGACTTGCTCTGCTACAACGTAGCCGACTACGACGCGCTTAACGTCGCTGTCGAGACGCAGTTTCCCTCACTCCGCTGGCATACCTACACGCCGAAGTGCCGCAGACTGCTGCGCCTCGTGGCCTCGCCGCTCCCTCCATCCCTGACTGACGCCGAGGTCAGGGAGGCCATCATCGCCGCGGGACTGCCGGAACCTACGTAGGTCTCACGCATTCCCTCCCGCGTCGACACCAAAGGCCCGGACGGGAAGGTCACAACGACGTACCGCCCTTCGCTCAACGTCAAGGTTGGCTTCCCGGCTGGCTCTTCCTTGGCCAAAATCAGAGCCACAAAAACCCTGGCTAAACGCTGCATCACCTGGGAGGCGCCCCACCGCCGCCCCACCAAGGCCGCCAGTCTCTGCGGAAACTGCGGCCGCCCTGGGCACCTGAGCAAGGGGTGCCACCACAACCCGGTCTGCACCACCTGCGCCACGGCCCACTCCCCCACCACTGCGTGCACCCGCGAGAAGAACTGCACAGCGTGCAGCGCCATCGGCCACGCTTCCACCGACATGCAGCAGGCCCAGGACGCGAACGGAAGGCTCACCATTCCCGTTTGCCCGGTCTGGCAAAAACAGATCGACGCGGCACTCAACAGGGAGGCCCAGAGAGTGCAAGCCAAAACCCTCCAGGAAGAAGCCGGAGCGGCAGCAGCCCAACCCGCCGCCCAAGCCAAGGGCCCAGCCAACCTTCCCCGAACTGCCACCACCCAAGGTGCTCATCAAGGGCTACTCCATCCCCGGAAGCGGACGTCTCCCCAAGGCCGGCCAGGACGCCATGCCAGGGGCCGACGCTCTGCTAGGGGACCTGGAGGCTCGCCCCCGATCTCGCTCACGCCGGCGCAGCCAGTCCCGAGGCCGGCGAGGGTCGAATGCAGGCAACCCGCACAGCGAGTCTGCCGCATTCCCCTCGCCCGGCGCTCCCAGCAAGCAGCAGCACGCGCAGCCGCCGCCCAAGCAGCACCGCAGTCGCTCACGGTCCAGGACCGTTATTTAGAATTTTGGGTGGCTCTCGCTTGTCGCTACGAGTCGCGATTTAGTTAGGTAAGCGGGCTCTCTTCCCCCCCATGTGTGCGAAGTGAACTGCTAACCGCACATCACATATCTTTAAGGCTTGCCTTTTCGCCCTCTGGGTGCTAGCCTCTGCATAGCCGATTAGGTCGGCTATCAAAGCTCAAGATTTTAGACGAATCACGAATCTATAACCAGTACGCACCACTCATGCACCACTTTGGATCTCATTGTTTCCAGAATGGATTTTCAGTTTCCATTATGGAATTTTTTTCCAGAATGGAATATGAAAACCCAGAGTGAAAAAATGTTCCAATTTACATATGGATAATAAAACCATATGGATATCAGAAACCAGAATGGAAATAGTGCTTTCACAACTGGGCCCTTAGAATATATAGTGGCAGTCTTGAACGCAATTTTTTGGGAACTGATCTGGCTGACACTGATAGGGGACAGATGGTCCCTCTTTGCAAAGTGCCACGATGTCATTCTTGCTGACACTCCCTATCTCATCGGCCAGGGTTGTGTTAACATAGTTCACTGTCACCTCGTTACACCATGCACCCAAGTCGACACCTGAAGGATGGCAAATGGTGAGGACTCCATTTTCGTCCTCCACCACCCGGAAGGGAGGAGGGTCCTCCTTCTCCTCGTCGTCTCCCGTGACCTTGTATACTTCCACGATGGTAACGTTGGCCATCTTTGCCCTCAGCGGAGAGACTGCAAAAGGTTCTGATTTATCGTTTTTTTTTCGGTACCGTGAAACGGGGTGATTTCGGGCACTTTGAGAGGTATTTTTAAAATTGTGACGGTCGTGGTGCACACTAAATGTTCTACGGTGAAATCTTGTTGGTATGCTACGAAGAAATTTTGTTTTTTGTATGCTACAAACAACATTTCTGGTTTGTATTGTAATACGAATCAAGTATCTTGATTTGTATTGTAATACGTATCAGGTCTGTTCCTATTCTTTTGCTCTATAATTTGCGGTGAGATCTAATCGTAAAGAGGCGACTACAGCTTCAGTACAGTACGAATCTGACATGAGTGTCTGAAAATATTGGTAGCTTACAAACACAATGCAGAGTTCATACGTATGTTATGAATCATCACTTCTAGTCTTGGACTTAAACCAAAAAAAAAAGGTAAAAGTTTATTTTGTTATTCATGTTAACCAAAAGAAAGCGCCAACATAGGCAAGTAACAAGTTTTAGCATAACTTGGACAAAGCCCCATTTTAATGACTTACACGGAACGATGTCGAATGAGACTCAAAACTAGAGATGTGCGAACATGTTCGCATTCGAACGAACTCGAACGAACAGGCGGACTGTTCGGTTCGTTCGAACCCGAACTTCCGGTGTTCGACCCCGAACTGTTCGAAAAAATGAACAGATTATGTTCGTGCACGAACACGCGAGGTGGTTTAGTATTACTTTGATGTGTGTGTTCGGATCGAATCTGAACAAAAACCTTGTTCGTTCGGTTCGTTCGAGGAAATTTTGAACCTGTTCGGTTCGGTTCGTTCGAAGGCTTTGGAAGTTAGAAGTGTTCGTGTTCGTTCAAATTCGAACTTGGCTTTTCGAACATCTCTACTCAAAACGATGGGCTACATGAAAATTCTGATGTGTCCATCTTCTGGCAGCTTGGTTCGTAAGTCAAGTGTCAAAGGTTAGGAGCCGATGCAAACTTCTTTGGTGGCCGAAACGAACACTTTGTCATTTGTTTAACTACCTCGCATTCGCTCAAAATCATCGGTACAGCCACTTTGATTCTAATCTTGCCATTTTAATGGCGACATCGTAACCAAAGTGTATTTTTTTTAAGTCGCGACTCCCGAATTCTTTTTTCTAACTTTGTTTTGTTTGGGTCCTGTCTGCGCCTTGCCCCTGCCTTCTCTCCCCCGTGCCCCTTGATGCCCGACGCCTGTAGCGCTCCTGGTGGGCGTTAGTGTAACTACTAGTGCTGCTTGTTGTATTTATGACTTGTGTACGACTTGAATCGAGATAGTTTTTACTAGAAAAGATCTTTGAATTTTTATCGCCATGGTCAACAAGCGGCAGGACTCGAATCAAAGTGGCGGAAACAACAATCTTCCATGCATGCAAGATGCTGGAACTTATGACAAAGTGTTTATTTTGGCCATCAAATGTGAATGCCATTGGGCCCCTCCTAACCTAAACACAATGGTTGGATTGATGGCTGGTTGGAAGAAGAAGATAAACAACATAGGAATTACAAATTACCTTATCACTGTTGGCCCCATTCCATGTAAGTAAATAGAGTTTTTTGTCTTATTGTTAACCAAGCTTCAGTGGGAGCAAAGGTCTTCGAATATAACGTAAATCTGTGCAGAATGTCACCACTGTAGAAATGTATGCCAAGATGTGATCCGGGTACTTCTTGAACATGGTTTGCATGAATGAAAGAGTAAAGAGAAAATGATTTGTGTCATGTATTATATTTTGATGAATAAATCTAAAAAGGGTAAGCAAATTTTTATAAATGAAAAATTATCATGGTTCACGAATGGCTTCCATTTCTACGGGGAGCAAGCAGATTCATAATTGGGATTCGTAAAGTACAGTTAGCATTTCTTTACGGAGAAGGTTCACCGTAACATATGAGACCCTTCATTCGTATTATGTTTGCGCAGCAAGTACTGTAAGATACCATAATGTTTATTCGTATTACGAATAGATTTCACCGTAGAACATTTAGTGTGTGTTGCCATGGACCTGAGGGTGAAAATTTATCATCTACCCACCTTTAGCTTCAATTTGACTCCAATTCCAGATATCTACGCCTCACCGTTTTTACAGTGGAGGGCCCAAAGCAGTGCCCGAAATTACCCCGTGTTTTTGGGTAATTTCGGGCACCTCAGAAAAAAAACAACTTGTTCTGATTTTGCTCTCAAAATCAATAATTGTGTCTTTCTTTTGAGCTTATGTGATAAAATGTAAAATTCTTAAGGATGTAGATTTGGAGGGATGGTAGGGGTGGTCATTTATACATAATTTGAAGTAATGATTGGGACAAATAGTTTGATGTTTGGGAGAGTGGGGTGGAGCTATTTAGGACGCTTCTTGTTGAACGTCTAACCTTGAACCTTTATCCTTTTTTGTTTTTGATAATGATACAACTCGGGCCACACTATATTACGCGAAGATGAGTCGTGGATCTTCCTCTTGAAACTGACGTACATTGGAGGCAAGTCTTATGCACAATTGGGAAGATACAGGGGCTTTCTGGAAAACTCTGCGTTCCGTAGCAACCTGGCAAGCCATGCGGCCCTTTTCAAAGTCAAAGTCCCGGTAAAAATGATAAAATTTTATTCACGAACCAATCATTGACACTAAGATAGGATGTGTACATGTACTACACATAAGAAGTATAGATGTAGTCTTGGCCCACTTTTATGATTGTCAAAGTTCCACAAACACTGGTAAAACAAAGGCATAAAAATTACGGCCTTTAGTGCATAAATACTTTTTTACGCCCTTGCAAGGGCATAATTCATTACGCCCTTGGAAAGGGCGTAAATGGTATAGGAATTTCAAGCAACATTTTAATGCCCTTTCCAAAGGCATTAACGATTTATGCCCTTTAAGGGCGTAAATCGTTAACGCCCTTTAAGAGCATAATTTTAATGCCTTTGTTTCACCAGTGAAGCGACTGCTGCGGCAGTTTGTTAATGGACTATTTTCATCTTTCAGAAGAGCTCTGAAGAGCTGGAAAAAGCTTACACCACTCTAGCCCTGCGAAATTCAAAGTGTTCAGAACAACCCTGCTTGCCCTTGCATGCCATTTCAGTGCCCGAAATTACCCCTAGAAGTAACAATTTTTTAGTTTCGAGCCCCTATTTCCCATACTATTTGCCGCAGGTGATTGAAAATTTGACACAGCATGCTCAAAACCTGCCCAAATCGAAAAAAAAATACCTTATGCACCGTTTGTGAACAGGCTTGCAAGTCGAAGTTTTCACGCATACACTGAATTTAGGTAAAAAGTGTAAAATACGAAAATCACTGTATCTCGAAAAGATTGGATCGGGAAAAGATTGGATTGGGAGTCCCCCCCCTCCCCCCCTCGGGCTGAGCCGTGGCGTCGACGTCGCGCTTCGGCTTGGCTTGGCGAAGGTTTTGACATTGCTTGCCCCCTTCTTGTCTTAGTCGGGGGCCGGGACGGACTTTAAAATCATGTTAAAAGGATACACTGAAAAAAAAGATCGGTTGCTGCAACTTGAAACTTTGTTGTTGTAACCAAGTCGAATTGTTAATTTGCGGGTTACCAAGTTTCCGGTTATCATTACCAAGTGACTCGGTTACACTGTGTGGGTCGCGACCCCCGACCCGATTTTGTGTAGAAGTCATGGGTGTAATCTGGATTGCTTCTGGATCTTTGTAGCCGCACTGCAATTCAAAGGGTGAGACGTCTCACCCATTTCCGGTGATACAAAAAGTCTCACCGAAAACAAGTCATACACGAATGTATCACCGAAAAAAAGGTCGTACACAAATGTATCACCGAAAAATGGTCAGACATAAGTGAGATGGTCCCTTGTTTTCCTGAGGAAGTATCACTCTTTTTCGGTGATACATTTGAGTACGACCTTTTTTCGGTGATACATTCGTGTACGACCTTTTAACGGTGATACACTTTAGTATCACCCTTTTTCGGTGAGACAGTTCTGTCTCACCCCTCAGTTGGTAAGATGTATCACCATTTGATTTACAGTGCGTTGTGGAAGCACAATGGACATCAGTGGACCTCATGGACCTTTTCGACGCTATTTGGAAGCACCGTCCTCGGCTACCTTGGATGCAGTGGATGAGTCTTGGATGCCGTCTGAACCGCCTCTCAGAGTGTGGACATCATTGGAGTTGAATGGATGCAGGATGGACACGAGCTAGACGAGATGGACACACAATGGACCTGATTTGGATGGTCTTCGGTCCAGATCGCGTCCAAGCGACCCGTCAGGGTGCCACTGCATTACTAGGCGCCGCTGTCCTAATTTTGGAGGAAAATAAACAAGAAGATTATGAACGGGCCATTGCCCTAGCTCGTATCTGTGCAGCTCGAGTCATAGAGGATGAGGAAGGTGTGCCTTTCGGTAAGCAGATTTGATATGTAGAAGCAAATTGTTTTGTTTTGCATGCTAGGTTAAGTAAGTTCTGTGGAAAGAGGACTAAACATTGTTTCCCTCTTTTGCAGATGAGGTGTCTTCGGTTTTAATAAGGGATCGAAGTGCCGGAAAATTTCCGGACCCCTAAAAACGTAGGAAATATTGGAAATTTTGGTGTTTTTGATTTATAAATGCACACAAACCTTTCTTTACGTTTTCCTCAGTGTATTGTAGTACATTTTACATAGTACGAGCAATATTTCACCCTCGGCCCTCTCGGGGTCACCTTATTTAGTTTAGTTTACCAAGAAATACACTCATATCAAAGTTTCCAGTTTGAATTTTACGCCTTCTCGCGCGCTTCCGGTCGCAGGTGTTGGTATGGCAAACGCGCATGCGCGCTGCGCAGAGGGCAGGTTGGTACTTGTGTTATCACACCGGCGAAACCGGCACGGAGCACGGGGACGAGAGGTTCAAGTGAAGGCTGGTGGCTGGTGCGAAGAAAGGAAAGTTATTGTTGAATGGTGAGTATAAAGAAGCATTAAAATGGTGACTTCTGTAGTTTATCAATTCTAAGTTTCGCGGCTACTGGCTACGCTGCCGAAGCCCTTTTGCTCGGAGAGGTTAGTTTTTACGACTCTGGCGGACAAAGGCAGTCAAGTTCCCTTTAGCCCTCCCGTTTTGAGAGCGAGAACTTTTCTTTCTGTACGAGTAAGAGTTGTGTATTATTTTCAGACTGTGTCGCCATGCCGCGATCTGAAAATGACGCTTGGAAAGAGTTTCATGTGACGACGGACGCAAACGGCAGGAAGCTGTCCATGACCTGCCGTCACTGTCATAAGAATTGGCAAAAGGCAAATGCCACGCGGTGCACAGAGCACCTGCCGAAGTGTCCCAAGTTGCCAACCAATCTCCGCCGTGCGTATGGGTTTGAATCGAGCCAGGCAGGCGATCCAGACGACCCACCAGAACAGCCGCGGGACGGTGCAGGTGCAGAGAACAGTGCCGGTAAGTCCAGGATTAATTTTAGGTTATTTGTAAGGGGGCGTTCAAATATGACGTCACACTTTTTCGGGGGGGGAGGGGTAAGCTAAAATATGACCCAATGTGACCGTCGGGAGGGGGAGGGGGGCAGAGGGCATGTGACATCACATTCCGTCGATAACTGCGTGCGGTAAAAATATAATGCTCAATTTGAAAGGCGCGCAACTCACGATGTCCTAACGCGTGCGCTTGGCGCGATCTAGCGGCAGAAAACGGTACTACGCGCAGACAGGCGCAGGTTACGCCGGGACGCCGCACGCCAACCCTTTGACTAGGGATTTAAAGCCTGGTAAACTTACCGGTAAGAATGGGTAAAATACCGGTAATTTACGGTAAGTTACCCTGCGAAAATCGGTAAATTACGGTAATTTTCGAGTTAACCTAACCTTCCTGATGTTTTTACAGCAGAAATTTACTCAGAGCGCTCAAAGGCATGAATATTTGACAATAAAAGTGTCTCAACCACTTTCATATGCCTTTTAAAACACTCCGCTAGTCTTAAATTCCCTTTGAAAACAAATTATTAACAGTTCATGTGCAAAAGTGCACATAAACATTAGGTCGAATTTTACCGTTATTTACCGTCCAGATTGAAAATTACCGGTAATTTTAAATCCCTACCTTTGACTGACAGTGACAGCTTGCTTTTTAACCTTCTGTAACACGCGGTGTTGTGGGCGCATCAACATGCCAGTGGACAAAGACAAACTGTTCCAGAACCTTTTTGGCATTTTCAAGAAAAGCCATTCTGGAATGCCTTCTGACAAAGTGCAGGCGTTGTGTGTTGCCGAGTGGAAACAAATTCGAGACCAGTGCAAGAAGGATGACAATCTTTTTGAGGCTGAAGTGAAGGCAGCTATGGCTCGCGAACAAGCTATTATAAGGAAGGGCAACATATTGAATATCTTTTCCAAGGTAAGGATCCATATTGGAGGAGTATCTTCCGAATTGACGCGGGTATTTGAGGTTATGTTGCCCTGCGTTCACATCGTAGTTCTTTCTGGAAGCAAGGGCCTTTTTCAGCATGTCATGTCTATGATAGGGTTTTAATTCATTTTAAAAGGGCACTTCAAATTCCTCGTCCATTACCACTCCACAACCTACGCCGACTTCGTCCGCAAACTCTCCTCCAACTTCGGACAACGCCAGTGCCTTGCCCGTCGATCGTGCCGCCGGCACTGAAGGACCGGAGTCCGAAGGATCAGAAGTGGATGACCCTGAAACTGAAGGTATTTCAGAAGTTTTCATTTAAATATTTAAGAAAATGTTAGGCAGCGCGTTGAGCGTAAAAGCGAGTTGCCAGGGAAAACAGCTGCTTGCAGTACGGCGCATGTGCACAGTAGGCCAGAGGACCGGCGCAGGGGGCCAAACTCTACCCAAAGAACAGGAAATGGTCGCATTGACATCAAGTGATTAAAAAATGACAAGATTTAGTCACCCTTCCAAACGGTGACATCAGGATGATGGCAGTTTGACTCACTTCAACTTCTTGCAAAATAACTGAAATTGTGTTATTTCTTTGATAATGTCTTACGCCATTTGGTAAAGAGCTAAAATGAAGATCATCCTATGAAGTTAAAGTCTTGAAGTAGACTTGGTCACGATGACGTCCGTTTGATGTCATCAACGAACGCAGGGCTCGCGTATTGACTCTTAGTAAGAGACTGCGGCGAAAGATTCAGACGTCTATTTTTATTTTTTAAGTCTATTGCGTTCATAATATGATATGGATTCTTTTAACTCTAGTTTAAACGTTTTGGACTCGTGCTGTCTAACTTCTTCAGTATCCTGGGCTTAATTTTCATACTCAGTTGCCTAAAGAGAATTAAACACAGATGGTTTTACCTTTTTTCTGAATTTTAAAACATTAAAACGCAATGCACACGTTGAACGCCATGGCTGTTACATCCCCGAAGAATTGCCTCAGCGTTCGAATCATCCACCGGGCAGATTCCCGACCGCTGGCCTTACAGCAGCGGCTAGCGGTCGGTTTCCAGTTGTCTTCGTGGCGCAGTGGTTAAGTGTTCGCCCCCGAAGCCCAGTAGTCGGGTTCGAATCCAGCCGGCAGTGGAGCGGCTTTCAGCGAAAATTTGGACGGAAAGCTCGTGACATCTAACGGGGAATACTGAGAGCGCGAATGCCAAGAGATGGATATCGCATCCTTTTTACATAAACCAGCTTCGTGACATCATTTGACATCAAAAGTCACTAATTTTGACCGTCGTAAATGATGTCATCGTGACAAACAGGATTTTGACAGGTCTTTGATATCATTTGACGTCTAGATGACAAATTTCTGTTCTTTGGGTAGACGCGTTTTGAGCTCCAGAGTCGCTTAATCAGGACTCGAACTGAACTTGTGACCCCACCAATAGATTCCTCGTTCCGAGAGCAATCCATTTTGGGGTCACACGTTCGGTTCGAGGCCCATATTTACCGACTCTGGAACTCAAAACGCGGCTAGAGTTTAGGCCGCCTGCGCCAGTCTTCCGGCCCACTGTGCTGTGGAGCAGACAACCCGACGCACTCGGGGGTCTTCCGGACTGCGTGTCCTCGCGGCGCTACAGACAACAAAGTCTAACAAAGTCCGATGTAGCCGCCCCCCTCCACGCCCCCCGCGCGTCCGTCCGTGTGCTTGGTGGCTCTTTGAGAGGGAGTGTGAGTACGCGTGACCGCGCGCTGAAAGTTCGTAGTGTTATGTAGCGAAAAAAGGTACGATTCGAAATTCTTTTCTGGTGGCTTGCTTTTTGTTTCTGCTTAACACCAATGAATGCACAGATTCATGTCAGTCCTGGTTCCGTGTCACACTACGACGTCATAAATTTAACCTCGAATACATGTGCCATTAACTTTTGCCCCTTACATTTCCTTTGTTTCGAATGCATTGCCATGGCAATGATTGCAAAGGCAGTTTTGGTTTTCTGTTTTTAATGATTGATGGAACTTAACAATATTATCAATGTTTAGGTTAGGGTTTTTTGTGCCATTTGTTTGGTGTTGTTTGTCTTGTGCATCTCCTTCTTTGCTTAGAGTCCACATGGCCTAAATACGACCTCATTGCAAAGTTTTCGATTTTTGGCTGAGCGATTAGCGAAGCCAGTTACTTCACTGGGGCTGGAAAGTTTTGTCTGTCTGTCCGTGCGTGCGTGTGTCTGTGTGTCCGCACTACTCCTCCTGAACGGTTCGGCCGATCTGTCTAAGATTTTGCAGGGTTATTAGGTATGTCCTTTTCTCGCCACACGCAAAAATTCAGCTTCCTCTCTCATTCCATTCGGTTGTACCAACGAAAAAAACACTATAAAAACGGCAGAAAAAGTGCAACTTTTTAGTCACTTTATATTTAAGAGACATTTTTACATTGTTTCTTATGTTTTTGAAGTTGCTGATGACGAAAATGAAATCAATTTCGACCCCTGACCAAACTTTTAACTGCGAATTGGCTACCTCGGCCCGAATTTAATAACATAAACAACTTTGACGCTTCATCTTGAAAAAACGGGGTCGACGGACTAAAAATTTTTATTGCAGATTTCGATAGGTCTCGGCAAGACCTTTTCAAAGGGGTCTAGGAGCCCGACTTCATCAGATAGCCGAATCAGGATCTTGAAAAAAGGGGATCGACCGACCAAAAATTTTTATTGCAGATTTCGATAGGTCTCGGTAAGACCTTTTCAAAGAGGGGTCGGAAGGGGGGGGGGGTCTGTGCGCCCGCCTTCATGTATTGTAAAAATTGGTGCCACGGCCTTGTTTTGCACATTAACTTTGGCACAGTGGGAACACAAGAGCGGGCCTCAGTCCTGATGTTACATCAATCAGTTTCCGCTTTACCTCCCCTGCATGTGAGGTGCGAGGACCGAAGGCCCGAGAGACGGTCTCCGATTGGGCCAAGCCATGCGAGGGCCGAAGAAGGCCCGAGAAGAATCCGCCGGCAGGCCAAGCTGGTATCGGCCCCTGTCGAACTGAATTGCCGGCTCAGCGAAGCGGAGCTGCCTGCTCGGTTCGACGGAAGGGCGCGCCCTAGCTTGTATACTTCGACCATTCATCACGTAGTGCACTACTCATTGCCTCAATGAACCCTTAAAACAGCTTGCCGAAGGCACGCAGGAAGCGCCGCAGGCCAAGGTAGGTGTAACGCCAGGCGTGGATTGTCGTAACTGGCGCAGCATCGCGAAGCCTGTTACGACAAGACACGGTCTGGCGTAAACCTACCTTGTAGTTTTATGAATTGAAGTTTGGTTCTGAACATTAATAGGGCTGAGGACTGAAAAATTTGATAGTCATCGGTTTACAGTTACATATTTACTCACCAGAGCTAAGCTGTTGTACATTTTGACAATGTAAAGAAAAGAAATATTAAATGAAAATTTTCTTCAAACCACTGTTAACAAATATTAATAAAAATTATTAAGACAATAACCAAAACAAAGCACCATAAGCCTTTGAAAATTATAGATAAAATAAGAGGAGAACACGTAACCATAGGAGCTAAGTACAGGCAAGGAACCAGAGAGAACATTCAACCTTCAACTTGATCAACATCACCTTCCCCTTCCTTGTTTTCTTCTTTCCTTCCGGGTATTTCTGCAACCAAAGGATTTTGCAAGTTGACAAGGCTGCAAAGAGTCTGGAATATTGTAGTGGCATGAGGCCGCATCTGATGTGGAAAATCATCAACAATGTTGAAACTTTTTATCCTAGCATTTACTCTTTTAATTATAATTCTAGAGTTAGCCACCCCATAGTTATGCTTCACCTGCAAAGGAGTAAATTGTTTGTTGACAAGGAAGTGAGGTAGGTTAACACTCACTCTAGGAGGGACAACATTACTAATTGGAAACCCTTTGTCAGCTAAAATAATGTCACTTTTAACAAGACGGTCATTTATACCGCTTTTCTGGAAAATCACTTTGTCTGAAGTCTTACCAGCACAGCCTTCACTCACCAAGGTAATGGCTCCATTGGGAGCACAACCAACCAAAAACTTTAAGGTATGCCTACTTTTGTAACTAGAATACATGCGGCAGCTTTCATCCATACTTTGCCGAGGGACATCACATTCAATCTCTGTGCAGTCAACCACTACACGACAGTTCGTATTGGCGTTTCAAACAGCTACCGCAGCGCCACTAGCGGCCGCCGCGCGAACTAACGAGTCCGTGATCCAGTCGCCCGGCCTCCATAGGCGTCTCATGGGACGCGGCGTTGTTTACGTGGTTTTGGTCTCATAGGCTATTTCTCGTTTATGCACTATTGACATCACTAAAATGGAAGATAGGGTCGTGGAGAACACTAAAACGAAGAAGGACAGGCACAATTGCTGTGTTCCTCAATGCAGTGCAGTGAAAAGCGCGGACAATCATCTGCATCAAGTCCGGAAGGACGAAGTTCTTCGAAAGGCTTGGGCGATCGCTATAAAAACAGGAAAAAGCCTGAATCCAAAGATGACTGTGTGCAGTAAACACTTTTTGGACACAGACTACATTATTTCACGTAAGTGAGGTGTTATGTATGCGTCACTCTGTCGCCTCTAAGGGTTATGTGCACAGCCACATCCTCACTGAGTGTATTTCTTCTAACTATTTGCTCTATTTATTTATAGTTGGGGCTGGTTTAAAGAGACGGTTGAAACCAGGAATTATACCAAGTCAGAATCTACCCAGTAGAGTTCATGACAAAGTAGTTCCATCCCCTGTCAAGCGCAAGAGGCAGGAGAGAGTGGAGAGAGCTGCGAAGAGGAGGTTGTTGCCACTGATTCTTTGTTTATTTTTCTTTTACTTCTAATTACTTCAAGACTATAAATTTTTATTTTGTCTTGCAGGTCTAAGGCAATTGATGGAAAAGCTGTTCGAAAAGCTGTATCAGGTTTGGGTTGTGCATCAATTGCCCAACAGTTGTAAACAGCTTCACAAGCCGTTTATATATTTTTTTTGTGTGCTTTTGCTTATATATTTTTGTTTACTATAATTTGTAATTTGTAGTTTTAAATTGATCACTTATTACTTTTTATCAATTTATGTTTCTTTAATCAACTTAATGTGGTCATAATCAAGACTTAAAATTAATTTGGAGTCCCTTTGATCGAATCAACTTGTTTTTGTTAATCAACTGTGCATTCATGGACTGTCTCATAGTATTTACAATGAATTGATATTGAATTCTTCGTTTTAATTTGTTTCCTGTGAATGTCCTGATGTGTGTTTGATAAGATTTTTTTTTGCATGCATAGGTGATGGTGATTGCTTTTGTGACGGTGCTGAGGGCGATGTAGCTGAGATAAATGTGAATGCAGATGCAACTGATGGAGAGTGGCAGACGATCCCCAGCATTTCTGATACAGATAAAGTGAAGATGAAAGATGCTGGGATACAGGTTTCTGATAGAGAAATTTCTATTGTTTCTAATTTACTCAGTTCAAACAGAAGGCTTATAGCAGCAACAGGCATTCATTCAATTAATTTACTTAATGAACTTTCTATATGTGTCGATGATATTGCATCAGAAAGTCCTCTCAAGAAATTTTCACTTTGCACCCGAGACAGAATAGTTTTAACTATGATGAAAATTAAATTGAATGTATCATTTTCTGCTTTAGCTGCAATTTTTGATCTGTCCAACAGCCAAACTTGTGCTAACTATTTTTATGATACTGTCATCAGTCTCTCAAAAGTTTTGAAATCCATGATATTTTGGCCTGAGAAAGAAGACATTTTATTGAACATGCCAAAGTGTTTCAGTAAGTTTAAATGTACTAGAGCTATACTTGATGCCTATGAGATCAATGTTGAAAAACCTAAATGCATTAAATGTAGAGTCAGACTGTATTCTCAGTATAAGAAAAATTTTACTGCCAAAGTTATGATGGTCTGTTCTCCATCTGGTCTCATTACTCATTGTGCTGGATCATTTGGGGGTAGGGCTTCTGATAACGTTGTCACTAAGCATACTGGAGTGTATACCATGTGTGATCCAGGGGATGGACTGATGGTTGATAAGGGTTTCAATATTGATGATGAATGTAAAGATAATATGATAAAATTAATTCGCCCTCCCTTTCAACGCAATAATAAGTACAGTAAGGCAGAGTCTTTTGAGTGTGCTAAGATTGCTCGGGCCAGAGTGCACGTAGAAAGAGTCATACAGAGAGTCAGAGAGTTTGGTCTTATGTGTGGGAAAATTCCATGGACTATTTGCCCATATATTGACAGCCTGGTAATAATTGCATCAGGTCTTGTTAATCTTGGAAATCCAATTTTAGCTACTGATAAGTATTGAATTTTCTTTTTACTGTAAGCCTTTTTGTACTTGTAAACTTTTAAATTATTTTAAAACTCCCAGGATTTTTGTAACTACAATGTGTCATGCATGTGATTTATTTATTTTTGACAATATTTTTCAGCCTTTTAATGATTTTTATTTGCAGGTGAATTAATGCTTTTTTTTCTACTTGAATGACTTTGCTTTTGTCTTGAAATAAAGGTATCTGCATAGTATAATATTGCTTTATTCACAGAGACCAACAATTCCAATCACAGTTAAGGTACAACAGGATCCTCTTGTGATGCAAGCCAAGGAAGAACATATGTAAAGAATGCATTAGTTAAATTCTTAACAAAGTCCAAACAAAACTTATCATTAAAAAACAATTGTGTTTACAAGGGTTGTAACAATATAGTGTAAAATCACACATTGTTGTTGAGAGCAGCAACATTCCCAATTGAATCTGACCATAATATTCGTGTTTCTCTTTCAATTTGCCGTTAACCATGTAAGATACAACACTACAAATAGAGTCTGCTCCATGAGTGGCACCTTTTACAGGGGTTTTCACTTCCCAAAGTCTATCAATTTTCCCATCCACACAGACCATCCCATCACCACTGTAACCCAGCCAAGGTACCATTGGGTTAATAAAAATGCCTAATTTCTCAATTGTCTTATCGTTAAACTTCTTACTGTAAGCTTCTCTAGCGCTGGCTTCATACAGCAGTCCGTCTGCCATTGCTTTGGTTTGTTTCTTACTGGATGAGGGATTGAACGTAGCTTTAATCTTATTGTTCCAATCAGTAGCACTATGTTTTTTTTTTTGATAATAGGTGTGATAGCCATAACTGATAGAACCTGTAAGCCTTCCATATTTCCATTCCAGCCACTCGTCACCATCTTGATCTAGAGTTTCAACAAATATTTTCAACACAGCATCACTATCGATTTTAATGTTTTTATCATAATACTCCTGCTGCTGTGGAGTACATTTAGAGTACAAGGAAAAACCTAATTCTTGTGCAGCTTTCAATATAAAATTAGAGTTTTCAATGGCATTGTCAACGATTAGGCGGATAGTGGGAGAACAGCTGTCACTATCAACATCATCCGGGTCATCAACACTAGGTGCTGGTTTGTGTCTGGTGCCACTCAGAAACAGAGCTGCCTCACAATTAGGCTGCACTGAAAAAGAAAATAACAATCGTAAACATCTGTCCTCACAGAGGGGAATGCCACGACTACAATCAGGAAAAATATTTACTGTTTTTGTTTTATTTACCTTTCATAAGTCGATTTCAAAATAACAGAGACATCTCTTCTGTGACATCTAGAACCAAACGTCGATATGGAGTTTGTGGTTTACCAATATGACAAAACTCACTCAGTGGAATTGGTTCGAATTGGCTCATGGTCTCCTTCTGAATTCCACCCCATCGTTGTTCTAAGTCAGTACATGTCAATCTTTCCAAGCTTGACTCGTCATTTCTTGAAACGTACAAAATGAAAAATTAGTAACCTTATAAAAAACACAGGCACTTTTATTTGAATAAATCAAATCAAAAGTAAACACCAACGAACCTCTCTAGGTACAGAAGACATGCCATTCCATGCTTGCAGCTATGCTCCTTCGAAGCACCCGAAGGGCAGGAACAACTTATCGACATTATCTTATCTTGAACTTTCACCTTTTCATCAGGATTGATGCTGACATTAATAATTACAGGGGGTTCGTTGATTTTCGTGGTACGTACACAAAGAGCCTCCACCTTCACTTCCTTCTTGCTTTTCGCCGCGATTCCACACACAACCAAGTTGATAATTGCCTCCCGACCTTCTCGCAAGGGTCTCTTAAACCCCTGGAGTGCATCAATTATGTGTTCCAGTTCGATTAAGGGAGCCATTATTAATGAAAAGACACAAAACCACGTAAACAACGCCGCGTCCCATGAGACGCCTATGGAGGCCGGGCGACTGGATCACGGACTCGTTAGTTCGCGCGGCGGCCGCTAGTGGCACTGCGGTAGCTGTTTGAAACGCCAATACTTATCAAAAAAAGATGTAGGGAGGCAGAGTTTGTATTTGCCAGTTGATGGCATTTGAAGGGAAAAACACTTCATGCAGCACTTCCAGCCAGTTCCCGGTTTGTTACTGATGAAATACCCGAAAGCTAAGTCCTTAAAATCGAAGTTGCAGCGCAACTTCATAAAAGTAATAAAAATCTGGTCTTCTTTGGACACTGATAGAAAATTCCATCCTTGGACATATTGAATTTCCAGTCTCTGAAGCCAAAGCAAAACCTGCTCATCACTTCTTCTTTCAGTCCTGTGTAATAATACACAAGGGGAGTTCCCCTCACATGTTCATAAGATTTTGGAGATGGGTTGTTCTGCAAGAACTCATTCCACGCCTCCAACTGACACACCCGTAACTTCAAAGCTTTAACTTCTTTCCTCAGCTATCAAACAATTAAAGCCAATTAAAACATATTAAAATTCCCACCCCAGAATACCCATAAGAATGTAAAGAGAGAAGCAAATGTTAGTGAAAGCCAAAGCCCAGTTTTAAAAGAAACACGACACATACTCTCAAAAAGATTGATTTATATGAAATATATGATAACTTGATTTCAATACTCATCACTTGACAAACCGTCTGAACAGGGTCAGAAGGAAGTGCAGCCTGTCCCGCTGCCTCGTCACTGCTTTCGCTTGACTTAAGAGCTCTTCTTTTCCTGAAATAAATTAAGACGTTATGATAAAAATGATTGAAGCATGATGAAAAAGTAAAGCCTGAAAACATGATAGAGCACACTAACCTGGTACGTTTCTAAGGGCTTACAAATTTTGGTTTGCCCCATGAAAAAATACTTAGAGTATTAGAAAAATCTCCACCCTCGAAATGGCATGAACATAAAGAGCTCTGTTCATTCGCCCTAGAATTTTGACGCCTGTGCACATTTTACGAGAAACAGTAAATAAATACATTTACTACAGCACCACTTGTCAGTCAGGCACCTCTGCATTCAATGATGCTGTATTTTCTCACCTTGACATATCTTCCCACTTCTTAAACGATTTCCTGTCTGATGGAAACATTTTAAAATGACATATTCCATCGGTAGATTTGTGATTACACCCAAACGCGTAACAAAGCATTATGATAAAATAACCGACAGGCACCTGCTCAGCGACAGCAGTAGACACACGAAACGTTTGAGAATACGCCACTACGCGGTGCGAAATGTGGGTATGAAACATTCACAGTGCGTTTTCGGGGGGGCGCCCCGTTTATTTCCTGATTATTGCGAGTTTAGGGGTTGTTTCAGCGGTGAAATGTTCGAAACACTTCTAAAATAGATCCTTGCAGCTCGTTTGATGTGTTTTATTGCTAAGAAAACATTATAATAGTCCCAAAGCATGTTTTCCTACGCTCCCACCGGTGGAGCCAGTCCTGGCGGACTGGCGTGGAGTGGTACGACTCCGCCAGCGTATGCTCTCTCATGCAAAACTGCTGAAATATTAATTTCATAATCTTAATCTGAAATGTTGAGACACTCTAAATGAACAGAACAATCAACAAAAAATTTCTCGGAAGTCAAAAATTAAAAAGACCATCGCAGATGAATAAGATATCCAACCCCTGAAATTAGCATAAGGTAGCATTTGAACCCAAGGCATGTCTTGTTGGGTACAACTAACCCATCTTATTCCCGCCACAGTTACAGACAGGCCAAAACATGTGTTTAACAAGTAGAGAAACATCTGAATTATGTTCTTATCAAGAAATACACCTGTACAAATAATGATGCAACAGCACAGATGTTGAGATCGACAGAATTCATACTGAAAGCCAAGATTGAGGTACCAACTGATTTTTTTAAGTTACGTCAGAATCATTTCAACACTCATGCTCATGCAACACCACAGACCCTGGTTTTCAACACATCATTGACTTCAATTTTTTTCTAGTACAGCCTGCTTCATGTTCCTCCTTGCGTTTGGGACCTCCAACTCTCTCCTCTCCACAAAACTGGCACTGAAATACTTGTTGACACGTAGTTTTCTTTCTTGCGAATGCTTTTACCACAGTTGACGTCACTGTTTTACTGTCCTTGTGTGACTTCTTAATATGAGAAATCAAAGATGATTTTGCAGACAATCCACGATATTTCACTGCAAATTCGCAGTCTGGGCATTGATATCTTGTATTTGTATTTCACAGTTTTACACAGTATTACAAAGTTACACTGACTGAAGTCGAGATTACAATAGCAAGTATATGACAAATAAAATTTTCATGCGTTACTGTTTAGAAATTCATCTATTGAGTCAAACTCATTTTCAATAAGCAAGTCTTTAACCTTTTTTAAAAAAAATTTGGCCCGCTTTTGATATGTTTTTCCCCTTGCGCTCCGGTTTGCGGACGAGTGCGGAATAGTTATCATCAGGGCATCTTAATATACATGTAAGGGAAGCGCCTCGCACCAATAACTCCGTGTCACCGAGTGCCCCCGATGTCCGAAACTCAAATAGTGTGTTTTTTAATGTTTTGAACGCACTTGTAGCAAAAACCCGCAACCGTGGGCCAAAACACGAACGCAATATTGCGCTGGGCGCTGCTTTCCTTTGTGTAATGCCGATACAAAAAGAAAAACACGCCAGCATACCAGTAGCATCGCCCTCCTTGGGAAAATGGGGTCGGAAACATTTAAGAAAATTAGGTGAATTTGATCAAAATACAGAAGACTGAAATCAAACCCATCCTAGTGGCTCCCAGAGTCATATAAAAATCTATAAACGTCATTTTATGTTGTATTGGAGTATTATAGTCCGTTTCCGCCCCCCAGGTCGCTCCCAGGACAGTTTTGAAAAATCGATTTATTCCCCCTAAAACAGGATTTTAAACCACTGTGGTTGGGAAAGAAAAGTACACTCAGGACTCGGGTAAAAAACGAACACCTGCTGTGCCTCCGCACTGAGACTTTACTGAACCATTTCAAGTGTGCTTTAAGAAAAAGTGGTCACTCCGCCGAAAAAAAATAAATTTTGCCCAGTTCTTCATTTAATATTTGGAGCCAAAACGCATGGTTGATTAAAACACTAAAAAGGACCATGAAAAACTTTTTTAAAACTGTTCGTACTTTGAAGTATAGCTTCGAACAGAATCAGCCGCCAGTCGAATGTGTGGTACCAACTTATAGCTTAGACCATCACCTTTGAAAATCAGTATCGTTCAATGCTAAAAAAGGGTATAAGTGGAAAAATGAAACGGTTAAAAAAAGTACAGTCCCCTGGGGAAGAAAAGTACAGGCATCGGGGAAGAAAAGTACGCCCTGTAAAATTATTCAAGTGGGGTGAAGATGAAATTGGTTACGGAAAAATATTTTATTTGGCGAGACAAACTAAAAATGTTAACACACCTTATAGAATGAAACTAGAAATGAAGAAGTTATTGGACATTTACGAGGCGAGGGGAAGAATAGTACAAAAAAGATGTACCCTCGTATCACTAAGAAAAGGCTTCTTGGATTTCCTATTATAAATCCATGTAGAATCAGAACCAATAGACCGATTTCGACGAAACTTGAACTAATGGCACGTCCTTACGCAAAAACCTGATTTGAACCAAGATTGGACCTAGTATGGTTCCAAATTGCAATTCTTTTCACTGTACTTTTCTTCCCCGGTGGTTTACTTTTCTTGCCCTTTTCGAGATGTACCCAAATCACATCTATTCTGGCATGTTGTCCGTCCTGTGATGACCTGGAATTGAGAAAAAGTGAACCATTTCATCAGGGAGGGACTACATTACAAGTTCCACAGAGCAGACTAGCTGAAGCCTTATTTGTAACTTCTGTACAGAGCCAACTACCGTGAAACGGGGTAATTTCGGGCACTTTTGAGAGGTATTTTTAAAAATTGTGAAGGTCGTGGTGTTGCCATGGACCTGAGGGTTAAAAATCATCTACCCACCTTTAGCTTCAATTTGACGCCAATTCCAGATATTTACGCCTCACCGTTTTTACAGTGGAGGGCCGAAAGCAGTGCCCGAAATTACCCCGTGTTTTGGGGTAATCTCGGCCACCCCAGGAAAAAACGACTTGTCGTTCTGATTTTGGTCTCAAAATCAATAATTGTCTCTTTCTTTCGAGCTTATGTGATAAAATGTGAAATTCTTAAGGATGTAGATGTGGAGGGATGGTAGGGGTGGTCATTTATACATAATTTGAAGTCATGATTGGAACAAATAGTTTGATGTTTGGGAGAGTGGAGTGGAGCTATTAAGGACGCTTCTTGTTAAACGTCTAACCTTGAACCTTTATCCTTTTTTGTTTTTGATAATGGTACAACTTGAGCCACACTATATCACGCGAAGATGAGTCGTCGATCTTCCTCTTGAATCTGACGTACATGGGGGGCAAGTCTTACGCACAATTGGGAAGGTACAGTGGCTTCCTGGAAAACTCTGCGTTCCGTAGCAACCTGGCAAGCCATGCGGCCGTTCTTAAAGTCAAAGTCCCGGTAAACATGATAAAATTTTATTCACCAACCAATAATTGACACTAAGATAGGATGTGTACATACTACACATAAGAAGTACAGATGTAGCCTTGGCCCATTTTTATAATAGTCAAAGCTCGACAAAGCGACTGCTGCGGCAGTTGAGTATTATCTATCTGTGTTAATGGATTATCTCCATCTTTCAGAAGAGCTCTGAAGCTTACACCACTCCAGCCCTGCGAAATTTAAAGTGTTCAGGACAACCCTGCTTGCCCTTGCATGCCATTTCAGTGCCCGAAATTACCCCTAAAAGTAACAATTTTTTAGTTTTGAGCCCCTATTTACCATACTTATTGCCGCAAGTGATTGAAAATTTGACACAGCATGCTCAAAACATGTCCAAATCGAAAAAAAATACCCTATGCACCGTTTGTGAACAGGTTTGGCTTGCCAGTCGAAGTTTTCACGCATACACTGCATTTAGGTAAAAAGTGTAAAATACGAAAATCACTGTATCTCGAAAAGATTGGATCTGTTATGGTCTCCAGAGGAATGATCCGACGGTTTGCAGTGTGGCGAATGCGATGCGCGCAACGGGACGGGACAAGCCTCCGAGGTCGCCGCTTGACGGCAGCATCATCGCAATGCTTTCGGGCAGAGATGCCCGAAATTACCCCGGGTGCCCGAAATTACCCCGTTTCACGGTAGCCGTTTTGTACTTTTCTTCCCCAACCTACCCCTAGTAAGTGGTCTATAATTTTGCGAGTTATCTTTAGACTTGCTTTTGAAAAGAGGTTTAACAATACATTCTTTAAGTTTTGAGGGGTAGCGACCATTGAGGAGAATTAAGTTGCGTGTAAAGACAAGGGGTGCAAGAGTTGCACACTTTGTCTCTTTGATTAAAATATTGGAGATTTCATCAAAACCAGTTATTTTAGAATTTTTAAGATTATTGGCTGAGCGATCAGCGAAGCCAGTTACTCCAGTGGGGTTGAAAAGTTTTGTCTGTCTGTCTGTTTGTCTGTTTGCGTGTCCGCACTACTCCTCCCAAATGGCTCAGCCGATCGGGACGAGATTTTGCAGGGTTGTTAGGTATATCCTTGGCTCGCCACACGCAAAAATTCAGCTTTCTATCTCATTCCATTCAGTCGTACTAACGAAAAAACACTAAAAAAACGGCAGAAAAAGTGCAACTTTTTAGTGACTTTACATTTCGGAGACATTTTTACATGGTTTCGTATGTTTTTGAAGGTGCTTATGACGAAAATGAAATCAATTTCTACCCCTGATATTTGTTTTAACTGCGAATTGGCTACCTCGACCCGAATTTCCAATTAAATTAACTTCGACCCTTCATCTTGAAGAAAGGGGGTCGACCGACTAAAAATTTTTATTGCAGATTTCGATAGGTCTCGGCATGACCTTTTTAAAGAGGGGTCGGAAGGGGGGGTCTAGGAGCCCGACTTCATTAGTTGGCCGAATCAGGATCTTGAAAAACGGGGATCGACCGACTAAAAAATGTTATTGCGGATTTCGACAGGTCTTAGCAAGACCTTTTCAAAGAGGGGTCGGAAGGGGGGTCTAGGAGCCCGACTTCATCAGTTTGCCGAATCAGGATCTTGAAAAAAGGGGATCGACCGACTAAAAGATTTTATTGCAGATTTCACGTGGTGCATTCCTCAATGCCTCAAAAATCCTTGAGACAGCTTGCCGAGGGCAAGCAGGGAAGCGCCGCAGGCCAAGGTAGGTGTAACGCCACTCGTGGATTGTCGTAACTGGCGCAGCATCGCGAAGCCTGTTACGACAAGACACGGTCTGGCGTAAACCTACCTTGTTAATAGCCTTCAATACCTCATCAGCATCCGTGGGTTTTAGCCAGATGTTTTTTACTTCATTAGGGACACTATCATAGTCAAAGTCAACTCTGACTCTCACGAATTTTTTCAAACCAGTTTTTTACTGGTACATCTCGATAATAATTGTTGAAAATATCAGCCACTCTTTTAGGATCACTTATCAATTGCCCATTTTCCTGGAGCTTAAAATTGGCAATTCTTTTGGAAGAAGTACTTTTTTTTGTACTGTTAAGGATGTTCCAGGTTTCTCTAATCTTATTACTAGATTCTCTTATTTTTTTAACATTTCTATAAATTTCCTTTTTAAGCCTTTTTTTCATTCTCCTTAGGTTTTTTTTTTAAGTGTATCAATATCCACAATTTTATTTACTATAGCCAGATTGGTCATCTGAACAGATTTAGAGAGTTCGATAACTTCCTTTGTTGGTATAGCAGTTATTCGGAGCTTTATCATCTTTGGATGTACGGGTAACCATTAGACAAGTAAGGTCAAGATAGTAGGTATAGGTATTGATAAAATTATAATATGCTATCTGTGGATCATCTTGTTTGAATACATCTTCCCACTTTTCCTTAAGTAGAAGGGCATTGAGGTGTTGTAGGTTTTCCTTACAGGTCTTTCTATAGGTGCTTGTAAGCTTAGTAGAATTGGCTTCTCTTATAGGGAAAAGAAAGTCACAAAGCTGCATATTCTGATCAGAAATTCCAGGATAGTTCTTAGTGGTAATATCATTGTCAAGTTCTCTTATGAAGTTTATAAAAACATTGTCTATACATGTAGCAGAGTTTTCAGTTTCTCTGGTTGGAGTTTTAAAGAGACATTCATATCGGTTTGTATTTAGCAGATCCATAAAGGTTTTACTATTACCAGTATTTTGCAAAATATCAATATTGAAATCACCGCCAATGATATTGTTGTTAGCAATAGCATCAGAGGATAACATTAAATTGTGCAGTACATCAATGAAGGAGTTGAAGTTATTTTCTCCAGTTAAGGTCGGGGTCTATAGATTCCTATTATATTAAAAGTTCTGTCAGGGTGTTTAATCCTAATAGCTGCTGTTTCAATAACGTTTTCAATGGAGAGATCTTTCATAATGTCTAAAGATGAGACATACCGTTCAATACTTTTATTAACCAACACCAAACCTCCACCATTTCTCTTTCATTGCCTCGTCTTCTTCACTCACTAGCTCTTCTTTTTGCAGCACGCCTGTCCTTTCATGTTCTTCATCTTCATCAGCATCATCATCATCCAGGCATACCAGGCCACCGATGAAATGCTCTTGTGGATGCCCAGCAAACGCGGTGATAATGGAAGTGACCTCTTTACAGTACTTAAAGAAAGGATACAGAGATATGATTACAACATTTTTCTCATAAATACCTACTTTGTAGTGTAATACACATTTCTTGGGCAACACCTGATCGGTGACTTCTGCTGCCCTGCCAAGGAGTGCATGCAAGGTCTGTTTGGCAGACACCAGCGACAGCACTATACGGATTTCTTGAATTTAAAGTTGGCATTGTACCAAAGAGTTGAGACTTCTTCCATCTGTTGTATAAATAAAGTGGTGCCCCAGTCTCCATCAACACGTCATCTATTTCAACATTCTGCATACTCTCCATTGCTCTGCAACAGGTTGACACTGAGTATGACAATTTGATTTTGGGATTTGATAGACACACACTAAGCGTGTAAATAATAATAAAAATTATATGCATGTGTAAAGTCAGAAGCTTACATATTGCATGTACACACAGGTTTGGAAAGCACGCCTGAAACATCCATGATTTTGATGCACTGTTCACAGCTTCATTCAAGTAGTATCCTAGAAGAATAACATGAAATTTCAACAAAATGGATACTAGATTGTAATGATAATAACAGGGAAAGTGGCGATACAAATCGGCAACTTTGGCCCGTCCCGTACATTTTAAACATTCGCAATTGCTGTCGTATTTTAGCCCATAGTGATGCGAATCTCTGTCAGAAACTAAATAGATGTTACTTTCGTCATCAGCACCCTTAACGAATGAAACCATTTCTACCTCGAAATAAAGATTAGGGTCGTATGTGACGGAAACGGCACTCGACCGCCTGAGTCCAGTTCGGGGTCAAAAAGGAAAAATTTTGGTCGCATTTGATCCTACCGGGACTCGTAAGTGGGTCTGGGGTCAAAATGGATGCCATTTTCGTCATCAGCGCCCTCAAAAACATGCGACACACTGTCAAGCTCGAGTTGAAAATTTTGGTCGTATTTTACCCCACCGGGGTTCAAACCTGGGTCTGGGGTCAAAATGGATCTCATTTTCGTTATCGGCACCCCCAAAAACATATGAAACAATATCAAACTCGAGTCGAAAATTTTGGTCGTATTTTACCCCACCGGGATACGAACCTGAGTCTGGGGCCAAAATGGATCTCATTTTCGTTGTCAGCACCCTCGAAAACATATGAAACAATGTCCAACTCCAGTCGAAAATTTTGATCGTATTTTTACCCCACCGGGATTCGAACCTGGGCCCAAACTTTTCCGATCGGCTCGAAATTAACACCGTTGTCCTTATTTCGTCGCACCGATTCCAAAAATACCCCTACATGCCCTTCTAGCGGCCTCCGTTGCAGAGATCCTCCTGTACACCATGTAAACCATGATGCACCTGCAGCAGCGCCCCTGGGGCTCAGATCGAAAAAACCGTCACCGGGCGGTTCTAAGATTCACCCTAGGAGGCTGCATACCAAATTTGGTGAAGATCGGACCACGGGAAGACCTCGGACGGACGAACGCACAGCACGCATCATACTATCCCGGATGGCTGGGTAAGGCATAAGTTTGCCATTCTTTTGCCGTTTTCGTATGACAAATTTACGGCACAGGGACGGCAAAACCCATGCAAACGAACGGCAAAGGAATGGCAAAATGTATGCCAAAGCGAAGGCAAAACAATGGCAAATGCAGCTGCCGTTTTTTGCCATTTTTTTGCTTTCGTTTTGGCATGAAATTTGACACTTTTAATGGCAAAGCTAAGGCAATTAGACGGCTTTTGGTAGAGACCCACCTAGAGGGGGTCTGCAGCGTTGCCAAATGGCCTGCCCCCAGCAGTGACGTCATCACTCTCCACACTGCGCATGCGCGGCGGCGGCCCAGCGCCGCGCACGGTAAAAACGGTTCCCGGTTTTCCCAGGAAGTCCATGAAATTGCCTATGTCTTTACTACAGACTTCCTGGGAAAACCCGGTACCGTTTTTGCCGTGCGGGTTCAAAAAAATTTTTTTTTGCTCCCTAAAATTCTGATTTATTGCCTGTACATTTTTGAAAGGGTGGAGAAGGGTGGAGAGGAATCAAACAACAGTGTATCGGGTATGAAAAACCATTAATTTATTTCTTTTATTTTCTTTCATTTTAGTAAAAAGAAGAAGAAACTGAAAATTTATAGTACAAAAACTTGCATCAAACATAACTAAGTATGCCATTGAGTTGCATACTATTCATTCTAACTCAAAATTGTTCAGAGGTACTGAAATGTGAGTTACATCAGAAAAATCAGTTTTGAACAACACTACAAACAAATCAGTGACTTTGACGATGTCTGTTCGAACATGAGGGGGTCGCACCTGAAGCACATGGCGAACATTTTGAAAAGCTTCAGTTGCCTGGAATCGGTTAACGACTGCATAAAAGTGGACATCACCAGATACTAATTGAATTCGTACAAACGCTTGGATGTTTCCATACTCAATAGTGTTAGCTTGGTTGTACATGACATAAGATGAGACTGGATGCACAGCGCTTATAGAATGCCGAAGAAAACAAAATACGGTTTTTAAGTAATCTATGGAAAATACTTATAGAACACTCACTGGGATCTGAAACTACCAGAGATTCAACCAACTTATGAACAATCCACAAATTATCATCACCAATGGCAAAGAAATCACCCACACAATAAACATGTTCACAAATTTGCTCAGAAATTTTTACACGTAACCACTTGTATCGCATTTGAAGACAGAATCTTTTAACAGATTCATTTTTTAAGTAATGGACTAATAGTGGTAACCCAGTCAACACTGACAGATTGGAACAAACTTGAAGTCCTACATGCCTTGTGCCATGAATTAGATTTAGCACTCGACCATTTATATCCTCAAACATGAAACAACTAATTGCCCAAAGAACAGCAAGAAGCTCTACACAGGAAGGCAAATGCAAGAGCAAATGCAAATTGTAAGACATGTGTCTTAACCCATACAAAGTCTGAAATCTTCTTACAAATTCTTTCAACAAATTTTTTGATTCCTTTATGTCATTCTTACTTACACTGTTAGTGTTAAGCAGTGCTACACCATGAACAAACAATACCAAGTTCTCAAAATATTCCGGTTTCAGAACACCATGAAGGACACTTAAAGACACATAAAACATGAAGTTCCTCAGTTCAGATGCTTTCCAATGCACCAATTTGTCAACACCTTGTGGTGGCCTTTCAACAAAGTGGGGAACTTTTACATTTTTAATTCTGTCATTAACAATAGAAATTTTACTATAAACTGAAAATGGTTGTTCTCTGTACTCAAAGCCAAACATGAGATTCAGCATTTGACGCATTACTCCTTGATAAATACAGTGCATAGGATCGATGGCTGTGGATTGAAACATATTGTCTAACATGTAGAATAATATAGTTGGTCCTTTGATACCACAACATTGATCATCATTTAAAAGGTCCTTATCATAAAGCACTCTATTTTCCACAGCCCAATTTACATGATGAGAATAATCCTCAAGATTCCTCTCAGGGAAACTATCTTCAAAAGGAAAAACGGTTACACCACCTGATTCTTTGTTATTGACACCTTTACAAAGACACAAAAAACATGAATAATACCCAGAATGGGTTTTCATATTCAAAAATGTAGATCTAGCGGGAGAATCCATGGTGCCACATAAAAGCTTGCCCCTTACTTTATGTGGAGTAGGGTCATTGAAAAATTTTACAAATATTCCTTTCCCTATTATCTGGAGGTCATTGTAAATGGGTTTTAAAAATACATTAGGGTGTGGCTTGGCAGAACTGCACCAAATACCAGCAATTAACATGTTCTCAGTCAAGAAACGTTTATGCGGTGGCAGTTCATTAACAACAATGTAAAACACCCACATTGACATCAATGATGACTCAAAGACTTGCACACCATCCGTGTTCCACATAAAGGAAATATTCTTACTATCGGCTAAAAAGTCCTTTTCGGCATCTTGATAACTCTTTCCGTCATACACATCTTCATAATTATCCTTATTTTTCTTAACTCTTGTCTTCTTGTACTGAATATCTTTAAGAAAACCTGGTCTCGCATAGAGTTTTTTTACTTGTGGCTCCAATGGAAATTGAATGAATTAATGGATGGTTTTCTTATCACTCGTACAGGTATCACAAATATCTGAACTAGAAGCTCTACTCTTTAAACACAAACTGCAAAAGTGAAAAATGTTTGGTGGCACATCGTCATTTCCTAACATACTAAATAAATCATTGCTTGATTTAAAAAAATTGTTCTTTTGAGGCAAATGTAAACCTATTAATGATAGCAATCTGGCAGTGCCTACACCACTCAAATGTTCAGACTGAATAAAAGATAAAATTGCCACCACACTCTCCATGCGGGTTATGCTGGCTCCCTCATATAAAATACTGTCATTGTGGCTGGTACTTGGAACTTCTGATGTAGAGATACTTTCATCCCAATCTGCCTGAGGTTCAGTCAAAATGTCAGGCAAGTCCGGAAACACTGGATTGTTTTCATCAGAGGGAATTGAGCCGAGAATCCATGTTGAATCTGAAGGAGATGCAATTAGATGAGCCTAAATTGATACACAAATCTTACACAACAGCAAGCCCCCCCCCCCCCCCCCAAAAAAAAAAGCCCTCAACAAATGCCTTTAAAATCAAAAGCTGGGTCAAATGGTTTTAAAAACTGATGGTTCTAAAACTATTGGTTCAAATGGCTCATTCAAACAAGTAGCAACTTCTGTAAGAGGGAGAAAATTTAAATGAAGCAATACACAATTGAGTACAACCAAAAAGCATATTCCTATAATTTATACCTGAAATTGGTGAACTGATATCCTGATCAACAGTAGGAACTTTTAGCAACGAGTCGGGGGCTGGGACAATTAGGTCTTCGTTTGCAGCAATACTAGGTTCAGTAGGACACGTTTCCATTTCTGTGACAAAAGGAAACAAAATGCATAGCGTAAGTGACACATTCATTGAAGAGTATTCTTCAGCTATTCAAGTAAATTAGAAGTAAGATTTACCTTGATTAGGTATCCAAGCCTCAACATGTTGCCTTATTTCTTGAGCGGGTAACTGAGGGAGCGATTCTTGCGCTTGTATTACTTCATCATGAGTGCTTGCCTGGTTGCTACTTGGAACACTGCTGGGGTCTGCTAATGAAGTGACTGTAATAAAAAATATGTATCGAAACTGTTCTCATCTTTAAAGAAAATAGAGGTATACGTTCGATCTGCTGGACATACCATGGACTGATGTGCAACTTAACAGAGCGGGGGGTATTTCTACAGAACACAATCCTACAGCATCAATCGTAACGGGGGGGAAGCAAGCTAAAGAACAACGAAAAAAACAGTGTCACAAAAAATACACGTTGAAATGATCAACAAAAAAAAGCGTCCCTAGAATGCTCCGCAACAATCGAGGTTAAGCTTACCTAGTGTCAACGCCGGCTGTATCGGTAGCACTTTCATTTTGGCTTGACAATAGCAAGCGCCTAGCACGTTTTTTTCTCCTGGAGAAAGGGTTTTCATCATCATCCATGACGAACCATCATTCAAATAATGCACGAGAAATACGCGAGTAAGAACGCGACCGGCGTGGATCACAACAACAAAGGGCTTGCGGATGGCGAGGTGGGGTGGGGTGGACGGGTTCGGTACTATTAACAGAAGGCTGTGGATGTGACCAACATTAAAGCTCAACTGACGTCCATTTCTTTCCACTTTCATTGCCGCAATATATATCAAATTACTAAATTTTAGGTTTCGATTCATTGTTTTTGTTAATTTTGATGTTACAAATTGACACAGCATAGACAAACGCAAACCTAAATGGTTTTATTTTTATTCAATGTTGGCTATTCATCCTCTGTTGTTTCTGCTTCGCCCCTGTCTCCGATTCCGCCCAAGTCCAACTTTATCTGTCAAATTTTGTAGATTTCTATCTTTCTCAAGCAATGGCACCGCGTGGGACTTATGCCCTGGCGTTTTCGTTAAATCCTCCGGCCGTGGATATCGTCCGGGAGGACTTATTTCTGCCTTTAAAAGATGCAAACGGTAACGAGATCCCTTTGGCCCAGGGCTAGGAAAGAATTTTTAAATGGGCTGTCAACCCATATGTGAGAGATAAAAGTAAATTAAAGATAGAGTTGACAAATGTGAAAGTACTTCTGGTTGGTGAGTACATCCTGTTATGCACTGTTATTCACTCCTCTTGTTAGATCTGCCCTTTTCCTAACCTGTCAACAAGGGGAAATAATTCCAGCCAAATTCATCCACACAAAATTCATACAGTAATTCATTGAAATTCTTAAAAATTCTAGTACAAATTTGTTGTTTGGTTTGGCTGAAATTTATTGAATCAATTCTGTCAAGTGTGTTTGGGTTTCAATTAGTAATGTGTATTTCTTGCAGGGTCACAAAAAAAACTGAAAGAATGTAAAGTGAGTGCCCAAGGACTAATATTAGAAGAGCAAAGCGAAGAGCCTTGCATTTCTACAAGATTAAAGGAAATTCAAAAGGTTAAATATTTGTTATCGCATCGCCGTGATGATGTGCTGCAGGACGTTGCAGAGGATATTTTGCTGAATGGTGCAGGTAATAAATAGACAGAGCTAAAAAAGGCTTTCCCTTGTAAAGAGTCCAATACAAATTCGAGGTCTGAGTGTAAATTTGGAACTCTGGACAAAACTTTAAATTTCTGACTGAAACTCAGAAATCTGAGTGAATTTTCCCTAGTGTAATAAAATTAGCAACAATTTCATTTTGCAGTGAACTAAATTAATACATTTTCTCTTCCATAGATAGTGCTTGCCAAATGCCCTATCACAACAACTTGCCAAAAAAACGATCTGAGGCAGAGCTTGCAAATTTAAAAACCATGTTGAAAAATTTGCCCTGTTTTTCGCCTGGTGAAGGAAAAGTAAGTTAGTTGTTCCAATCAGTAATTTTATGTGCCATTTGCAAAGATAAATAACTGTTAATATCTGTTCCAATTCAAGGTTAGAATCGCTAAAGACAAGGAAGTTTATGGAAACGCAGTGACAGTTCCATTGTATAGGCAGGAGTTATTTGACAAGCCAGAAAAGCACTTCCTTAAACTGATGAAACACGTCCTTCAGCCAGTGAAGGGAATACATGGCATATCAGCAAAGGGAAAAAGATCATGTGTAGCTGTGCCAGAGAAACTGATTGGAACTATTTTCTGTAAGTTATACTCATCTACGCTAGGGAAAATCCACTCTGAAACTGAGTTTCTGGGTGAGTTTCAGAGTCCTAAAAATGTTTCAATCATATTCACTTCAATCATATCTGACTTTTAGAGTGATGTTTAAATTGACAGTGCTTAAAGTCGAAAAGTGACTGTGAAACAATTGTTTCAGTGTACGTACTGTCGGTCTATGTCGAGATGGGAGGGGACCGAACAAATGTAAAATTTGATCCCTACACGAAAGTGGCCCACCTGCTAGACAACTGGAGAACTAAGAAGAAGCCATCTGACACTGCTGCCAGCACTACTAGGACACACACTTCCACAGCCACTTTCACAACATCCAGTATCACTGCATCCACCATCACATCTACCATCACACCAACACCACAGAGTATGACAACATCCACTATCACAGCACCCACCATCACACCAATAATGCCCAGTATCGAACCCATCACATCTAACACACAATTAACACAAAATATCAGACCCATCACATCCATCATTCCACAAACATGCAATACATCACCCTGTACACCTACTACTATAATACACAACACCACACCAAGAACACCCGACACATCACAAAACCCCTTTGATCATAGTACATGTACAAAGACACCACAGCAATCAACGTCGCTGAATGGAAATCCCTTTGAAATGCAAAGCCCTCTAGTCATCACTGATATTTCTAATAATTATGTCTCAACAACAGATGTTCCTTTCAATCACTTCTAATGTTATATTATGTTATGTTATATAATAATTATATTTTGTTAATTTAGTTATCTAAGGGACTCATTTACATTTAAATGAAATTACAAATCCGCTGTTATTTTTTGTTTAGATATTAAAGTGCTCTTGGAGAGCTGTTTATGTTAAAGATTTTGAAGTGCTCTTGGAGAGCTTTTTTTTTGTACGTGTATATCTAAGGGACTCATTTACATTTAAATGAAATTACAAATCCGCTGTTATTTTTTGTTTAAATATTAAAGTGCTCTTGGAGAGCTGTTTTTGTTAAAGATTTTGAAGTGCTCTTGGAGAGCTTTTTTTTTTGTATGTGTAACGTGACCTGTTTTTCGAATTTTTGAGCTTAGTTTTGGATTTTAAAAAAAAATTTGTCAGGTACAAGATAAATTATGGTTTTTCATACCCGATACACTGTTGTTTGATTCCTCTCCACCCTTCTCCACCCTTTCAAAAATGTACAGGCAATAAATCAGAATTTTAGGGAGCAAAAAAAAAAATTTTTTGAACCCGCGGCGCTGGGCCGCCGCCGCGCATGCGCAGTGTGGAGAGTGATGACGTCACTGCTGGGGGCAGGCCATTTGGCAACGCTGCAGACCCCCTCTAGGTGGGTCTCTACCAAAAGCCGTCTAATTGCCTTAGCTTTGCCATTAAAAGTGTCAAATTTCATGCCAAAACGAAAGCAACAAAATGGCAAAAAAACGGCAGCTGCATTTGCCATTGTTTTGCCTTCGCTTTGGCATACATTTTGCCATTCCTTTGCCGTTCGTTTGCATGGGTTTTGCCGTCCCTGTGCCGTAAATTTGTCATACGAAAACGGCAAAAGAATGGCAAACTTATGCCTTACCCAGCCATCCGGGATATGCCCGTCCTCCGATATTTATTTTCATAAATAATACGGGACGGGCCAAAAAGAAACACTTTTCGCACTCACCTATGTTAGGTTAGGTAACCTAACCTAACCCCAGTGAATGGCTTGTGGTAGAACGTACAGGACATCACCAACTCGTTGTCTCACCTATAATGTTTGGATAAGACATTAATTTTGGTCGAAATTGATCGGCATACGACTGGAAGTGCAAATGGCCAAAATTATATTTACTCACAGTTCGAACTGGAAACCCTGCCCTTACAGCCGCCCTAGGGTATAAAATTGTGCTTAAGTTGCAGAAATGTGGAAAAGTTTGTAAATCGTTGAGGTACACCACACACAGACATCCATGTGCAAAAAAAATTATAATAGGCTGGTGAAACAAAAACCCTGAAACAGTCATATTAAAGCATGATTATTACAAGTTTACTGACAAAATGGAAAACCGAGTTATTTAGGACAACTGATCCAATGAAACACAAACCAAATTTTTTCTGATCCAGAGATTAATCTATTTATTGATTCAAATTTAAAACCTTCTATCTATGTGGTAATTAAAGGTGCTGAACTCCGGTCCAAGATGAATAGTAGGAGAGTTAATCCCTTGAAAAATGGTCTGGTCAGTGTTTTTCCTGTAAATAATAAACAAGCGGTCAAAAATGTACAGAGAATTTTAAAGGCTGGAACAAAATCATTCGATTTCACTGACTATAATAATGCCGACTCACCTATTTACAAGCTTGTCTATATAAGGCAAATTTATTTTGGTCATATTAAGGTCTGTGCTCACTTCCAAACTCCACCCTGTCGGCAGAGAGAGTCCAGGGCCATACCAGATGACCCTCTCTTGATCAGCAAGACCTTCGTACAATTTGTCGAGTAGGTGGTCTATGCCTTCTGATTCCAGGGCACACTCTCTGTGTAGAGAAGAGAATAATTAGTGACAATAAAATGTGACGTATCCAAGCATAGTTGCAAATACAATTTCATAAGCCACTTACAGTCCGGTCTGTTGCATGTTAGAGGAGTTGCATGATATAATTGAATCCATCCATTCCCTTCTTCCATGGCAGTGGGCTTTACCCTGCTGAGGTTGAGGAACAATGTACATTGAGCCGTATTCTGGCCACAGGCATTTACGCTCTTGCACAGCCGGCATGAACTGGCGAGCATTACCATTTCGTTCCCTATCATCCCTCAGAAATGATTTTATGATTTCGACCTGATGACGCAAAGACTCCGCAGTGTGTTGTGGCAGATGACCCAACTGACCCTGTTAATAAAGATTAAATGCTTAAGGTGTGATGACAAACGATGCATGACAAAGTTTAGGTTAGGTTACTTACAACAAACACACCAGCAGCGCATACATCCACATCTTCCGTCATCATGTCGAACGATAGGCAGGGCTTCATGTAGTGCTCGGGTGTAAGTAAACACGTCTTCACACCAAACTCTTCAATAGATGTTTTAGGCTTAGTCAAAACCATCATTGCTACCATTGACAACTGATCTTCGAAATAACAAGCTCGGCACACACGCTCACGGCCTCAGTTTTGTTCTCAGCTGATCGAGATGGCGCAGCCCCGATCTGGAAATGAATCACGGGTTCTGACCAAATCAGACCGGTCGTGGAGTGCACACTTTCAGCATTTTCTCAATACCTCAGCCAGTTTTTAAGAAAGCTCTAAAACCAAAACAGATTCGAAAAGAAGATAGAAAATTTAATAACGAGACCCCTATTCACTGTAAAAAATTTTGTCGCAACTTTACGACACATTCTTCGCTAATTTTTATAGCGACAAGTATTGTTTTAGAACGAACATCCTGTTGAAGCATTGTCGTATTGGAATGAACAGGTTGTTTCAAAACAAAAGAACCGTAGTGAGATATGAAAAGGCACCATCAATATCAAGTCGTTCAGAAACGACAAATGTCGCATGGAAACAGCACCATTCGTTTGACAAGATAATCTTTGGACGCTGACTTAAATTCAATCAAAAAGTTTCAAAATTTGTTCTAACAGGATGCAAAGACCTCAGAAAACTTTTATACGAATCAATTGTTACATCTTGTCCTGTTGAGCACCCTTATTATTTGATGACTCTGTCCCCTCCCCCAAATGAATATCACCGCGCGGCCTAGCTTTTAAACAACATTGAGTGGGATGAATTCTCAGACACCTTCAAGGGGAGGGGGGGAGGAGTGACATAACTAACCTGTTGAGTAATCCATTTGTTAATAGGGATAGGAATCGATCTAAAAAGTTCGACTCAACTTTTCTCTTTCGATTTCCAGCAATCGATTATTCGAGTCAAGCAATCGATTAATCGACTTAAAATCGATTTTTCTATAAATTGTTGTACATGAAATAATGCAAAGCATAAGATCAAAAGTTGTATATTTATAATCTGAAACGATTAACACAGTCAAAAGTATCAAAATGGCACATTTTTAGGGACTACATTAATGACCCTAAACATTAAGATAAATGTATTACACACACACACACCACAAATTCAAGCCAAAACAAATGATAACCGCACCCGAGGTGAAATGCTCTGCGTGCAATTGCGTGCGTCTTGCGTGCGTTTTGCGTGCATCTGCGTGCATTTGTGCGTGCTGAGTGCGTGCTGAGTGCGGGCGTATGCGTGCAAATGCGTGCACAGCGCGTGCAAATGCGTGCGCGCCTCCACTCTCGTGCGTGCGATTGCGTGCGAAGTCGTATCGGACACGGCGCCGGCCTGTTTGAGCGCCTGGAAGGTACGCAACCACTCTGAACGGGAAGTGTTCTGGTTGCATAGCGACAGGCTGATCGTACGAGCCGAGCCGAGGCGTGTGGAGCCGAGCCGGGGAAGCGGAGCGTCGCGCCGCCCAGCTGATTTCACCCCCCTCCCTTCTCCTCTTACCCACCTCGCGTCTGCAAGTGCATGTTTACATTTTTGATTTTCACTATTGTTTTCCTTTGGTTTCTTGAGGCATTGAACGTTGCTTGGCGCCGACTGACAAGGCATTTAGTTGTGTTTCAATGGTGTGCTAAGCTAATGCATGCGCTTCTGCTTTCAGGCTTCCAGCATCTGCATGTGGTGTATTGTTAGACAGGTTAGCAGACCATTCTTCCTCACAGCTGGAAAGATAGCAACTCCTTCCCATGTCCACCTTTGCCAGGCAAGCATAAGGTTTGTGCCAAATGAGTTTTCCTTATCTGGTGCATCCAAATTTTCACCCGCTCCTTCTTCGCACCTAAGGACGAGGTTTGTGCAGTGCTGGGCGTGCTCGCTGGAGGGGGAGCCTGCCAGCGCCAACGCGGGCCCTTCCCCGGATGAGGTCGCGGAGGCCCCTGGCTTCCCTTGAGCGTGTGTGTGAGTGTGTGTGAGTGCACTCCTATTTTGGGGTGTTCTGAGAGCAAGCGCCTTTGACGCTTTCTAGTAAAACGCCATAGGCGCTTCCTACTAAGACGCCTTTGTCGTTCTCTGCCGAGACACCTTGCAGACACACCAGTCCAAAAGGTGCCTCCTATGGAAACACCTTTGCAAGCCATATTAGAAGCCACACAAGAAAGGTGTTTGCTCCCAGAACGCCTTGTCCAGGGTAACGAGCTGCTGTGGCTAGCAGAGGCGTTTCCATGGGAGGCACCTTTTGATCCATTCAATGACTTGTTTGTCTGCAAGGTGTCTCGGCAGAGAGCGACAAAGGCGTTTCAGTGGGGAGCGCCTATGGCGTCTTACAAGAAGACGCCTTAGGCGCTCTAAAAGTGGATGCAACTGACAAAGGCGCTTGCTCTCAGAACACCCCAAATTAGGAGTGTGTGTGCGCCCATCCGTCCTTAGGTGCCGCTGCTGCTGCCCAACAAGTGCGCCGTCCTCTGGGCCGGCTCCCAGTGGTGCCACTGCCCGGAGCAGCCTGGTGATGCGGGTGATGGTCACGATCAGGGACCCGTCGTCGTCGCCGATGGGGAAGGCAGTTGACTGAGGCGGTCCAGGCATGTCGGCGTTGGTGGAGAGGGACGCCCTCCCCCCTCCTGTGGCGTGCGTTGCCCGGGCAGTTCGTTGCGTGTGCGCGTGGCGGCCACCTGGACAGATCAAGCCGGACCGTGAAACCGCGCTGAGCGACCCGAACGACGCCCCAGCCCCAGTACCGTCGCAAGGCACGCGGAGGACGATGGACTTGGTGAAGATGGAGGGGACGCCCGAGGAGCGGAGTGCTTGGAGGTGCGCCGGCGCTGCTGCCGTCATCAAGGCAGTGTCGGCCGCCTACCACCTCCAGCTACCTCGGGCGGACGTGGTGACATCCTTCTTCACCAAGGGCGGCCTCGTCGTCCAGGTCAGCAAAGTGCCCAAAGTGACAGCAAACCACCTGTGGCGCCTTGTGAAGGGAGAGAACCTTACATGTGAGGTTAGTGGGTACCGGTACCTAGTGGGATTCTTCTCTGAGCCGGACGACGCGGAGTGCCTCAACCTCATCGTGAAGTGCATCGGACCGGTACCCACTAACGCTCATCTCCAAGCACCAGCAGGGGGGCGAGGACGCGGGCGCGTGGTAAAACCGACGAACGGGAGTTGCGTGTGTCGCGATTTGTAATTTTTATTAATTTTTAAGTGCTGCAGGCAGCGTTTTTTAAATTACATCATGCTTGACAAAATCGACCTTGGATAAGACACAAAGGGTGATAAGACTGGTCGGCGAGAATAAAGCAAGAACTGTGACGTTCGCAGAAAATGCAGAAAAATCAAACAGAGCTATTACGGAAACGTGCGACTAACACTCTTCAGAAATAGCAGACAAGTATTTGTTTACAAAACAAGAAGATGCCATGAGGCCGTCCAGCAAGTGGAAGCGAGGGTGAAAAATTCTTCAACCACCAAAAACTAGCAGGAGGGCAAGAAGGGTCACCCCTGGTCACCCCAATCCAGAAATTAAAGTGCGCAAAATATATTCTAAAAGCAAGTTTAGTGGAAAACTTAGATTTATGTTAGTTGTCTCACCGAATCGAAGCGCTTGCGACTTTGGCGAGAGCGAGACGCCCTCACTAGTGCTTTAGGATTTCTCATAGCGCGAACTCCAAACGAAAAACACGTTGTCGTTGTCGTCTGCACTGAGTCCACTGAGTCACTAGTCACTTCGAAAACCGGGTTCAGGTGTACGCTACCGCACGCCTTCTTTTACTTCCAAACTTCAAACCCCTCCAATTTTTGTTGAAGGCGAAACGAAAATCTGATCAAGCATTTCTTTGTTATGACATCCGATCCCACAGCTTTGCCTCTCGTGAAAGATGCTCACGGAAACACAATGCATGTCAGAGGAGGTTATTATCAACTCATTAAGTCCGGCCGGACTGGATCTCTAAAGCCCAATCCTCAATGAAACTCCAGGACGACTCGGAAAAGTATTCATAAAGGTAGTGTCAGAGTTATGGACAGACTTCGATCAATTACATAATCAATATGCCAGGCTCCACAGACTTAATGCTACTGCAGATGGAGATGGCGTTAGTGATGTGCTGTGCAATGACTGAATGATGAAACTTCATTGTCACTTGTCACCTAGCTTCTATGCTAGAGCTAAGGAAGACAAAAATGTGGTTTCTTTATTTTGATTTTTCCTCGTTAGTTTAATTGGCTGAGCGATTAGCGAAGCCAGTTACTCCAGTGGGGTTGAAAAGTTTTGTCTGTCTGTCTGTCTGTTTGTTTGTTTGTTTGTCTGTCTGTGTGTCCGCACTACTCCTCCCTAACGGCTCGGCCGATCAAAACGAGATTTTGCAGCGTTGTTACGTATATCCTTGGCTCGCCACACGCCGAAATTCAGTTCTCTATCTCAAATAATTTAGTCGTACCAACGAAAAAACACTATAAAACCGGCAGAAAAAGTGCAACTTTCCAGTGACTTTATATTTTAGAGACATTTTTACATGATTTCGTATGTTTTTGAAGGTGCTGATGACGAAAATGAAATCAATTTCGACCCCTGACCAAACTTTTCAGCGAATTGGCTACCTCGGCCCGAATTTACTAACATGATCAACTTTGACCCTTCATCTTGAAAAAAGGGGGTCGACCGACTAAAAATTTTTATTGCAGATTTCGATAGGTTTCGGCAAGACCTTTGCAAAGAGGGGTCGGAAGGGGGGTCTAGGAGCCCGACTTCATTAGTGAGCCGAATCAGGATCTTGAAAAAAAGGGGATCGACCGACTAAAAAATTTTATTGCAGATTTCGATAGGTCTCGGCAAGACCTTTGCAAAGAGGGGTCGGAAAGGGGGTCTCGGAGCCCGACTTCATCAGTTTGCCGAATCAGGATCTTGAAAAAAGGGGATTGACCGACTAAAAAATTTTATTGCAGATTTCGATAGGCCTCGGCAAGACCTTTTCAAAGAGGGGTCGGAAGGGGGGTCTAGGAGCCCGACTTCATCAGTTTGCCGAATCAGGATCTTGAAAAAAGGGGATCGACCGACTAAAAAAATTTATTGCAGATTTCGATAGGCCTCGGCAAGACCTTATCAAAGAGGGGTCGGAAGGGGGGTCTAGGAGCCCGACTTCATCAGTTTGCCGAATCAGGATCTTGAAAAAAAGGGAGCGACCGACTAAAAAAATTTATTGCAGATTTCACGTGGTGCATTACTCAATGCCTCAAAAATCCTTGAGACAGCTTGCCGAAGGCTAGTAGGGAAGCGCCGCAGGCCAAGGTAGGTGTAACGCCAGGCGTGGATTGTTGTAACTGGCGCAGCATCGCGAAGCCTGTTACGACAAGACACGGTCTGGCGTAAACCTACCTTGTATATTACCCACTTCACTTTCGGAATCCACTACGGAATCAGGTACAGACCTTCTGTACACAGAAATTTTCTGTCTACGGAGAGTCTGTGAATTGAGACCACGGAATATTTCTGTAATTGGCTGAGCAACTAGCGAAGCCAGTTACTTTAGTAGGGTTGAAAAACTTTTCCTGTCTGTCTGTCTGTCTGTCTGTCTGTCCGCACTACTCCTCCCAAACGGCTCGGCCGATCGGAACGAGATTGTGCAGGGTTGTTAGGTATATCCTTGGCTCGCCACACACCGAAATTCAGCTCTCTATCTCAAATTATTCAGTCGTACCAACGAAAAAACACTAAAAAAACGGCAGAAAAAGTGCAACTTTTTAGGGACTTTATATTTAAGTGTCATTTTTACATAGTTTCGTATGTTTTTTAAGGTGCTGATGACGAAAATGAAATCAATTTCGACCCCTGACCAACGTTTTGACTGGGAATTGGCTACCTCGGCCCGAATTCACTATATAATCAACTTCGACCCTTCATCTTGAAAAAAGAGGGTCAACCGACTAAAAATTTTTATTGCAGATTTCGACAGGTCTCGGCAAGACCTTTTCAAAGAGGGGTCGGAAGGGGGGTCTAGGAGCCCGACTTCATCAGTTGGCCAAATCAGGATCTTGAAAAAAAGGGGATCGACCGACTAAAAAATTTTATTGCAGATTTCGATAGGTCTCGGCAAGACCTTTGCAAAGAGGGGTCGGAAGGGGGGTCTGTGAGCCCGCCTTCATGTACTGTGAAAATTGGTGCAACGGCCATGTTTTGCACATTAACTTTGGCACAGTGGGAACACAAGAGCGGGCCTCAGTCCTGATGTTACATCAATAAGTTTGCGCTTTACCTCCGCGGGGTATGAGGTGCGAGGACCGAAGGCCCGAGAGACGGCGTCCGATTGGGCGAAGCCATGCAAGGGCCGAAGAAGGCCCGAGAAGAATCCGCCGGCAGGCCAAGCTAGTATCGGCCCCTGTCGAACTGAATTGCCGGCGCAGCGAAGCGGAGCTGCCTACTCCGTTCAACTGAAGATCGGGCCCTAGCTTGTATACTTCGACCATTCATCACGTAGTGCACTACTCATTGCCTCAATGAACCCTTTAAACAGCTTGCCGAAGGCAAGCAGGAAGCGCCGCAGGCCAAGGTAGGTGTAACGCCAGGCGTGGATTGTCGTAACTGGCGCAGCATCGCGAAGCCTGTTACGACAAGACACGGTCTGGCGTAAACCTACCTTGTAGACTGACACTAAGGATTCCGTGCACGGGATATGTCTGTTACAGGAGTGCTCTGTAGTGTGTCTGTACCTATTTTTTCCGTGGAAAATCTGTAGTTGGACCACGGAAATTTTTGCAGTGAGCTTTAAAGACCCATTAAATGTGACAGTCACGTGTTCTGTTGGTGAAATTTTGACAAATGTTTTAACACTTGTGAAGAAACACAACTGGAACCATTCTGAGAGAGAAGATTTAATGAAGTTCACGAATGCTTTATTTAACAATGAGGTTGTTCCTAGTTCAAGATACTTGCTTGACAAGTATTTTTATTCTAAGGAAGGAATGCAGTATCATTTCTTTTGTTCTTGCTGTTCTAAAACTCTCCTTGTCATTAGTGCTTCTCAACACACTAAAACCCAAGTGTTATGTTCAAATCCCAAGTGTTTGAAAGTAAATATCATCTCAGATCTAAGCAAATGTGTGGCTGCACAGATCGCCCGTGCTACCACTTATTCGTACAGCCCTTATCGCTTAGACGATAGGCAACCAAACTCGCATCCCCGCGAATTCGTGTGCGCTTATTGGGTCACCCCAACCGCGAGGTTGCCCTACTGCTCCTCACCCCTGTAGCTAAATGGCTTGCACGCGTCCAGCCGCCGCACAAGGCATTGACTCTTCCCCTACTCCTTAGGAGATGGACCAGAGGCAGGGGCGATCAATACATGTGACTCCGCCCTTTCTTTCCTGCTTGCCTAGTCTACAAATACAGGCGACACGCCCGATCCCTCACTCAGTCCAGCAGCAGCAGCCCTTCAGCACGCATCCTCACGGCTCTTACCTAGCCGCGTGCCACGCCCTAACCGGACTTAGTCTCTGGCTCGCTGTCTAGTCCTAGTCCCAGCTTCCCTAGCGGACATAGCCGCCTCGCGCAACAGTCCCGCGCCTCAAGCTCGACTCCCGCGCGCGACGCTCCGCATCGATTTTCTTGGTTCGAGCCCAGCTCGCGGTACTAACCTACGTTTCCACTCCGCGCTACGCTGCTCGCCATCGCTGCACTTCGGTCTTCGACTTCACGCCCTGGCCATCGTCCACGGACACCGAACCGAAATACCCCAAGCTGCCGCTTCACTCATCGAACTCATCTTATTTGGTACTGTTCCACATCAAGAGACTTGAACACCATTCACGCTTGTATTCCTTCTGATCGAATTATATGTTCCGAGTCAGTTCCGTCATCAACCAAATTAGTCTCTTATTTATCAACCTTGACGCAATACACCTACAAATGTACCTATTTTGTAACTTTTGATTTACCTTCTCAGATACAGATTATACTTAATGATCCTGTTGTCCGTAATTAATAAGTCTCCCCTGCTAGTTTTGTTAAAGAGCCAGAAAATGCTATTATGTGTGATTTGCATCATGGACCTGCATACAGGTCTTTTGCTAATTATGTACATAATCTTCCGAACCCTAATAATGTTAAGTACATTTCATTATCTTTGTCAGTTGACTCTGCATCTCTATGCTCTGGATTTAGTGGACAGTCCATTTGCCCTTGTTTCATCATGATAAATGAATTGCCCCCTGTCTTAAGGATGAAAAATATTTTGATTGCTGGACGGTGGTTTGGATTGAAGAAAGAAAGAATGGATTTATTTCTTCCTCCTATTGTGCAGCATATCACCAGTCTCAGTTCAAAAGGATTTTCCTTGCAATTTCATGAAGAAGTATGGCAAGTAAAGGCATACCTGATTGCCTGCGTTGCAGATTCGGTTGCAAGATGTGATGTGCAGGGTATCCATGCACATAGGGGTGACTTCCCTTGCAGCTGGTGTCTGTGTGAAGGAGAAGAATATGGAGGTTCAAGGATCTTCCCTTATGAAAAAAACGCTGCCACCACCAAGGACTATCAAAGGCATGCTACAAGATGCAAAGCAGGCAGAAAAAGAGAAATGTTTTGTGCGAGGTGTGAAGTATCTCTGTCTTTTATCTGCTGCTCCCTTATTTCATCCAGTGCATGGATTCGTTGTTGACCAGACGCACGCCAAGGATGAAGGAACAACCAAATCATTTCTTCATTCCTGGTTGGGGGAAGATGGAAAAACAAAGTACTATATTGGTAAACCCAATATCAGGAAGCTTGACTCCCTTTTACGCCAGGTGTCAATTCCCAGAGAGCTAAGGAAGAGTGTCAGGTCCTTGAACCAACTCAGCTACTGGACAGAAGGAGAAATGGAAAATTGGGCTCTTTTTCTGAGCCTTTCATTGCTGCCAGGTATCCTTCCAACCACGTATTTGAACCACTGGGCTCTCTACGTTCAAGGAATCTATCTATTGCTGCTCGGCAAACTACACCCAGATGTCAACAACATAGCCGAAGATTTACTCGAGGAGTTTTGTAGAAAAACTGAAAGTCTCTACGGCAAGCATATGATGCGACTTAATTTGCATCTTTTACGCCATTTTGCTCAAAATTGCAGAGGATGGGGGCCTTTGTTTGGTTTGTCTGCATATGCATTTGAAGCAGCAATTCAACGCTTAAAAAAGTTGGTGCATGACTGCAATGGCATCCCCAATCAAATTTGTCGTGGTATGTCTGAGGTCTGTGCCTTGGACATTTTAAAGGAATCTTGTGATACACCATTGACTCTAGCCTTTGAAAAGTCGGTGGAACCCAAAAGCCATTCCACCAGAGTGAAACTTGTCGACAAAATTGAACTTCTTGGAATTTCAAGACCTTTCAAACCTTCAGAGGAAGAAAAGTGGTACTTTGATAAAGAAAAGATCAATGTGGAAGATTGTGTGGAATATAATTTACTTAAGAAGGAGGGATGTCATTATTGCCCAGGTGCATCGTCCCATCAAAGTAAGACTGACAACTCTTATGCCAGGTTGAAGAACACAAATATTATCTGCATTCTGAAAATAGTTCACAATGAGAGGACAAATGACATCTGGATCATTGGTAATAGAGTACGAGTTCAGCCCTCTCAGTTTTGTCCTCAATCCGTTGTTAAATATGATGCTAGTTTGTGCTTTCAATTTAGTGTTACATCAATAGATGAAAATGTAGATATTTACAATGTTTCAGATCTCTCTATGGTATGTGTAAATTTCGAGGGGTGACTCACTGTAAGATTTGTGTACAATGAATGTGGGAATGTGTTAGAATGTGCAAGATTTCTGCTGTATTTGTCACACATGTTGCCTACTTACAGGCGTTTTTGCCTCCAGAATGTGGGAATGTGTTCAAATTTTGTACAACGAATGTGGTAGGTTGTGCCCCCCTCGGTAAATTTGGAATTAGAAGATGCACATTTCATTTCTCCTTTGCCTAATATTTTTAACATGTATTGAAATTTTCACTGTGATATGTGATGTGTTCAATAGGGTTTTTGCAATTATTTATAATGGATGAAATCAACCATTTATCCTTGTGACTTTTTTTAATTAAAATTATGTTTGTCCAAAATTAGTACTTTCTTATTTGGTTGATTACAAAACATTAAGAAGACAATGGTAGAAAACCTTTTAAAATAAATTTCATTGATTTCAACAGAGAAACTGAGCCTCTCCTCCTTCAAATCCATGGAGCTTTGATATTTTCAAAGACAGAAACCAACTGAAAAATCAGACTACCTATTCAGGTGGGACTTCTTCCCCCTCTTGTCACAAGTCATCTCATTATCCACACAATGAGAAAGAGCACTGTCAATCCAAGAATCACATATGCTTAGGGTGCTTATAAACATTGTCTTGCAAACTCTTCGAGGTTTTCCACAAATAGTAAACCGATACAATCGATTGAAGTGCTTCCTTTTCAATGCCCCCACAGCACTTTTTTTTGGAGCAGTACAAGTTATTGAACTATGTATAAAATTCCATTGTTTAACATGGTCTTTTAATTCCCAAAACATATCATGGATTTTCTGTCTTTCATTTAAATTTAAATTGGGCGCTTCACACCGTTTACAACTCTCTTTGCAAGCAGGTTTAAGTGTGCGAGCTTTCCTTAGTTTACCTGCTGTTGTAACATGTTCTTTTCCTGAATTGAGAGCTAGTTTTGCAGCCATTATTTTGATTTGAGATGGATACAGCTGGAGCTTGTTTGTTGCCTCATTTGTTCCCGGAGAAGTTAACACGTCACTGTATTTGTTCCTGGGTCCAGTCTCTAAATCATGAACAGATGGTGGGCATAGCTGATCTGAAAATAAAAAGACAAAAAGCAGAATGAAATACAAGAGTCAGCTTAATACACGTTTTTTCACTTAAATTCTGTGACAAAGTGAACTGGGTTTAAGAGCATTACCTGACTGCAGTTTGTATTCACTTTTGTTGCGGACAGAGCATGTCAGCTGAAATTCAATAGCTGGAGGAGTGCATGGCTTTATGGTTGGAGTGCTGTTCCTTTCTATGTTTAGACATGAAAACAAACAGAAGTGATTTGAGGAGTGAACAAGTACACAAACAGACGCTTCGACCCATTAAATTAAAATTTAATATAAATACTTGCTCATTAACTTGTGTTTTCATTTGGACGAACTTGTAAGCCATATGATTACTCTCTGTAATCAATATGTGATGAAGTCTTGTGGAGAACAGTATTTCTTATGGTGTAGGACTATTTTTAAACTTTTCATCACCACACATATAAATATATAACAAAAATAAAATTGCCTGATGTAACTTATTCAAATTAACAATTTTATTTGGGTTATAATATATATTATATGGTGATGAACAGACTTACATTAGTCTAAACCCTTAAGGAATAATGTTGCCTACAATATTGTATGACATTTTGATTACAGGGACTAACCACATGTCTTACAAGTCCGTCCAAATGGAATAGTTAAAAGACAAGTTGATGAGTGTCGAGGTCATTGCAGGAGCACTTTGAGACAATGTTTTTTCAAGACCAGTAGTTCATCTGTTTAACTCCATTCCTCTATTGGACATGTTAATTGGCACTGAAAATATTCAAATGGATTGAGATGAGCATTTAGTCATTTCTCATTGGTTTCTCACACAGGCAAATTCTTATGAAGCATTTTGAGCATGTAAGATAAACTTTGTGTAAAGAATTGCTTCAAAAGCGACAAAGATTTTTCTTTGTAAACTTATATGATCTTAAAATATTTTGGAATTTTCATTGAAAGGCTTTAAAGTTCAGGGGAATCAGGAAGAACTTACCTCTCTCAGGAGAAAAGCTCAACTTCCTCTTGGCCCGATTCATATGGCAGCACTCAGCAGAGAACTTGACAGACTTGGGAATATCGCAGGCCTCAAAAATGTTATCCCACCAAGCCGAAACAGGAGCTGGAACAGATTTTTAAAAAGTTACTAAAAATAGCCATTGTGAAAAAAAAAAAAATTCTGCAGGTCAGCGAATGAATGAAACTAGAACTCGACAAATTAGTGTAATTACAAATTGCATCTAAATACAAAGTGGTATAGGTTAACGTACAAGAAAAAAGGAGAATAAAACACACGCTACACTAATTGGCAGCAATGAATCAATAGCATAAGACAAGCACTTTGTCATTTAATGACACTTACACATTGTAAAACAACTGGATATTGGAGATTCAGAGGGTGTCGAGGAATACGACCTATCATTATAATTTTCACACAACGCCACAAGTCTCTTCGCTCTTTTCGATGGAAACTTATTGTTGGGGGACATGGCAAGAGGTAACCACAACTCACGAAATTAAGAACAAGAGTACTCTCTTGAAGTTAGAGTGCAAGCACGAAGACCAACAACAAATGTTCATCAGATCCTCCCAGCCCCAACACACCACAACATCGAGTAGTTGTAAAAGGAAGAGGTGGGAGTGGGACTCGAGCTGTTGAGCGGTTTCAAAACTGTGCTCTCATTGGCTGGTGAGTTGATCGGATTCACAACTAACTTCTCATTGGGCGTTCGTTGAGCGGTTTTTTTTTGACTACGATTCCAACCCGAATTCGACAAATTATCTCCAGATATGTTATTAAATGGACTAAACCAGAGAAGTACTTTCTATCCTGCGCACCTCAGGTTAGAGGGAACCATCGCGAATCGCGTTGGCATTGCCATCAAGTCAACTGATCATAGGCCAACCCGCAAGGCACACCCGCCAGCGGTGACGCCTACCTTGCCGGCGCGCGCAACCCAGCGCCAAAGACACATCATTGCATGAAATTCTGCTCGCTGCGGAAAATTTGCGTGACTGACATTGATGCATAAGGGATCCATCCTAATGATTGAAAATCAGACGTCACAAACCCACTCTGTCAGTTCCTGCCTGGATGGCATCGATCCTTATTGGCAATCAGACTTCAGACCGCCAATCCTGATTGGAAATCAGACATCAGAAAAACCAATCAGAGAAAATCTGAATGCATTTACACTTCAGGGGCCGATCCTCATTGGCAATCAGACTTCAGAAAACCTATCAGAAGAATTCTGATTGGCAATCAGACTTCAGAAAATCAATCAGGAAAATCCTGAATGGCAATCAGAAATCAGAAAACCAATCAGGAAAATCCTGATTGGCAATCAGAAATCAGAAAACCAATCAGGAAAATCCTGAATGGCAATCAGAAATCAGAAAACCAATCAGAAAATCCTGAAGAAATTTACACCAGTGCAAAACAACAGTGTGGCTAAGAGACCACCCATTTTCTTCCCTTTCATAATTATTGCCAAAGATTTAGGCCACAACTTTTAGACAAAAAACATCAGAGAACAACATGGAACACAATCCAAGTCCCCTAAATCTTATCCAGAATTGATCTGATGATTAAAACTTTCCACTCAGTCTCCTGTAAATCTGACTCTCGGCCACTTGAGCGGGTTTGTCCAGGCTCCGTCGCGGTAAGCGGATACGGATTGAGGGGAGTGGCGCTACGCGGTTCTGTCCAGGGGCTCGCGGCGGTAAGCGGTTTCGAATCGGCACGGGCCCCGGTACGCGCTTCTCGTTAGGAGGTATCGCGGTGTCGCAGGGCGGCGCCGCGTACGCCTCTTCGCCCAGCTGATCTGACCAAAAGCCGATCTGGATCGGCCTGCCTGCCTTCGCCACACTAGGTCGCGACCGAATCACAACGCGTGCTCGCGCGGGGTGCGGAAACACAAAATGGTGGCAATGCAACGGCCCGAGCGACCCGCGTTTGCATCGCGCGCCGCACAAACATTCGCACGCATTGGCACGCACGGCGCTGTGCGCGCATACGCCTGCTCTGAGCACGCACTGAGGCACGCAAATGCACGCAAGACGCACGCAAGACACACCTCGGGCGTAGCATGGAGTTTATACGGCGCCAAGCATGCATTTGTAAGTGTGTACTTGGTCGGCAGTTGGGTTAGTAGTGCAGCGTGGGCACTGCACGTGCAAAAATCTGTGCGTTTCGTTTGACAGTGTCCTGGGGTGGTATGGCCTTATTGTGCACTGAGAATGGAAGAGTCTTGATCTATACCCATTTTTGGGTGAAGAAGGGGTATCGGCTACCTATATGGTTACATAGTATTCTCACCCAAATTTGGGTGAGGAAACGTTCCTCACCCAAATATGGGCGAGGAAACCTTCCTCACCCAAATTTGGGTGATAAAGAATTCCTCACCCTAAATTTTAGTGATCATCATGACTCTTTCATTCTCAGTGTGACGAGCGCTCAGCACTTGTGTGTACAGGTGTGGCACTGTTTACTTTGGGTTGGAGGGACGCGGCCTCTCTGGCAATAGCCAAGACGCACCTGCGGTTTCACTCTGCACAGCCACTTGTGGTAGCAGTCTTGTAACCATGGCTTTCTGGGTGTACACCGTCTTCGCTTTCTGCGTGATCCAGGTAAGAACGGGGTCCGAGTGCGTTTGAAATGAAAGTACTCACGTTTCACAACATTTTGTTTTCCACGCGTGCAGAACAAGGTAAGATGGGAGAGCCCGATGACGTCAGACCGAGGGGGTATGCACTCGCGTAATACCCTGTACACACAAGCCCTGTATGTCGCGTAATGCACATTAACGTAATACCATTTTGGGCCAAATGAGACCAAATGGTAGTTTTTTTTTACCGTAATACACGTGTAATATGGCCGTTGTACGGCCTAATACCGAGTAGACTGTTCACGATTCCTTAAGGTGCATACCCCCTCTTGAGGGAATCACTGAAAATCAAAACGTAATGAGTATAGCTTAAATAGACAGACACTGCCACCAGAGCACCCTAAGTGAAAAAGCAGAAGGAGAGTAAATACCGAAAACAATCCTTGAATGTCACTCATTATTTTATGTGTATAGTTTCGGTTCTAAAATTGGTAAAAGTGTCCTAAAAATGGTTTCATGATGTGAACACATTAAAACCTCCAAACGAGACGATTTTGGGAACTGGTTACGGTGCTTCTCATGACTCCTCCTCCTCACTTGGTGTTTTAATGGAGCTGCCTAAGTGTCCCGGTATCATCGCATCAAGTGAGGCTATGCTTTGGCATTGAGGCAGGGGGCGGTTCGGGAGTGCATCACACGCCAGAAGCGAATTTTCTTTGCATGTTCTCAAAACGTTTTGATTCGCAAGTCGTTAGTCGTTGGCTCCGAAAATCTCAAGCGCAACTCCGGCCGTCCCTTACAACAAGCAGGGGGCAGAAGCGACCGGAGAGCGCGTGAAGCTACGCTCCCTGCTTCTGCAGAGGTTAAGGCCAACTTCGAAATTATAAAAAACTAGGCCGTTGTTTGGCACACTCTTGGCACAAAGAGGATCAAATTAAGAGTGCATTAGACTTCCTGGCCATCCCGAAACTTCCCAATTTAACCTTAACTACAGAGGAAATGTGTACACGTACACGGCGTCGACGGCGTTTACAGGCTTTATAGCAGTTTTCGATGTTTTCACCTACATTTATTGTGAGTAAAATTCGGTGTCTCCGGAAGGCAGATAATTCTAACGCACCCTAAATTTCATGCTCTTCCGATATGTGCAAAGCGTTTTTGAGACAACGGCCTTGTTTTCATGATCTTAAAGTTCTCCTTAACCTCTTTTCTAAAGCGGAGAGCATTGTTTCACCCGCTCCTTAGGTCGTTTCTGCCCCTTGCAACAAGGATGGTAAGTCCAGCAGCCGCTTACAACAAGAGTAAGTGGCGGCAGCGTGGAGAAGTCGCGTTTCTTGCCGGCGGCCGGAACCGTTATACATTAGTACAACTGCAAGCCGATTGAAGATCTAACTTAGAACTACAATCCGCTCGCTTACTGTATCAACTTGACACTTACGGTTTAGGAGCTATAACTTGTCAAACATTACCTTGCGCGGGGCCGCCGGCGAGATAAGGGAGAGTGGGGCGCCTAGTTACAGGGGCACCTAGTTACACAAAAACATGTTTGCAATAAGTATTTCCCTTAAGGATCTAGTTTGAAAGCGTCAGGAGAGGTTAAAAATTAAGATACACCAAATATGGCACACTGTCAAACGTAAGTTGTCGATCGCTGTCTTCTAGTGACTTCGACGCCCATCATTCGTTTATTCCATCACTAACAAGGGAACGTATTTAGGGCGTACACTCAGATTTCGGCCAAACTTTTTTTTTTCGTAAGAATAACATATTAGACTAAGAATCCACCCCAAAGTTGGTGCCAAGATACATATCCAAACCCTTCCCGATTTTTTAACACCTTAAAACGGGCTAAAATGGCCCATGTTTTTACATGCAAACAGCAGATTTTTGATCTTAGTTGGGGAGTTATACCAAATATGTACAAAATATGATCTGTAACCAAAAATATATCTCATTTTCGTTATTAAGGGACCAAATAACGTAGAAATTGATCAGAAACTCGACTTCCAATTTTCCGACTCGATGTCCGAAAATGACCTATACACAGCAAAAAGGCCCATTTTACCCCGTTTTTAGGTCTTTAACAAATCGGAAAGGGTGTGGATATGTATCTTGGCACCAACTTTGGGGTGCATTCTTATTCTAATATGTCATTCTACGAAAAAAAAAAGTTTGGCTGAAATCTGAGTGTACGCCCTGAATACCTTTCCTTGTAAGCGCAGTATTCTGAACGTTTTCCAGCTTGGGCATTAAATTTTTGATTTACAGTTTTCTGTGAAGATCCGTTTTAGGATGAACTGAGCCCCCTGGGCAGATAGTGACACTTTTCCGTGGGGCACATACACTGTGAAAAAAGTTTTGAATTTTTAACGCAATTTTGATGACAATTTTCTAAACATGGATATGAAATTTACCATCATTGCAAATTTCATAACTTGATTCGAAAATTGAAAACAAAGTTGTAAAATTGAAAATGTGTGGCAAATTTCAAATTGCGTTCTGAAAATTACGAACACTCAAATGTTGATTATGTGCACAAGAGCGTAATTTTCGAATGCGACTGTAAATTTCATAACTGGCTCAGGACGCGTGGCCAAGAGATGCATGCAGAGTCATCAGGTACCTGACCCTCCGCCACCCGTGGGACGTGGTAGCACAGCGGTAAAGAGCGTGCAAAACAAGTCAAAGATCCCGGGTTTGAAACTGATGCGATAAGGTTGTCTATGGGTTCAGGTACTTGCACACCAACTTGTCCTTTTGCATAACTGCCCTGAAATGACATCGCAAACAACAAATATGAATTTTCACAACATGATTGTAAAACAATTTACAATTATATGTGGTTTGAATTTTCATAACAATGGTTTGTGAAAAAAATGCCAACCGATGTTATGAAAATTGCAACTCATTTTTTTAACAGTGTAGTTACAACGTGCTCAATTAGCTTCCCCTAGCCAACCCCTCCTTTCTCAACTTTTTTATTTTGTAAACATATTTTCAAACGTTATTTATCCTTTTTCAAGCTTGGATGTCAAAAAATACCTTTAATATGTTCATTTATAGCCGATCGGTGTTACGCCAAGACGTGGCGCAGACATATTTCACTGCTACTTTGACAAAGTGGCGTATGTCCATATGAAGAGATTTTTCAAGAGAGCGAAAAGTACCACTTTATTTGGGCTGCAAGATAGAATTTTTTTAACCAAGCTGAACACAATTCACACCACACATTCATGATTGCATGGCAAACACACTGGTGAAAAAGATGTGTCGCTAGCTTTCCTCATTTTTGAGATAGTGTGACTTTCGTCATCTCTCAACATACTGAAAAATGGCTTGTGTCCATCACCAGAGGACAAAATGGCGTATGACCATTGACAACTTTGGCAAAGTGGCGTATGTCCATGGGCAACTCTGATAAAGTGGCGTATGTCCATTGGCAACTTTGACAAAACGGCTTGTGTCCGTAAACAACTTTTACAAAGTGGCTTATGTCCGTAAGCAACTTCGACGAAGTGGCGGATGTCCATTGGCAACTTCGACAAAGTGGCGTATGTCCGAGTTAGAGACATTCGCCATCATCAGACGAGTAGACAGGACTTACGCCGGGGTGCCAGAGTATTGACGGACTTACACTTCATTGTCCAAGTAATGCTTGGACAGAAGCGGGACATACGCCACTTTGTCAGAGTTGCCCCTGGACTTACGCCACTTTGTCAAAGTTGTTCATGGATATACGCCACTTTGTCAAAGTTGCCCATGGACATACGCCACTTTGTCAAAGTTGACCATGGACAAGCGCCACTTTATTAAAGTTGCCCATTGACATACGCTACTTTGTCCTCTAGTGATGGACATTCACCACTTTGTCAACAAACTGGTGGACATATGTCATATTTCAGTATTAACTGGCATCAGAACCATTAAAGATATTTACATGTTCCTTTCACTGACATGCTTCAAAGAATCATTTGCAGTATAAAAATAAAAAACTTAAATTTTTGGACATACGCCGCTTTGTCAAAGTAGCAGTGATTTTTGCATTAACCAAATTTATTGTTATTTTTTGTATTTTGGATTCCAAATCAATGTTTTAACTGGTGACGACTGAAATGTGTACTATCAACTACTTTACTAGGATATTTAAGGGGGCAGTAGCGCCATCAATTTTAAAAAAATCGATTTTTCGTTTTTTAACAACATTTTATCTGTTGGCAACCCTCTTCAAGAATCTGACAAGATTTTGCCGAAATACGTTATCGTTTAGGCCCCAGAGTCGTTTTTATAAATTTATTTATACAGGTTAGGTTAGGCACGTTCAATCTTTTAGGCCGTTTTTCTAAATTGTAGATTTTTGGAGCTTGCGCGCAGGATTTTGAGAAAACGGTTTGAGATATCGCCCTGAAAATTTAGCTGGTGTTAGTACTAGTGAGATCCTTCAAAATGACCCTTGGGTTTCGGGATTGAAGCATTTTAAAGCTTTTTTAGAAAACATTATAATGTCAAATTTTAACGTGTTTTTTAACGTTTTCAAAAACTTGAGTTTTGAAATACTTCCCGATATTATTTCTCAAAGCTAGAGGGTCATTTTTACAGCCCAAGTATGTAAAACAAGTGGTTAAAATTTGGATGGAAAATTTTCAGCGGGTACTGAGTAGCTCTGCGCGCAGTGATATTTTGTAATTATTAGGCAAATATGTTGTGTTGTCTTCTGCCCTTCCCACACCCCACAAAAATGACCATAACTCAACGAATTTTTTTAAAAATAATCCTTAAGGAACCCTCTTTTTAATGGTAATTTGTGATTTTCTCCTCGATTAACAGAAAAAATTTAGCAATAGGAGAAACTTTGTTAAAATTTGACAAAAAACAGATGACGATGGCGCTACTGCCCCCTTAAAAGGGAGAAACGCATTTTACAAGCGCTGTAACTAGGTACCCCACCGTGGGGCAGCTAGTTACAAATGCAGAGGTCATTTCGCGGCCGTATTTTACCTGTAATTTGATGATTCCTTGTAAATAGACCCTTTTGCTCGTCGCCAGATGGAGAACAAAAGTAATCAAAAAGCCAGGAACCAGCAGGAACGTTCCTACTGGTTCCTGGCTTTTTGAATTCATCTGTTCTTTACCCGGCGACGAGCGAAAGGGTCTATCTTCTGATCGGGACCTTAAGTCGAAAGTTCAATTGATGTGTTCTGAGCAAAATATTTATCATATTTTGGGAAATACGGCGGTTATGCGAAAATTCCAAAAAGTGTCACTAGGTGTGGTCTACCCTTCCTTACGCGATTTCTCCACTCTGCCGCCATTAACACTTGTTGCAAGCGGCCGCTGGGGCTATGCTTGTTGTGAGCGGCGTAAGGCGTAACTTTCAGACTCCTAAACGGCTAGTCAGAAAAATCTGCGTGGGTGCTCATTCGACTCATCTCGGTTTTTCCTACAGGACAAAAACCAAAACATTAAGCGGCGTACAAAGGTGTTTTTTTAACAAAAGTCCTATGCCAAATGTAAATTTAAGGACATGTTTTATGGTTTTTTTGTGGCTGGTGCAGCCGGAATTCGTCCCACGTCACATCAGAGGTTACATTCTTGGTCTTGAAATTTGAACCTCCATGGGTGGAAATTCTCCATTAAGCTCAAAATACCCAAATCCGTTTTTTACTCCAAAACTTAAACTAGAACTACCCGCAATTTAGCTGATTAACTTTTCCAGGATCTGTAAATTTGGCAAGGGACTTCCTATTAGGTTTCTAACCACCCGTTCGACACCATGCGTAGAAGCCGTTTTTAACAGCCTTTAAAGTCACAAAACGAATCTTGTGGTTTTGAGCAATATTTGGCCTAGATGGCATCAATAGAACCCCAAGTTGACCCTCTGAGCGAAGGCGAACTACAAGTCAACTTTCGTTTTCACTCCCTATGAAAAATGACGGAATTTACAGAATATATGACGGAAATTACACATGACGGAAGGTACAAACAGATGTTTCATACTGCGACTGTCCATGACACGTCTTTTAACGCACAGGATTAATTTTAAAACAGAATGGGAGATGCACGAGAGGGATATACGGAGATTACATCAATTGTTACAAACCACCGTTTTCACACACAATTTCGACTCGCACGCTCCCCTCCCTTGCTTTTACGCCACCAGGATAATATTTTCCGAATCAATTACTTCAAAATAAGTAAATGACTGAAATGCACACATCGCGCATGCCGCCCGCTTTTGCTGCAATGTTACAGCGTTGCTTTAACGTACGCGGGAGTCGTGGGATAAAGATCTGTTAGGATGATTCCACAGCAACTTGAACACTCAAATACCCGACGTCGGGTTTTACTGTGACCAAGTTGTGGAATGACCAATTAGTAGGTAAAGTATTCTTTTAAGGGGGCAGTCTCGTCTCTTTACCGTTTTTGGCCCGCCCTTCTAATTAAAAAAATAGGGGGAGGGCAAATGCATTTGCCTTTGTGTCCGTGTGTTGGTGTCGTTGTCGTTGTCGTCTGTGTACAAGGAAGGAAACGAGCTAGAGTGACCAGATTTGGAGGGTGCTTCAGGAGTACCGTCGGAACAAACAATCCGGTGGTGCAAATCCCGTCCGAGCCGCGCAAGGGCTGCTGCAGGTGCATTATGGTTTACATGAGCGGGAGGGGGATTTCCGCCATTTGCGGCGGTAGATAGGCATATAGGGGTATTTATGGAATCGGGACGACGATACAAATTCAATGGCACTGGTCCCGACACAATCGGCCACTTCTGCAAAATGGCTTGGTCAGGATCTTGAAAAAAGGGGGTTGGCCGACTGAAAAATTTTATTGCAGTTTTTGATTGGTCTTTGCAAGACCTTCTCAGCGAGGGGTCGGAAGGGGTGTCCAGGAGACCGCCATAGTCGATCAAATCAGAATCTTGAAAATAGGGGGTTGACCGACTGAAAAATTTTATTGCAGTTTTCGATAGGTTTTGGCAAGACCTTTTCAACGAGGGGTCGGAAAGGGGGTCTAGGAGCCCACCTCCTTCAGTTCGTCAAATCGGGATCTTAAATATAGGAGATCGACCGACTACAATTTTTTTATTTCAGTTTTCGATTAGTTTCGGCAAGACCTTTCAACGCGGGGTCGGAAACGGGGTCTAGGATGCCGCCTTCATCAGTTCGTGAAACCAGGATCTTGACAATAAGGGGTAAACCTACTAAAAAAATTATTTGAGATTTCAAAAGGTCTCTGCAAGACCTTTTCAACGACGAGGAGTCGGAAAGGGGGTCAAGGATCCCACCTCCTCCAGTTCACCAAACCAGGATCTGAAAAATAGGGAATTGACCGACTGAAAAGTTTTATTTCAATTTTCGGTAAATCTCGACAAGACCTTTTCAACGAGGAGTCGGAAAGGGGATCTAACACATTCGGTTCTGCAGTGCCTACATGGCGACCAGGACGCAGAAGGATCTCCGCCGTGAATAGTGCCAGCGCGGCATCAGTCACATTGCCAACAGTCAGGGACATTATGTGTCTTTCAGTTCCTATTGGACTAAAGGTAGAAAAAAAAAAATCATTTTTTGGCCGACCTTTCCGTTTGTGTGTATAAGAATAACAGGAAAAGTTGCGATACAGATCGGCAACTTTGGCCCGTCTAGAGATGAAAATGCCCGGAAAGTTTCCGGAAACATTGGAAAAAAACAGTGTTCTTTTCCGTTTTTCTCCCTGGCCTCGGAAAAATTGGAAATATTCATCCTGAAAAGGAGGCAAAACGCCCGACTTTTCGCCTGTAAGTAGGCAAAAAGCATAACTTCATCACTGTGTGCGGACGATTCTCAGTGCACTCACATTATTTATACCCTGTTATGTTTCCTTCTCATGCGATTTTCGTTGTTGCACTTGTGTATCTAGGATTGCGAGTGGAAGTAGAGGTCCAACGCAACACAAAAGTAGTGGGTTTCATGCTCATTTTCCACTGTAGAGCCTTAAAACTAATTTTTCCAATTTTTCCTTTTTTTCCAATTTTTCTGTTTTTTTTTTTTCCAATTTTTCCGGTTTTTTTCCGACACTTTGAAAGTTTCCGGAAAATTTGCATCTCTAGGCCCGTCCCGTACATTTTAAATTTAACGAGTGTCGCCAATGTTTAACTCTTACAGGCTTTAAACGTGGGTCTGGGTCAAAATAGACGTTATTTCGTCATCAGCACCCTCAAAAACATAAGAAACAACGTTAAACTAAAAAAATATTAATTTTGGTCCCCCCGGGATTTGAACCTGGGTCCAAACTTCTCAGATTTGCTCGAAACCAGCACCGTTGGCTTTGTCTCGTCGCCCCGATTCCAAAAATACCCCTACATGCCCTTCTAGCTGTACCCGTTGCAGAGATCCTCCTACAGCCCATGTAGACCATGATGCACCTGCAGCAGCCCCCGGGGCTCGGATCGGATTTGCTGCCACCGGGCGGATCTTTGGGTCACCCAAGGAGGCTGCATACCAAATTTGGTGAAGATCGGACCACGGGAAGTCCTCGGACGGACGGACGGACGGACGGACGAACGCACAGCAAGCATCATACTATATGCCCGTCCTTCGTATTTTTTAAATACGGGACGGGCCAAAAAAAGTAAAGCTACGGTTACCAAAATTAGAGGGTACTACTGGACTGGACCACCGTTCAAATGAAAAAATCCGTTGTTGTGAATCCCGCCCGAGCCGCGCAAGAGCTGTTGCAGGGCCACCATGGTAGAGATGGAGTGGGATTTCCACCATTGTAATGGGATTTGAAGGTATTTTTGAAATCGGAATGACGAGACAAATTGAATAATCCGTTTCAGACACAATCAAAAAGAAACGGTGAAGCTGCTGCAGGGCCTACATCGCAGTCAGAATCCGAAAGGGCACCTCGTTTAACGTTAGGCGGGCCTCAGTCACGATGATTCATCGATAACTTGGCATCACCTTAGGGGTTACCAACTCCTTAGTTTGATGTACACACGATTCCGAATTCCCACGATTCACGAACAAATCCCATGAAAAAAGTGAAGGTTTCCGAAGAGTTTTTTTTTGTTTTCGAGTGTTTAGTATCACTATCATGACATAACGATGACTACCTCGAAGCTAAGAAAATTCAGTAAAATTTTCAGCAAATTTCGAATGAAATCCGGACTGAGTGGACACACGATTCCCGAAGTTGGTAACCCCTCGCCGTCACCTCATCCAGCAGTTACGGATGTGAGGGCTGAAGGCCCGACCGCTCCATTCGAAGCCAGTAACGAGCCCTCACTGACGCGGGCCGAAGGCCCGAGGGAAAGCCGCCGGCAGGCCAAGCTGGGCCCGCCCCCTGTCGAACCGAGTTGCCGGCGCAGCGAAGCGGAGCTGGCAACTTGGTTCGACGGAAGGGCGGGCCCTAGCATGTTCAGGTTTTTTTGAGCCCCCTCCCTAGATAACGATTACTTTTTTAATATGCCTCTTAGAGACCAACGGTGCAATTCAAATGAAAAAAAAACACAACTTTTAGAACATTTTTTAAAAAAAGTTTTTATTTTGTCTTCAGTTGTCAGGGAATTATAGGGGATGCAACAAAAGTCAACAATACATACCAAATTTTACTGTGCAATTTTGCTCCGGAAGTTCTTAACTTATTGGCAATCGGTTTGCGGCATCTTGAATGCCAAAGTTTTCTTTACTCTAACGTACAATCATCCATATAGCCCAAGGGAAACATTTTCAAAAACGTACCCTAACATATGTACAAACTTCACTATGGTTCTAATGAAAGTTTTCCTTGGGCTACATGAATGATTGTAGGTTAAAGTAAAGATAATTTTAAATTGAAAGAAGATGCTAAAGAAATTCGTCCCAAACTAATCGCAAGAGTACAGAAGTAAAAATTTTCGAAACCAGACGATTTTGTTCAGTCCGACCTGGGCTACGTATATCTTATGAGCCTACTATTGTTTTGACGTGCCCTTTTGCGGTGCTCCAGGCTGTCAGCACTACTCCCAGCCCGTTCATACTGAGCGCTGCTCGGGGCCTCGTCCAGGCAGCCCAAACGGGTGTCGGCGCTGCGCAGGGCATCGGGAACGCAGCGGTCAGAGCGGGCAGCAGTGGAGTCGACCTGGTCCTGGACGCCGCCGAGATGACAGTCTTCCCTTCGTTTCAGATTCAAGCAGATGTAGATACTTCCTCCAGAGCGCCGAGTGAAGAAAAAGAACAACAAAAGCCGGATTGTTCCCCTGACAGACTAGGACGTGCCCTAGACTGTCCCACGAAAAAATCAGTGTTTAAAAATTCAACCGCTCACCTCGGACTTATGTTTCTCACGTAAAAAGAGGTCTCCAAGATTTTTTCCCAGAATTTTCGAGCAGTATTTAGATGTCGCGCATCGGCAGATCCACGTTTTTCCCCCATTTTTCTCAAATTCATCCGTGGCAGTCTACCGCACCACACCTAGCTCTGCCCCTTCCACTTACAAGGGAACGTTTTCAGGTGTCAGTAGCCGATTGCCCACAACTTTTGGGGTCTCAAAGAGCACCACCAAATAGAATTTTTGGCGCCTACAGTTCGTGCTAAAAGTCATAATAGAGTCCCAAAAAAATTGTCAAAGTTGCGAAAAAACACTGAAAATCGATTTTGATCCTAATGTTGCCAAATGGCCTACGACATCCAGAAATATGTTTCTTTTTCGATTTCGGAAAGAATTTATGTTGTTTGCTCATAAATTGACGAACATACTGAGATAACCTTTTATATCTTTGTTTTTATGTCGACATATTAAAAAAAGTGCCTATTTTGATCGAAAGGCTGCCAATCAGCCTAAACATCTGAAAATCGGTTAATTTTGTTTCGATTTTAGAACATGTGTGTTCTTGGTCTTCTCAGAAGTCTACCGATCTCCCAGAAATATTAGTGTGGATTTTTTTTTAAGTCGTGAAATGCCTTTAAACGTTACAAAATATTTGTTGTTTTTTTATTTATTTTGGAAGATTTTTTTTTTATTTTCTTACAACTTGACGAAGTTGTTTTAAAAAAATCAAGTGTTCATTTCGACCTGGTTTGTTGCCCTGCTTTTTTCTCCTGTTGACAGCAATTAGTTTAAAACAAATGCTTATCTTATTTAAATACGTGCCCCTTTTAAAATCGCGGCCGTAAGGGTAGAGTGATAGAATGAAAGTCGAATCTTTCTTCGAGGTAACCACAACCATGAAAATAGATTCGACTTCCGTTCCATTGCTGCACCCTATTGGTCATCAGTGACAAAAAAAGGTCCAATGAATGTTACACTAGGTACATCATGGCGCATGTGTTACAGCCAAACAAATGTGATACCTTCACACTATCACATTTGTTTCAATATAACACCATACATATTTAATGTTTACGGTCAAACCATTTTCTTCGATGAACCGACATTCCTGGGAATTCCAGGAAAACTCTTGGGAACGATCAGATATTCCTAAAAGCCCCAGGTGATGCATTAACCTTGTGAATGGCACATGGCTGACTTGATCAAATGGCCGTGACATACATTTCGTATCACGTTCACGTATCAAGTGACAAAATGTGGGGGTCGCCATCGTTTGGATAAGATACCACAGTACCCAAGTGGCTCAAATAAATATTTTTAAAGAAGGAATGAATAATATTTCTTGGCGCTTCAGCCCTTTGGCAGCTTTCAGGTCGAAATGAACACTTGATTTTTTTAAACAACTTCGTCAAGTTGTAAAAATATAAAAAAAAATTCTTCCAAAAAAAAAAAATTTGTAACGTTTAAAGGCATTTCACGACTTAAAAAAAAATCCACACTAATATATTTGGGAGATCGGTGGACTTCTGAGAAGACTAAGAACTCATATGTTCCAAAATCAAAAAACAATTAACCAATTTTTAGATGTTTAAGGCTGATTGGCAGCCTTTCGAACAAAATAGGCACTTTTTGGCCCGTCCCGTATTATTTATAAAATAAATACGGAGGACGGGCATATAGTCTGATGCTTGCTGTGCGTCCGTCCGTTCGTTCGTCCGTCCGTGGACTTCCCGTTGTCCGATCTTCACCGAATTTGGTATGCAGCCTCCTTGGGTGACCCTAAGAACCGCTCGGTGGCAGCAAATCCGATCCGAGCCCCGGGGGCTGCTGCAGGTGCATCATGGTCTACATGGGGTGCAGGAGGATTTCGGCAACGGGTACAGCTAGAAAGGCATGCAGATGTATTTTTGAAATCGGGGCGAGGAGACAAAGCCAACGGTGCTGGTTTCGAGCAAATCGGAGAAGTTTGGACCAAGGTTCAAATCCCGGGGGGACCAAATTTATTTTTTTTGAGTTTAACGTTGTTTCTTATGTTTTTGAGGGTGCTGATGACGAAAATGATATCCATTTTGACCTAAGACGCCGCGAGGGCGACGCTGCAGGTGCATAATGGTCTATAGGGTAGATGAGGATTTTGGCAACGGGTACAGCTAGCATGTAGGGGTATTTTCGGAATCGGGGCGACGAGACAAAGCCAACGGTGCTGGTTTCGAGCAAATCTGAGAAGTTTGGACCCAGGTTCAAATCCCGGGGGGACCAAATTTATTTTTTTTAGTTTAACGTTGTTTCTTATGTTTTTGAGGGTGCTGATGACGAAAATGATATCCATTTTGACCTAAGACGCCGCGAGGGCGACGCTGCAGGTGCATAATGGTCTATAGGGTAGATGAGGATTTTGGCAACGGGTACAGCTAGCATGTAGGGGTATTTTCGGAATCGGGGCGACGAGACAAAGCCAACGGTGCTGGTTTCGAGCAAATCTGAGAAGTTTGGACCCAGGTTCAAATCCCGGGGGGACCAAATTTATTTTTTTTAGTTTAACGTTGTTTCTTATGTTTTTGAGGGTGCTGATGACGAAAATAACGTCCATTCTGACCCAGACCCACGTTTAAAGCCTGTAAGAGTTAAACATTTGCGACACTCGTTAAATTTAAAATGTACGGGACGGGCCAAAGTTGCCGATCTGTATCGCCACTTTTCCTGTTATTTAATATGTCGACATAAAAACAAAGATAAAAAAGGTTATCTCTGTATGTTCGTCAATTTTTGAGCAAACAACATAAATTTCTTCCAAAATCGAAAAAGAAACATATTTCTGGATGTCGTGGGCCATTTGGCAACATTGGGATCAAAATCGATTTTCAGTGTTGTTTTTTCGCAACTTTGACAATTTTTTTGGGACGCTATTATGACTTTTAGCACGAACTGTAGGCGCCAAAAATTCTTTTTGGTGGTGCTCTTTGAGACCCCAAAAGTTGTGGGCAATCGGCTACTGACACCTGAAAACGTTCCCTTGTTAGTTTGACTCCTAGTGACCCTATGGCACCGTTCTGCACCACACTCGTCCCTCTTGAGCCCATCTTGACCCTCAAATAGGCATCCATAACGAATAACTAGTCAAAAAATGCCTTAAAAGCTGCAAAAGTGGTAAAAATATCGTGTATTTATGAAAGTTAGCTTCACAAAACGATAGAGCATGAAAAATTACGTTGAGGAGAGGGGAAATCAACACTCCACACGGTCAGTTTTTGTCACAACAGCGCGAGCGAAATGGAACATCCCCGCGAATTTAACCGTCTTCTATTCAAATATTGATGTGTGGGACTTCTATTCCTCTTGTTGCAAGTCAAGAATCATCTTTTATGCTATTCTTTTAAATGAAGGTACATAAAAGCATAGACAACCACCTATTATATCTATGGACAGATTGCTCCGTGTAAAGTTATGTTTTACGCCTCTTTCCTCACTGTCGGAAATTCTTTGAGCTCGCATTTGAGGGATTTAAACATGACGAATGTTCGTTTCGGCTTCGTAAGTCTTTTCAGCCTGCTAATATCGATCTCTCTGCGTTTGGTTTTTTGAGTTACGTGTCTCGGTGATACAACTTAGTCTTCGAATATTCAGTTGGTGACGCAGAATACCTTGTGGTGCTCTCTAATCGGTCGAGAGGATGCCGCTTGCGTCACCAACTGAGTATCTTTAAACCAATTTGTATAAGTACCGAGACGCGCAACCCAAAAAGTGAAACGCAGGTGCCACCACCGCAGCCGCTCGGGTCGTTGCTTATTGGGAGAACGCTACTCTCCAAGCACAACATGTACCTGCCGTGGTGGCACTTACCTGCACGGTTCAAGTTGAAGTTATTTTAAAGCGCAGTGTTCGTACATGAAGTGGCTTAGGACTTGAGAAAGAGGCAAAGTATACTGGGTGATGTGGGCGGTATCAGACCCCACCAGCCAGGTGTCTTTCAGGATGCCCTGCTTCAAATCAACTGTTCACTTGACTCTCACCCGACACAAACAACACCAGTTCAATCCAGCTTTGTCCACGGGCGGTTCACTTCGTGTGCGTGGCTAAGTGCGTGAAACGACGGCGATATGTAGTTTCCGTGACAAACAACAGGTGGCACCACCAGCGATCCGCACCATATTTTTGTATTTCTATTACATGTACCGCTGTAATATACTCGCATTGAAAAGAATAGCATAAAGAGATGATTTTCAACCTGCCACAAGAGGAAAAGAAGTCCCACAAATTAATTTTTGGCCCGCCCTTCTATTCAAAAATAGGGGGAGGGCATATGCATTTGCCTTTGTGTCTGTGTGTCGTCGTCGTTGTTGTTGTTGTTGTCGTCGTCTGTGTACAAGGAAGGAGTTGAGCTGGAGTGACCAGATTTGGAGGGTACTTCAGGAGGGCCGTCCGAACAAACAATCCGGTGGTGCAAATCCCGTCCGACCCGCGCAAGGCCTGCAGCAGCTGCATCATGGTTTGCATGGGCGGGAGGGGGATTTCCGCCATTATTGGTGCTAGCAGGGCACATAGGGGTATTTTTGGAATCAGGGCGACGAGACAAGATGAATGGACCTGGTCCCGACCCCATCGGCCGCTTTTACAAGTTGGCCAGATCAGGATCTTCAAAAAAGGGGGTCGACCGACTAAAAAAATTTATTGCAGATTTCGATTGGTCTCAGCAAGACCTTTTCAACGAGGGGTCGGAAAGGGGGTCCAGGAGCCCGACTTCGTCTATTAGTCACATCAGGATCTTGAAAAAAGGGGGTCGACCGACTGAAAATTTTTACTTAAGTTTTCGATAGGTCTTGGCAAGACCTCTTCAACGAGGGGTCGGAAGGGGGGTCCAGGAGCCCGCCTTCATGAGTTATGTGAAAAAGTGCGACGGGCTCGTTTTGCGCTCCTGCTGTGCCTCCATTGCAAGGAGTTGCAGTAGCATGGCAAATATGAGTATTTTCGGAATGAGGGCTAAGAGACAAATGAAATGGGCATATTCTAAGGACAGTTGGAGTAAAAAGTGTAAGGACTTTTGCATATTGTGAATAGAAGGGCGGACCTAAGTCACGATGGTACATCGATAACTTTGCCTTACCCGCTCACGGGGTGTTTGATGAGAGCGGGCCGAAGGCCCGGGCCTTCGACTGGCCAAGTTGGGTCTGATGCGAGGGCCGAAGGCCCGAGGAAAGGCCGCCGGCAGGCCAAGCTGGGCCGGCCCCCTGTCGAACCGAGTTGCCGGCGCAGCGAAGCGGAGCTGGCAACTCGGTTCGACGGAAGGGCGGGCCCTAGCTTGTTGAATATGTAACAGGAAAAGTGGTGATACAGATTGGCAACTTTCGCCCGTCTCAAACATTTGAAAATTTGAAAATTTTGTTAATGATAAACCCCAACAGGGTTATGAACCTAGGTCGGGGTCCCAACGGACCTCTTTTTCGCCATCAGCACCCTCGAAAACGTATGAATCAATGTCAAACTGAAAATATAAAATATAGGCGTGTTTGACCATTACGAGATTCAAACGCGGGTCTGAGTTTAAAATGGATGTCATTTCCGTCATCAGTACCCTCAAACACATAAGAAACAACGTGAAACTCAACATATAAAGACGAAAAAACGTGTGGGACCTCTTTTTTCATTAGGACCAAGAGTCCAAAGTGAGAGGTTGAATTTTCAAACAATGATTTTTTCGTGGAACCTAACCCACACCTCACCTTATTCGTTACCTAGAAGTCAGGATCAAAGGAAAGCTGATATCGTTCGAAGAGCCTCTGCAAGGTATAAAAAGTCAAAGATATGCAGTCCAATCCAACTTTTTAGGCCAAAATGACTGGTAATTAGTTTATACTGTTGCTTTCTTATTTTTCAAAAGTATCTGAGTTTTGGTCTTAAGCCGATGGAAGCGCGCGATGAAGACCGGAGAGGATCCGCTGCCGGCACTGCACTTGAAGGCATTTCCGCTGCACCAGGCGCTGGAGGCGGTCGAGTCCAACGCCGTGCGAGCGGCCCTTAAACACCGGGCGGACCTTCGGCAGCGAGGTGCTCAGCCAGACGCGCGGCGTCGCCAGCAAGCTGCCGGGCAACGTGCTGCCTCGCGGGGCCAGCCTCGGGGTCGATGTGGCGCAGCGAGGACTCGACGGGGGCGTCAACGCGGCGACCCGCATTGCCAACGGCACGCAGGTAGCGGCGTTGCATGTTTTTGTGTTTGTATTTAAACCATGCGCACTCGGGTGGAGTGAAAATCTGGGATCGAATAGCTGGACGCGGGTTTAGGATACACCAGCTGCAATGCCCAGTTTGACCCATCGGACCCCCTTAACATTCCGTGAGGGGGCCCAAAGTTGGGTCTATGAGGCAGTTGCCTCCTTGCGGCTGAACGGAGCAATATTTCGGAGACGGCCATCGTCGGGAAGATGCGGAATTTAATTAGGAAGAGAATGGTATTTGGTTGAAAATTTTCCGACATCCTGCGCTTAGCCTAACGCGATTGTTGGTAAAACGCGACGGCATTTCATCGAAAATCCCTCTTCGAGCAGGCCGTTAGCTGCTCGGTAACTATAGGTTCCCTACATACAAGTGCGAAAAAAACCTACTTGTCTTACCACGTGAGAGGTTGCGATTTGGGACCAATGCAGCCTGATCTAGGTCTAACAAAAACTCTATTTTCGCTGAAAATCCGTCACCTTTCTTCATAAATCGCTGTGGGCGAAGCGTCGCATGTTCTCGCAAAATTTTCAACCATATACCCTTCTCTTCCTACTTACACCCAGCCGAAAATTTATTTTCGATTCGGAGTCAAATCGACGTCGATGCATTCGATAATAGCTCCAAGTCGTTTTTCGCCTCGAATTTTCAAAAAAGTCGACCAATGGGTTTTTGACCCTTAAAGGCTTGGGCTGACTGGGCAGCCTTAATCGACCTGAAATCGGCCTCGAATCGACACCGATTTTAAGTACATATCGTTGTCGAATCGAGGAATTTCTTCTTCTCCAGATCAACGTCGATTCGACCCCGAATCGTAAATGAATTTTTGGCTCGACATTTCGCATCTTCCTGACGTTGGCCGTCAATTTGCCTCATAGACCCAACTTTGGATGCCCTCCGTGTATGAAAGGGGTCCGATGGGTCAAATAGACCCTTTGATTCGCTCGTTGCCGAGTAAACAAAAAAAGTAATCAAAAAGCCAGGAACCAGTAGTAAAGTATTCCTACTGGTTCCTGGCTCTTTGATTTATTTTGTACTTCACTCCGCGACGAGCGAAGGGGTCTATTGGGCATTGCAGCTAGTCTAATGATACCGTAACGTACTTGAACCCACGTCCGGTTTTTCCATCTCAGGGTTTCACTTTCCCCGAATGCGCACGCATGCATCGATGGTGTTGCTAGGTGAAATAGGCCTAGTAGGGGTGTTGAAAGGTGCTGTTTGCATCTGGCACACTTCTCTTTGTCTTATCTTTAGAAATGTCTCAGAACCGACTAAAATTCATTCATCTTTGTTCTTTTGGAACGCTGCGACGCACTGCGAATAATTGGCTTGGCCCCCTCCGCTATTTGCAGTTCCTTAGAAGGAACGTTCAAAAGGAATTCAGATAAAATGCATTTTAGTCGTTTCTGAAGCATTTCTTGGTCTAAAGGAGTATAAAGGAGCATAAAGTATATAAAGCTGAGATGCCAGCGGCACCGTTCGACACACCAAACATGGCCAATACATCACCTTGCGCTACCATCGATGCATGCATGCACATGCATGCTTGATGCATGCGCATGAATCTAATCCATACACCCATAGCACTGAATTTCGAACTCACATCCTCCAAACGATGGTATTTGTGAGTGACGCTGAAAGTACTCAGAACGAGCCAAATCATGTACACCCAGAAGAGAGTGGCCTTGTCCCAGAGCAGAGGAGCGCTTGAAACTGACTGTTGTCTCAGGATCTTGTCATGAAAGCAAATGCTAATGTCACTTTAAGATAAGTGTAACACCCGATCGCTGAACCGGCTGACATTTTAAACCTTGGAAATAAGACCGACTTTGATTTTCAAAAGTGCCAAAATTGCACATGAGAAACAAGGTAGGTGGACGCCAGACCGTTGCAATGCTGCGCCAGTTTCGACCTACCTTGACCTGCGGCGCTGGCCTGCAGGCTTCTTTGACACACGTGAGCGATTCTAACGGCCCGGTTTTAAGGACCTGCGCGCTAGATGGCGCTCGGAGCGCCGTTCACGTTTACTAAATAGTGTTTCTGATTTATGTTGGTGAAGTTAGAAATTTTTGCAAGTTACACTATCTGTCACCTTCGTAAATATCTTCTTCAGCAGAATGCGACATCATATTAAAAACGAACGTGACAAAATTCACATTCGAACGGATATAACGTCACATTCGTTGAATAAGATGGCTTGCGTTCACATTTTGGTTTCTCTACTTCCTTTTTTGTAAAGCCAGGTCAATTTGAACAACATGACAGACGGACATATTGTTGAAGTGGTATATTACCCATGAGTAAAGTTTGGCATGAAAGGTTCTTTTTTTGTCAGATAGAGAGACAATAGGCCCTATTGCAGCGGTTCCCAACCTTTTTCGGCTGCCGACCCCAAAATGGCTGCCAACATTTTTTGCGACCCGAAGTCCAGAATTTTACGACCCCGTGCGACCCCAAACGACCCCTTACTCCACTCGCTGATTAACCGCAGCACCGGCTCGCGACCCCAGGCGACCCCCGGTACCTCGCCGCGACCCCAAAAAATTTTTCCGCGACCCTAAATGGGGTCGCGACCCCGAGGTTGGGAACCACTGCCCTATTGTCTCTCTATCTGACAAAAAAAGAACCTATTCAATAGGGAAACGGCAATGTACCCCAAGTTGTTGCCTACTTTCAGGGCCAACGTTTGACTGCCAACCTGCTATTCCCCCCCCCCACCCCCCGATTCCGCGATTACTTATGCCTGAAGATCAACGCCAAGTGTATAACAGTATTTTCTATCTTGCAGGGCGATGGTGAAACGGCGCAGCGGCATTCGGCCGACGGGTCAACGCCAGACTTGCCTCCGCGGCTCAGAGAGGCATTGACTGGGCCGGCGGGGTCGCCACCAGACTGCTGGGGGCCCAAGACAACGCCCTGGCAAGAGTGCAGGGCTGGCTACCCGCCCGGAGCTCCCTGCTGAGCAGACTAGGCTAAGACATGCTAAGCTACGCTGTGGTTGCAGTAGCGCCAATTATTCGCCCAACGGTTCCCAATTTAATCCCCTCATCGATGGTCAAAAAAAAAAGCATAAGAAAATTGACGCCACCCGTTTTTATCTGTGTCTTAAGCGGAGGGTTGAACTACTTGTGCACAAGGACGGGCTGTTATCACAATCAGCCTGAAATTTCAGCTTCAATACCTTAAACAGCGCCAAATTTGTGCTTTTATCAGCACAGAATGAAGCGAAATCAAGTATAATTATGTCATGGAAAATGGTTCGTCCCTCACGAAAGCATCTTCTAAACGATAGAAATATTGAAGAATATAGTACCTCGGAGGAGACCTGGAATGGAAAACGTAGATTGTCTTTTTTTTTTTTTGGCTGAGCCCTCTTATCCTTCCACTTAAACTAAAACTTCAACTACACTGGGCGTCAAAATTAGCGTTACACTTCAACTTTCTTTCGCCATTTCAACGGAAATTAAGGTAGGGGCTTCCAATTGGGTAGAGGGGTACCTCAACGGGTTGTTCACACGCCCCTTTAGCGGCGAGACCCAAACCCACCCCCTTCCTGCATTTTCCACCCTCCGCGTAAAACCCTGTCAAATTTCGGCTCTTTGCCCATGATCAAAAGGTCGTTCCGGCGGTCGCAGGGGGTTCCAATTTTGTCAGCCGGTTCATTTTAAGCTCCTCTTTTGAACGTGTGAAGAATCAACCCCCTACCTCCACCCGTCCGGGCGCTACAGTAAAATCCACCCCTAGAAGGGGGGTTATTTTTTTTCAAAAAATCCCGAAGGTTGAGGGTTGTAGCGCTTGGCTCTACGGTCACAATGAAACTGTTTCCAAGTCGCTAGCACCCCTGTGAGACCACCTACCCCCGTCAAAATGCCATCCTTAATTTTGAATTACCGCCAAATTCCTCAAAAAGGGCCTGATTATCGTCTAAAATTGATACCGAAATGTGAGGGAAGTGTCTGATTCGATCGAGCCCGGTCCGAAAAAATCCGCATGTGCACAGTCATAAAAAGAAAAGCTTTTACTAGGGTTGATACCACCTAACCATTCACACCATGATGGAGGGGGGTTGGCGGTTATGGCGGCTGGTCGGCGTGGTCACACCTCGACGAAAGGGGCTTTGAGTACAACTTACTGACCAATTTTGGTGTCAATCGCACAATTCCTTTTCACCTGACATCGAAAAAACCAAATTTTCGTTCAATTTCAACCCCTTGGTTGGCGCCCCCAGTTCCTAACTAACCCGTAGCCTTTAAAATACGGGACCACGACGGCGATAAAGCACGCATCCATTTCCTGACGCGCGCCCAAAAGCGCGAACACCTCCAACAAACCCGTGTGGCTGCAACGTGGGCTTCTAAAGTGGACGCCCCTACTGGAGCGCTGGCCGCCTGCCGCCTGATGAGTAGGCAACCCTACATACTCGCCCCGGAACGTCGCTTGACGTGTAACTGGTAACGAGGCGCGTCGGTTTTCAGTCATCACCCGAATTTTGGTAACAATTATTGCCATCAGTTGGTGCAATTTTCTGCGCGAAATTTAAAAACCCTGGCCTCCGGACGCGTCCATCACGGAAGACCGTAGAGTCGTAGAGGCGAGA
>CM060089.1:4890179-4974384 GCA_030522485.1 Stenchaetothrips biformis | reverse complement strand
TAGACTTTGGGTTGAGACCACCATCGGTAGGTCACCAATTGCAGAGGCCCAAAATTGGTGCCTCAAATCGGCAGTCAATAACAGCGAATATGTTTTTCTTCCGAATATATAATCGCCCCGGCTTAACTTTTTCATTACGTGAAAGTATGAGAATCTTAAGCGGCACGTAACACTTAGTCCCTCCTTTTGTTGCTTGTTTATGTTTGGATTAACCTCGTTTCAAATGTTGGTTTTATAAAAACGCAGATTAGAAACCACGATGATACGCAAGTTACTGGTTTCGTTAAAGTTATTGATTCACTGCTTCAATGTAAAGTGATTGCCGTGGTGCTGTCTGCGAAAACTAGACGGCTGTCTGTTATGTGTCAAACACACACTTTTCAGCTGTTGGAGGATTGGAGATGTTGGAGGGTTTCTTTCATTATCAGAGGTAAAATTTTCTGCTTCCCAACAATACTTACATTAATTAAATAGAACTTCATGTTGGTTTTATTATATTTGAATTGTATTCTTTGATAAAGATTTTAGGTTAGGTTCCTTAAAATTTCATTTGATAACCGTTTGACAACAGCCAAAATGGCACTCAGAAGATTTTAGTCTGGAGAATTAATATGTGAGCGATGGAACATGCAGAAATAGAATTCTTAGTTTGAAAAATAATGAAACAATATTACACCTTTCTAGTCTTCATGCTGAGGTTTAGTTGATGTAAGTACGGATTGGTAGGTTCAGATCATGATTTATGGACAAGTTGAGTTGATATTACGGATGAGATCAGTAGCCGTAATTATGGATCAACATTTGTGTTTGTATTTACGGATAATTTTGTCCGTACTGAAATTCTCAAAATCTGGAGATGCTTTTTATCCGTAATACAGCTGTCAAACTCCGTAATATGGACAAACCCATCCGTAATTACGATGAATCAACTTTATCCGTAGCTTACAGTACTGACTTATCCGTAAGAACCTTAGAGTGTATAAAATGTTCCTACCCCAACTTTTGATAATATCTCATGGCTACCATGCGACATACGAACATCCTGATCATCCATCACTGAATCCACAAACATTTGCAACAACAATGAACAACCTACTTCAGTTCCTGAATATATGGTTCAACAATATGGTATATCTAAGTTCAAACGGATATGCATACAGGCGAAAATACGCCGGCATCCCAAGCGGACTATTTAATACTCAATATTTAGATTCATTTTGCAATTTATTTGTTTTGGATGGTGGTGTGTTCTGGCGTGGCGCACTAGTAAGAAGTTCCGTAAAGAAAGCACAGGCCAGGCCCGTGGCCCGTCGCCATCGGTCCATGCTTATATTAGTGGAGTGTGAAATAGTTGCCACCTTTGACCTCGTTGACGTTCTGGAGAGGTTTGCCTTGTCTTCCTCCGAACTTACAAGGCTGCTCATTGTTTAAGAGAGTGCAGGCAGACCGCGAGACCGCGAGATATTTTCAATAAAATGCAAAGAAATGCTACTCGCTTTTATTATTTTCTACTTTCCTTCCCTTAACGCAACCATTTTATGAGTTTAGTAGAACGCACATAAGAAAAACCTTTCTTTTGCCCCTGGAAGGTAGGCAAATCCGGGCCCCGAAGAGCCATGTCCAACCCGGGCCCTTGACCCCCAGTCCGTGCCTGCATGTTCCCACCCCTCAGGCCGGAGGGGCGCGGGATGTCCGTGAGTAGTATGAAAGGAACCTGGTCGTGGGTGAGGTCGTGATGGGACCTGGTTGAGGGTTGTCTTGCCATAATACACAATTGAAGTTGGAAGTTTATTCTCGATGTCTATGTTCAGTCTGAGCACATGGTCTGCAGTTAGGTCGTTATAAGGTGGTGGGATAGTCAAGAAGTATTTCATTCTTCCTTCAATAAAATAAGCAATGAGCTTTTTTCTTTGGAGGGTCATTGGTGGTAGGTGTTGACATCCTCTGTATTAAGTTGGTGACCTCATATTTCCTGCCTCGTTCAAGTGAAAAGGGAGCTCTCAATGTTGCATAGCCATCGACCCGAGTTTTTAAAATATCTTAGATGGACATCTGTAACAGTCAGAGGAAGATGTCACAGAGGCATAATGTTGACGAAATTAGAACAGTACAAGATAATTGGGAAATTCTGCAGATATTGTGAACAGGTTCACACAGTCAATGTCAATTAAGAAATGAAACTTGAACGAACTGGTAATCCACACATTCAACAATGAGATTAGGAATAATTTTAACGGTGATAATCTACGATTGACATGTGAAACTTTCAAGGTGAAACGAATTTAAGGAAATGAACACTATTACCATTGACATAAAACTCCACGTGTTACGGACAGGTTAAATAAACCTGACCATTGAGTATGCAAGTGTAAAGAAGAGTTACTTTGCACTGACATAAGTATGCAAGTATAGAGTAAAGGTTAAGTCAATCTGAACCTAGGATGATTAATTTAAATAAACCTTAAGAATATAAATGACAGTTACCTTGAAAGGAAGAACTTTGTCGTTGTCGAACGTTCAGAGACAGCTGTAGCGAGCGGTACCGACACCGGCAACGAACGAATGACAGCACACGGAGAGAGAGAGAGAGAGAGAGAGAGAGAGAGAGAGAGAGAGAGAGAGAGAGAGATTTTAGATTAGATTGATTTTCTTAAGGGCATACATAAAAAGGCTAAAAAGCCCCACTGGCAACATATGCCCGCTCTCCTCCATAACATTTCAATAAAAAAAATAGAAAAAACAGAAATAAATATTACAATTGGTAACACAGAACAACCACAACATTATTTTGTCTATGTTTTAAGTAATTTGACACAACCATTCTTCGATCATTCTTTGATTTACCAATACAGTTGTAAAGTTGTAATTCATTCCAAATTTTGCATGTTTGTATGTAAAAAGACTGATGAAAACTTTTAGTCCTATGAATAGGTAATTGCAACTGTAAGTTACTAGATCTAGTAGTAGTACTGCTCATATTCACTGATGTTTTAAACTTATACCGATCAAATAGATAAGAAGGAGTTTTAGTAGTGATTATTTTAAAAACAAGGTCTGCAAGAGTCACAATTCTTCGTTCTTCCAAAGTTAACATCCCAAGATTTCTATATAACGGAGAAACATGATCAAATTTAGATGCACCAGTAATAAATCTAACACATGCATTTTGCACTCTTTGTAATTTCAGATGGTTTGAAGAACTAATATCAGTGAACAATGCTAAAGAATAACCAAAGTGTGGCATTACCAAGGTATCAATCAATATTCTCCTGACAGTGGGTGGTATAAATGCAAAATTGCGTCTCAGTTGGGCTAAAATTCCAAATACTTTCTTAACCAGCATCATGCAGTGGTCCTCCCAGCTTACAATAAAAAATAACTCCTAAGTTATTAACACTAGTGCTATAAGGAATGACACATCCATTTATGACAAGTGATGGAACAGTCATGTTTTGAATCATTGTAACATACTGGTTAGACCCAAAAAAGATTACTTTGGTCTTTGAGACATTCAATACTAAATTGTGCTTCTCACAATACTTAATAATACTTGAAATATCACAGGCTAGCCTATTCAGATAAATTGAAAAATCAGAAAGAGGAAAATGAATAAACAACTGAATATCATCAGCATACATTACATAAGCACAGTTCTGCAACATCTCGGGCAAGTCAAATAAATACAACAAAAATAGCATTGGTCCCAGAACACTGCCCTGAGGGACACCTGTCATAATACAGGCCCAGTCCGAATACTGTTCAGAAGAAATAAACACCCTATGGCTGCGTGAACACAGATATGATTTAAACCATTGAATAACTGAACTTGAAAAACCAAGATATTTTAACTTAACACAAAGCAAATCATGATGAACACAATCAAACGCCTTGCTGAGGTCCAGTAGTGCAAGGAGGGAAATAAATCTTTTATCAATTGCTTCACGAATATCATCAGTTACTTTTAAAAGAGCTGTAATGGTACTGTAGCCCTTTCGATACCCTGATTGGTTTTTAGTATATAGATCATTAACTGATAGAAATTCAGACACTTGCTTATGAACTAGCTTCTCCAGGATTTTTCCTAAAACACACAAAATGCTAACTGGCCTGTAATCTTTACTATCTTTGGGATTTTTAACCTTTGGAATAGGTATAATATTTGCCAACTTCCATAGTGAGGGAAAAACACAATTTTGTAGGCAAAAATTAAACAAATGACAAAGCACAGGTAACAAAGCAGGTAAGCATAAAGTTACAAAAACAATGGAGACACCATCAACTCCCACAGCCTTAGATTTAACAGAGAGTGTTGCTTTTATAATATCCTCAGGTGAAACATCCTTGAAATAAAATTTATCTATGTTTAAGTTTTGACTGTTACACTTCTCCTCATACTCTGCTATAGTTTCATTGGAGAGACCATCATTTCTAATTGTTTGACACAGAAGCATAGTGAGCATTAAGAGTATTTATATCAATAACAGGATCCGTTGCACTTTTTGCGGATTCTTTAATATTCAGAGAGCGGACTGTATTCCAGAGTGACTTAGAATCCTTATCACCATCAAACTTTTCATAAAAATATCTTATTTTGGCACCACGTATTACTTGTTTGCATTTATTTCTCACCTGCCTAATATTTTCTATGTCATCAGGACTCTTGGCTCGAGCAAATTTTAATCTTAGCCTATTCCTTCTTTTAATGAGGTTCCTGATATCATTGGTCATCCAGGGAGCTGATCTCTGACTGAAAGTTTTAGTCTGCTCAGGTGCATGTTTTTCAAGGAGTGAGGTTAGTATCTCATTAAATTTCTCAACCTTGCCATCAATATCCTGGTCATTATACACTTCACTCCATGAAGCATTTTCAACATCTGTTAGAAGAGCCTCCCTATTTATCCTCACAATATTTCTGTATGTGATTATACGTTTAAGTTGACGAGGAACAGACAAATCAAAAACTGCATATATTAAGTCATGGAAAGAAAAACCTGCTGCTGGTGTCTGACCCCAGGATAGGAGCAATTCAGGACAGTTACTACAAATTACATCTAAGTTGGAATCACAGTGCATTGTATGAAATGTATCGCCAAAAGGTACCCGTGTTAAGTTACACAAGTCCAACAATTCAGGAATTACTTTGGCATCATCACCTCCCCTACCAAAACCAGCATTTACATCTCCACATAAGAATGAGTATTTAAAATCAGAGGAGAAAATTGTAAAAGTCATCCATAAAAGCATCTAAGTAGCCACCCTTGGGTTTCCTGTACATAACTGCAAGTAATATTTTGTTTGTCCCCACTAATATGCTCACAAAAATATAATCAGGCTTATTTTCCTCACCATTGGATGTATATAACACTTTCACACAGTATTCCTCTTTCACAAACACAGCAACACCACCTCCTCTCTTTCCTATTCTATTAGCAAAATATACTCTGTAACCTGGAAGCAGAAAAAATTGTTCATCATTTTTGTACCAAGTCTCAGAAACTGCAATAACATCAACATTACAATTAGAAAAAGTATCAATAAATTCTGATTGATGAGAAGTATCTCTTATTGATTGGGTGTTCAAATGAACAACTTTAAACTTATTTGGTTGTTCAGTTGTTACTCTCTTCACAAAGTAAATCACAGCCTCCGCCACTCATAAGGCAGATATAGAAGTGATGAGTGAGAGCAGCCAGTTGTGGAACACAACATAAAAATAAATAAAATAAGGAACAATAGTACATTAACAGCGTTATATACTACTCTGATTCATAGACCATATAATGAGAGAGAGAGAGAAGATCTTCATTTATAGCCAAGGGGAAGTCTGTATATACTGACCAGGGGTTTTCTTGCACACAGCACACGGAAGGGCAAATGTTTTTTTTTCCTTCTTGGAAAATTAGTTGTAATGTAAAAACAAGGGGAGAGGCCAGAGTCCGAACCTAGGATGCGCACCTTAATCGGAAGCCGGAATGTAAAAATACAAATACTACATTAATTTGTATGGGCAAACTGCGTGGAAAACTAATGCTAGTGAATATTTACGCGTATATGTCTCTTAACGAGATTTATCTCTGACACCACCAAGGGCCGCCCTCGTGGCTTGGCTCTTCCGGACATTCTCACAGCCAACCTGTCATTATTTAAAGCCATGGAAACTTCAAAATTTTCTCGTATTCTCTACCCCTACACTGTGTTCTACGGGTTACTCTGTCCAAGCGTTCAAGAAGTTCATCTAGCTAGAAATTCTTCCTATCAAGGTCGGTGTCAGTTTTATTCAATGTAGGTTATATTTAATTTGTTAACCCAAATAGTCAGCTTATCTTAACCTCTTTTCTACACGTGGAAATTTTTGTCAGTGCGTTGATCCTCAATGGTTTGGTTTATTTAACCTCTTTGGTCCACGTGGTGATTTATGTCAATGGTAGCCGCGTGCTTTTCCTTAAATTCGTTTTACCAACGAGTTTCACCTGTCAATTGTACATTATCAGTGTATGAATTATTCCTAGTCTCTTAGCTTTTTAGTACACGTGGAAATTTGTGTCAGATGTAGCATGGTGCGATTGTGTAGACTTCTATCCTGATATGTGCATTTTGCTTGAAACCTCTTCTATTCGAGGATTTTTGTATTAGTTCTAACAAAATTCCTTTTCTTTAGTATTCACTCTGAATGGCTTTTAAGTTGTTCATTTGTCTTTGTTATTTTCTAATTGTCTTGTGCTATCCCAATTCTATTGACGTTATGCTTGTAGCTCATTCTTCGTCTGATTGTTTCAGATGTCTGTGTTCGATTTTCTTAAGTCCAAAGTGAATGAACATGCCACTAAAAAGAGCCCTGATGCTCTGGAAAGAGGCAAAAAGTATGAGGTGTATCTCTTCAAGCAGCAAGTGTCTTCTTATAAGGACAAGAACAACGAATGTCCCAATACTTTAATGATCTAATCTAATGAAGGACGAGAACAGAAATGACATTCTGATTCATTCATTTGGAGGAGGTGAGTTCACTTTCATTTGCTGGGTTTCGTTTCTAATTTTGCCATGTCTAACAATTGTTCAAGTTACAGAAGTTGATGGTGAGCGTCTGCGAGAAATGGCGGCGAAAGAAGAGAGTACTCCGAAGAAAAGGAAGTTAGATTCCGAGAAGTGTGCTGATAACTAGTAAGTTAGTTTTGCTTTCTGTTCTCGTCTTATCTTTTCTTATATTGTAAGTGGTCCTCTTGTGTGTTTCAGGTGCTGCTTCCACTCCATGGCCATGATCTGTTTTGTGCATTTTTTTTTATTTTTTGTTGCAATGAAATTAGTTTTAGTTTATACTTGTGTTACAATATGTTGTATTTATGTTATTAAAATATATCAGTATTCCTCACCATTTTCAATATCTTATTTAAACCCTTTAACAAATTTTTATTCATCAATTCACATTCAAATGATTAGAGTGGTATTAGGTTAAAGTAAATGTGTTTAAAACTTTTTTAACTTCAGCAATTGCCAGTTTTGTTAACATTATACTATGTATACTGTATTTGTCTGTGCGCTGGATATGAGACTGTCCATAAGCATTACATTTAGTGTTTGTATTTAGGACACATTCACACGCAGAAAGATTTACTGAATCAAAGCTAATTGCCCGTTAGGGCCTTAAAGCTCAGCCAATCAGTGACCAACTGTTACTCGTTTAACATTCTTATCTGATTCTCGAGCGTTCAACTAGTATTTCTAAACATAACTTTGTGATGCGCCGTACGTCATGTACCCGTTGGCCTTAGCCGTTGGCGGTATAACCTGCATCGCCGCCGTGGTGCCCAATTATCAATTACATATTGTTTTATTAAAGTTTTAAAAATAGTATTTGTAAATATTTGAACTGATCTGCTCCATTCATGTATAACCTAGTTAAAAATCCTTATGCCCAAAAGTGTTCTTATCCATTTATCGAGAACTAACTTGTAACATTCTCAATGTTTTATGTTACGCAATGTTCTGGTATGGCTCAAAATGCTGCGCTGTGCATAATGTGATAAGATGGTTCCTCCGCAGGATAAAGGTTCAAATAAGCATGCAGAACCAAAAAATGATGAATCTTATGCAGCAACTGCTGAACGTGCCGTCTTCACAAGGGCAGCCTCACATGAGCTACTTCCGCATGAAGTCGTTCCCGCCGCTGCCCCTGCATCACTGCGGCCTGAAGCTCCTCAACATCCTCGGCAGGGGGAACACCGAGGACAGCGTCATCATGTCCCTCGTCAGCGCCCACGCGGCCACCCTGCTGCAGGAGCTGCACATCACCGCCAGCTAGAGGCTGACCAAGCCCCTGGCGCTGGGCGACCTCTTCGAGGACCTGGGCCCGCGCGCCCTGAAGTGGGCTGTAAGCGGAAGAGTGATCTGAGTCGACTTATCCTTAAATTGAGTTTTGGCTTGAAAATTGTTCTCAAAAACATCGGGCATCATATCATTAAAAGCCCTGGTTGTGGTTGATAACTCACTTGATTTCATGAAAAAACAAGGGTGAAAAATGAGCTAATTGGACACATCCCCTATTACGTTAAACGGTGGAAAAAAGAGATATGTCAAGTTATCTCTAAACTTTTCCTTGACTTTTTCTAAGCTTAGGCTCTCAGAGGGTTCAAATTTGTTCATTAAATTAGCTTACTAACAGGAGAACTTAGACTAGCAGTTTGAACCCTCAACTCCAATTCATTCCTGAGTTATAAAGGTTTCCGCCAATAATGTTGAAGTTGCGTAAACCTTCAATTCTCAGAAATGAATAGGAGTTCAGGGTTCAAACTAGTGGTCTGAATTCTTCTAATAGTAAGCTTATTTTTTAGCTTCAGTACAAATATAATTTACCTATTTAGAACATATTTTGATGACTTGTCTCATTTTGAGTGGGTTGGCGCAGAATGATAAGTTGAGTTGTCTCATTTTGCCACTCGGTATCTTAGGATAAGTCACCAAAGTTTAAGAAATACTTATGATACACCATTTTGGACAACGAAATACTATTGGTATGTATTGCTGAATTAGTTGCAGTCAAAACCTTTTTAAAACAAAAGCCTGCAACATGTTTTTTGCATTTCCTGAAAAGTGAGCGGATTTGACTTACACTGGGCGTCAAAATTAGCGTTACACTTCAACTTCAACGTCCATGCCGAGCGCTGCGGATGCACCGGCGCGCGTAGGGTTGCCTACCCACGGGGCGGCTGGCGGCCCGGCGCGGCGCGGCGCTCCAGTAGGGGCTCAACTTTGGAAGCCCCTGCAGCCGCACGGGTTTGTCGTAGGGGGTTGCGCTTTGGGGGCGCGTTAGGGGATGGATGCGTTCTCCTCCTCGTCGTGGTCCCGTATTTTTAAGGCTACGGGTTACGTAGGGACAGGGGCGCAAACTAAGGGGTTGAAATTGAACGAAAATTTGGTTTTTTCGATGTCAGGTGACAAGGAATTGTGCGATTGACACCAAAATTGGTCAGGAGTTGTCTTAAAGCCCCTTTCGTCGAGGCGTGACCACGCCGACCCGCCGCCATAACGCCAACCCCCTCCTAACGGGGTGGTAAAGGTTAGGGGTAGCAACCCCCAGTAAAAGCTTTTTTGACAGTGCGCATGCGGATTTTTCGACCGGGCTCGATCGAAATTTTCTAACGTTTCGTTCCATTTTTGACGATAATCGGGCCCTTTTTGAGGAATTTGGCAGTAATTCAAAATTAGGGATGGCATTTTGACGGGGGTAGGCGGTCTCACAGGGGTGCTAGCGACTTGGAAACAAATTCAATGTGACCGGGTAGGCAAGCGCTACAACCCTCAACCTTCGGAATTTTTTTTTTTTAAAATACCCCCCCCCCCTTGGGGTGGTTTTTACTGTAGCGCCCGAACGAATGGGGGTAGGGGGTTGATTCTTAACGCGTTCGAAAGAGGAGCTCAAAATGAACCGGCTGACAAAATTTGAACCCCCTCCGACCCCCGAAACGACCTTTTGATCAAGGGAAAAGAGCCGAAATTTGACAGGGTTTTACGCGGAGGGTGGAAAATGCAGGAAGGGGTTTGGGTCCGGGTCTCGCCGCTTAAGGGGTGTGTGTACAACCCCTTAAGGTACCTCCCTACCAAATTAGAAGCCCCTACCTTAATTTCCGTTGAAATGGCGAAGAAAAGTTAAAGTGTAACGCTCATTTTGACGCCCAGGGTATCTCACTATCGCTTCACAGCCCACTTCGTAGAGTGACATTAGTTGCGTGAATCTTTCAGCTCATTGGGGTGCGGGAGCGATGCTGCTGCTGCTCGGCGTGCTGGACGTGGACCGAGTGGGCGCCGTGGCGCTGCTGTGCGTGGCCGTGGCCTTCGAGGCCGGCACCTTGGCCGGCTTCCTATGCAACCACATGGACCTGTCGCCCAAATTCAGTGGGGCTATGATGGGTATCACGAGCGCCGGGGGGGCCCTGGTCGCCATCCTGGCGCCGCTCCTCGTCAGCGCCCTCACCAAGGACTCCGATTCGGCCTCGCCGGAGGTCAGTCTTCACTGAAAATCCAAGTGTGGGACAGGCATGACGCACTAGATAACGTGGGACAAACTGTCCGACATTTGTAAGCGTGGGACCAATGGCCCAAAATGGCCCCAAACACGGTTTGTCCCTTACCTCCAAGCGTGGGACACACACTCTCAGTCTGCTATGGATTTTATTTTCCATTTTATAGAAATTTTGTTCTACGGCTTAGTGATTTTTAAGCGTTACTGTAATATAGTAAACTTTTACGGTAACTTACAAAAAATAATCCCAATGGAAAACAGACAATGTTAAGATAGAAAATACGTAGTTACAGACTAAATATACTATAATACTTGTATACATTTACTGTTTGAGCATAGAAATCAAGATATTTTTATAGTGATTATATAATATTTTGACTGTACGTAAAGTAATTTTAGTCATCAACCGCAGAGAAACTTGGGAGGTTTCCGTTACAATTTTGATTTGTCGAATGAGTTTTCTGTAGTCATCTAGACTATATTTTCAATATTAAAGAAAATATATTTTACAACTTAGAGACATTTGGGAATGTTTTCTTACCAGTACATAATATCTAACAGAGTGAATGGATTTTATGGTATTTTTAGAAAAGATAAACTACTGTTACAGTGAAAAAATGTTTCCTTCTGCAGTGAAAGCTCTGACTTTTCTCTGTAGTCTGCAGAAAACTAATACCAGAGTAAAAAGATTGAATGGTGTTTGTGAAGATTTGATCCCTGGACCTTCGATTCGCGATCCCACCATCATCTTATCCACTTACCTACCGAACCAACTCAATACATGGGATAAAGAAACAGCTACTTATTTCAAGAGGCGGTCCGCCACTTTCTAAATTATCTACAACACAGTAATTTTTCACTTCATTTTATAGTGTTGCTTTTCAATAAGGTAAAGAAAAATCATACTGTAACAACACAATATTTGCACTGTAAGATAACAGTGATTTTTCTCTACATGTGTTTAACCGAGGTGAAATGCTCTGCGTGCAAGTGCGTGCGTCTTGCGTGCATCTGCGTGCATTTGTGCGTGCTGAGTGCGTGCTCAGTGCGGGCGTATGCGTGCAAATGCGTGCACAGCGCGTGCTAATGCGTGCGCGCCCCCGCTCTCGTGCGTGCGATTGCGTGCGAAGTATCGGACACGGCGCTGGCCTGTTTGAGCGCCTGGAAGGTACGCAACCACTTTGAACGGGAAGTGTTCTGGTTGCATAGCCACAGGCTGATCGTGCGAGCCGAGCCGGGGAAGCAGAGCGTCGCGCCGCCCAGTTGATTCCAACCCCCTTCACTGTTGGAAAAAACCACGACAAATGCTACGGTACTTTGATGGTAGACAACTTGCCTAATCATGTCGTACCTGTATCGTACCAGATACGATGAGAGTACAATTCAACCGTACAAGGATACCGTACCTGATTGAACCACAAATAAAAATTACTGTACTAGCTAACCGTACTAGATTTTTTGTGCTGGAGTTGATCGTGTCAAATTCATGAGCAATGCAAAAAATTTATGTACGCCACAGGCTTGTGGGAAAAGTAGCTTAAAGTCATGAGGAACGTTATAAATAATTACAATTGATCATGTAACTGGCATGTATTATTAAGTATATAAAACAAATACCAAGGTCATGATACAGAACAAGTTTCTTCCAAAATAGTTATTTAAGTAAAAAATACAGATTCAACAATCTTTGGCCGATGCTTGACTTCATTCTGGGGTATACTGATGTCACTCTTCTTATCAATTTAAATCGTGGATCTTCAATTATCTGGGCAAAAGAGACACTTCCAACAACAGCCAGCTGAAAAAGAAAGCAAAGGTACAGAATTGAAGTTTCTAATCATTACAAGAGAAAAACAAGGCACTGCCTTTATACCAAAAATAATAAGATAAAAATGCATACCTTCCACACAGCATACAAGGCTTCACATTAAAGATTTTAGAATAGCTTTTGAAATGCTTCTGTGATAGCTTGGGACTCAAAGCGCATCGTCTGGCACTGTCCTTTCCAGTTAGACCAAAAGAATAGGGTACTTCGGAGAAGAGCTGGACCGGAAGTTGAGAAGAAATCAAGAAGAACAAAGTATGCGAAATTTGTGAGAATGAGCGTCTGCGTCGCCGTTCTGCCGCTTGCGCAGAGCTATATTCTCATACAAGTTCGGCTTTTGTTCTTCTTGATTTCTTCTCAACTTCCGGTCCAGCTCTTCTCCGAAGTACCCTATAGCCTCGGCCTTGTTGTCAGCGCAGCAAACTTCTGCAAAACAAAATTAAATTCAAAATATTGAAAGGGAAACAATGATGAAAAATTCACAAGATTATCAAATTTATAAGACAGTTACCTTAGACATGCAACATTCCAAGTTGTATCGAGTAGATAGATGTGAAGGACAGTCCCGACTGGTTGTACTCCGATGATGATGTAAGACTCGAGTACTATTTCCATGTAAGTCTGACCAGAACGAACATCTCCATTGTCATGACCTCAGCTTTCTTAAACTTCTGCAAAAGAAAAACAAAAAAAAAATAGACAAACTGAATGAAACAACATTCAACACTTTGCGCTGATTCTTGTCATAGGCTGGGATCGGGCGGCAAAGGTACTAAAGGAGTACTTAATGTTAATACTCCAATCAACCTATAATTATCTATTTTCTTACAGACATGCAAGTGCCTTGACACAAAATAATCCAAGCTAGCCCAGTCAGTTCAAAAATAAGTATGAAACATGTCATAACCATGTTACTTAACCTCAAAACGCTACCCACAAGTAACTTTACACAGACAGGCAAAGGCCAAACTTCTCACCTGGGGATTGAATCCGACTCTAGTATCTCATTCACAGTGACGGGAGCTGTATTTCCAGTTGAACACTGCATGTTTACAACCCTTTTTCAAAAAAAAATCTCCATTCAATGAACGTTCATGGAAGCAGATGATACGCTGCATCGGTACGAGTCGAGTAAGCCGTGCGCGTCCTTTCCTAGGCGAGCCGGGCAGAGCCGAGCCGAGTTAGGGATAGGAATCGATCTAAAAATTAATTAATCGACTTAAAATCGATTTTTGTAGAAATTGTTGTACATGACGAAATAATGCAAAGCATAAGGTGCGGAAAGGAGGGACGCTGAGCCGCTCACGCGCATGCGCGGCGCGCAGCGGTGGCGATGCAGCGCAGCCACGCCGACAGGCCAGCGGCCCGGCCAGGCCAGGCAGTCGGGGAGTCGCGATTGTTGCCGGGGAATGTTTACGGCGCAAGCTGCGGCCCGACGAGCGAGCCAGGCAGCCACCACCTCGCCTCACACAGCCACCACCTCGCCTCACACAATATGTTTATCAGGATATGCGCTTGGTTTCTAGACTTAAGAGTAAAAGCTAGCTGACACCTTAATGTGTGTCTTAATGTCTACGTTTACTTTAAAAAGTGTAAAGGTATCATCTGCTAACAATTCCACCTCATGTGGAAATATAAACCAATATAAACATGATGACACTCGTACCAACACTCTCCCACTCAAATATCTGTAGCAGCAGCTATCTTCACATTGGTAGGTTGGCAGCAGCGCTTGTTTATTTTCAGTCTCTAGCAGACAACAACAAAATGGTGGTAATCTACCTCAAGTTCTAATGCTTTGCTGACAAATAATCAAGTTTATGTGTTTTTGAGGAGTGTTACACTTTGGAGGTGCTGCTAAAAATATGATGTGATCAATAAAACAAAATGTGGGCCTACCAGCCATTCTCAGATCACAAGAAACTGGTGGTTTGTCTATCTTACAGGAATGAACTCTAAAAGATTGTTTTAATAGAATGTTCAATATCAATGCTGAGGCTCTAAATTAAATAGACAAGTAGGCAACGACTCTTCTTGTATATTTCTGTATCTTCTTATCCATCTTATTTAGACTTTCTGTCACAACTGATCAACTGCTTTAGGGTGTTCATAATACAACCGAATAGATCAAAACAATTTCAACAACCTTTGTGCACGCTTATTGAAGGAGTGCATCGTCTTTTAAAATTAAGAATAGCTGCGGTTACTTAGACTCAGTGCAATATTTTAACAGAGGAAAAAGTTGAGGTCTGTCGTTTGGTTTGTTTGTTTCGATAATGGATATAATGCATTTTCAAAGCACGATGAGGAATACGGTATGGGCTGTACTTGGGCCAATACGATTGGATCGTATGCCCTAAATGATTACAAAATTTTGGTACGGTGTTGTTGCGTATTGTATCGTACCAAAAATACTGTAGCAGATGTCGTAAACTGGTACGGTTTTTTTAACAGTGTTCCTTCTCCTCTTACCCACCTCGCGTCTGCAAGTGCATGTTTACATTTTTGATTTTCACAATTGTTTTCCTTTTCTGTCCTTGGTTTCTTGAGGCATGGAATGTTGCTTGGCGCCGACTGACAAGGCATTAAGTTGTGTTTCAACGGTGTGCTACTAGCCAGGGGAAGGCCTCCGGCCTTGATGCTGAGCTGCATGTTGCTGCAAATGAAATTGCATTTGCATCAGTAGTAAATTGGTAATTATAAAATTAGGAAAATATATGGATTGGTGCAATGTTTTTGGTGTTCAAGTTGCGAGAGGTATATTTTATTTAGAAAAACGTTCATTGTGGAAGATAATGAGACCTAACCTAACCTTTGCCTATTTACAGGGGCAAAGTGTTGCTTTTTGTTTTCTTTTAAGGCGGTCATCTAGGGGTCAAGGGGGCAGGGGGGCAATTGTCCTTTTGCCCCCCACCCCCACCCCCTGGATCTGCGCATGCAGAAGGGCTGGGTTAAGTACCGAGCGGCAGGGGCAGGGAAGGAGGGGAGGGCGGCCGTGGCGACCGACGGGAGGCTCTGAAAACTAAATGGTCTAACCTATCCTAACGAAACGTAACGGGCTCACGACAGATCTTACGCTACTCGCCGCAACAGATCTCTAAAACTAAATAGTCCTGCCTATCCTAACCAAACCTAACGGGCTTGCGACAGATCTTATGCTATTCGCGACAGATCTTACGCCACTCGAGACAGATCTTAAGGTATCCGGGGGGAAGGAGACAAATCGTTTATTCAAAATCTCCCAGAGGTATAGACTTTTTGATTGTGGAGCCGGAGTATGGAGCTTGGTCTTTAGAGCTTGGACTATGGAGTTCGGACTATGGAGTTCGGACTATGGAGTTCGGACTATGGAGCTCGGACTATGGAGCTCGGACTATGGAGCTCGGACTATAGAGTTTTACCTGTGGATCTGGTCCTATTTAGCTCGGCTTATTTAGCACGGACTATGTAGCTCGGCCTATATAACTCGGACTATGTATACGCATATGAATATAGTAAAAAGACAGAGAGGAAGATACCTCTAGTAAACTAAAGGGATTGGGGGGGGGGGACAATCGATCGTTCAAATTTCCCAGCAGGGTGCTTCGCTTCGCTCAGCAACTAAGCTAATGCATTCGCTTCTGCTTTCAGACTTCCAGCATCTGCATGTGGTGTACTGTTAGACAGGTTAGCAGACCATTCTTCCTCACAGCTGGAAAGATAGCAACTCCTTCCCATGTCCACCTTTGCCAGGCAAGCATAAGGTTTGTGTCAAAATGTTTTTTTCTTATCTGGTGCATCCAAATTTTCACCCGGTCCCTCTTTCCGCACCAATTCAAAGTCGCCTCCTCCTACATTCCATGATGTTCACCGCTTCCAACAGTTTCATTTTGAGGTGCAATGATTCCACTTTGACCCCGTGTTTCAGTTTCCAACCCTTGGTCCCAAGCTCTGTCCGAGTATCTCTGTTGGCGTTCTGCGTGCAGCATTTGTTTAGCTCATGAGTATTTTTTTTTGCAATCAACACTGAAAGTTCAAAATATATATTAAATAAGGTATTGAGTATCTTGTGCTTTCATCAACCTTTTCAGGCACTTTAATTTCTTGGTGCAATAACGATCTTGCTCGTGGAAATATCCTGAAGGCTATATTATTTCAATCAAACACTGTTTCATGGATTGGCTCTCGAAAAACAAACAGAGGGTTCTCAAAGCAAAATAATGCAATTGAATTTACTGAGTTTTTGTTTGTCATTGGGTTTACATTACAGTTGGCAGATGACAATATGTAACAAAAGATCTCGTATCTGAAGCAACATATAAACTAAAACATAAAATGAACATAGAAAGCTATACACAACTTTTCATTTTAAATATATTTAATACAGCTAGAGTAATTTAACTTAATTTGGTTTTAAATTTAATGAAACTTGAGGAGCATCTGTTACTTTTTGCTGATTTGTCTTGGCCGTTTTTTTGGTAGGTAGTACATGTTGTTGTTGTTGTTGTTGTAGTAGTAGGAGTAGTAGTAGTAGTAGTAGTAGTAGTGGTAGTGGTAGTAGAGTAGATCTTTTGTTACATATTGTCATCTGCCAACTGTAATGTAAACCTAATGACAAACAAAAACTCAGTAAATTCAATTGCATTATTTTGCTTTGAGAACCCTCTGTTTGTTTTTCGAGAGCCAATCCATGAAACAGTGTTTGATTGAAATAATATAGCTTTCAGAATATTTCCACGAGCAAGATCGTTATTGCACCAAGAAATTAAAGTGCCTGAAAAGATTGATGAAAGCACAAATTACTCAATACCTTATTTAATATATATTTTGAACTTTCAGTGTTGATTGCAAAAAAAAAAAATACTCATGAGCTAAACAAATGCTGCACGCAGAACGCCAACAGAGATACTCGGACAGAGCTTGGGACCAAGGGTTGGAAACTGAAACACGGGGTCAAAGTGGAATCATTGCACCTCAAAATAAAACTGTTGAAAGTGGTGAACATCATGGAATGTAGGAGGAGGCGACTTTGAATTGGTGCGGAAAGAGGGACCGGGTGAAAATTTGGATGCACCAGCTAAGAAAAAACATTTTGACACAAACCTTATGCTTGCCTGGCAAAGGTGGACATGGGCAGCAGTTGCTATCTTTCCAGTTGTAAGGAAGAATGGTCTGCTAACCTGTCTAACAGTACACCACATGCAGATGCTGGAAGCCTGAAAGCAGAAGCGAATGCATTAGCTTAGTAGCACACTCTACAAACTCAAGTGTGTACATGGTACACTCCACCTGAAGCCAACATGCAAGTACACTCCCGGTTAGAGTGTACTTGCCTAGTACACTCCACGTTGGCGTGTACTTGCCAAGTACACTCCACGTTGGCGTGTACTTGCCAAGTACACTCCACGTTGGCGTGTACTTGCCAAGTACACGCCAGGTTGGCTGAAGTTCCCTTTTCTTTACGTGTTAGACTGGGCAACAGTGTACCTGCAGGAATGCGCCACCTGGCGTGGACTTGGCAAGTACACGCCAACGTGGAGTGTACTTGGCAAGTACACTCCAACCTGGAGTGTACATGCATGTTGGCTCCAGGTGGAGTGTACTATGTACACACTTGAGTTTGTAGAGCACCATTGAAACACAACTAAATGCCTTGTCAGTCGGCGCCAAGCAACATTCCATGCCTCAAGAAACCAAGGACAGAAAAGGAAAACAATTGTGAAAATCAAAAATGTAAACATGCACTTGCAGACGCGAGGTGGGAAAGAGGAGAAGGAAGGGGGGTGGAATCAACTGGGCGGCGCGACGCTCTGCTTCCCCGGCTCGGCTCGTACGATCAGCCTGTGGCTATGCAACCAGAACACTTCCCGTTCAAAGTGGTTGCGTACCTTCCAGGCGCTCAAACAGGCCAGCGCCGTGTCTGATACTTCGCACGCAATCGCACGCACGAGAGCGGGGGCGCGCACGCATTTGCACGCGCTGTGCACGCATTTGCACGCATACGCCCGCACTGAGCACGCACTCAGCACGCACAAATGCACGCAGATGCACGCAAAACGCACGCAAGACGCACGCAATTGCACGCAGAGCATTTCACCTCGGGTACTGTGACCCACTGATAACATTTTCTATTTCTTCTTTTATGTAAGTTTGTTGGTTTTTTTTTCTGTAGAGACTAATTATGTTTTCTGTGGTAATAGTAAATGTTCGTTTACTGCATACCTATTGACAAAAAAGTCAGTATAGAGACTGAGAGTGCAGCGTGGCGTCCTGCAAGCAGCAAGTCAAGGAGATCGGCGAGGCCCTCAAGGGGGGCAGTGCGGCCCTCCAGAGGTGTATGAATCAAGGATTTTTGTTTAGAATCGAATCCAAACCGAATCTTAAACTATTTCTCGAATTGAATTCGAATCGAATCAGGAAAAAGTTGCCGAGTTGAATTTGAATCGAACACTACGATTCGATGCCGACTCCAACGTTTGTGTTATTTTATACATTTTGCTCCTATCTGTGTACCTTAGTTCGAAGACGAACCACCAACGATTCGGTACTGAACTATTCGCACGCCCCTAGGCCCTCAAGACGAAGATCATCTGCAGCGTCTGCGACAAGCACTGCCTCAAGCAGAGGGAACTCACCCGAAGATTGAGTTAGAACAATGACTCTCGGCTCAATTCTTTCGCCGAAGTTGGGTTCATTCGCATTGGAATATTGTTTATTTGTGTTAAGTTTATTTAGAATAAGTTTGAGTCTGTCAAGTATTTTTTATGTACCGGATTTTTGACCACGGCACTTCTTTCTTGTGAGAAATTGACCGTCCTTCAAATTCTAAAAATTTACGCCAACTTGTACAATTAAAGAAAGTTTATTGTACTTCTTAAGCGAAGTTTAGGAACATATTACCCCGCTCCCTTTGTCAAACTGTGAGCATATCAAAGCGGGCGGAATGTCTCTTAGGATACTGACGGGTTTTTGTTTTTTCGTTTTGCTCCATTTCAAATGAATGACAGTCTGAGATGGGAGAACCCGCTGATAATGTAAGTTTTTCGTGTGCGATTAAATACTTTTATTTTCGCATAATTTTTTTTTTAATTGGAAGATCCACACCCTCTCCATCAGTTTTTCCCCTTTCCACGGGCATGCAGCGCATGAAAGGTGAAGCAGTTACAATTTACATAAGAACAACTGCCTTTAATGAAGAACTTTAGATGATGCCTGAAACGAGTCATGGTTAAAAAAGATACGTTACTTAAACAGCTGAAATACAGTTTCACTGCTCCTTCGTACAATGGTTTAAAAATATCTGAAGAAATCGTAATTCTTTCAATAAGAATCAGCACACGCTGAACGGTCAGAGCTACATTAACAGCACAACAATATTGGAAATTCTGTCCACTCATTTTGATAAAAAAGAGATGTTTCAGTTTTCACATGGCACTGAGACTGAAAACACAAGTTCTGATTGATACGTATGGAGAGAGATGCTAAGCTAAATTGAGACTCTTCAGTAAGGCACACATCCGTTGCTCCGCCAGGTTCCCTTTCAACTTGATTTCTAGCGACTCCAGGGTCTCCGTGGCGACGTCAATCTTCCCCTCGTCGAGCAGCGCTTCAGCCCTTCTGCACTTTAACCGAAGGGCTTGTTCCTCCATCTTCCTGACTCGCAGCTCATTTTTAAGACGCCGTATCTTTTCCAGTGCCTTTAGGGTGATTTCTATGGTTGGCGCTGTGGTGCGGAGTTCCGCCAGTTTCGTCTCCGCCATTTGCAGCTCGGTGGCGACCGTCTGAGTGAACTGCTCCGCCTCGGCGAGGGCGGTGGACAGGCGGCACAGGACGCAGCCTCCCCTAGCCGCCCTGACGTCGGCGGCACAGTGGGCCAGGACCTTGCGGCCGTGCGGGCACACCAGCGGTAGCGCCGGCCCGGTGCGGCCCTTGACCAGCACGGCCCGCACGTGGCGCCACGTTGGAGACCCGGACGCCGTCAGGCACGCCAGGTTGCCAAGGATGAAGAAGCCTGACGGAGGAATGGAATAACAATTTAGTTAATATAGATAAAATGCCAGCCCTTTGATTGCTGAGCGAAGCAAAGCACCCTGTTTGGGATATTGAACAGTCAAATTGTGAGTTTACTAGAGGTATCTTCATCTTTTCATTTTTTCTATATTTGTAGATGTATGCATGCCAAGCTCCACAGGCGAAGCTTCATAGGCCGAGCGCCATAGACAAAGCTTTATAGGAGCTCCCTCGGGTGCAGCTCTACGGGCCAATAAACATGCATTAGCATCTGCAACGAAAGGCAGCTCAGCAACAAGGACGAAGGAGTAAAAATAAATAAGAGGTGACAGGGTTAGATTAAACCTCTCCGATTTAGCCAATTTTTGGTAGGTGTTTTTGTGTCCTAGAGACATGTAAAAAGCCGAAGTATCAGGTGCGGCAAAAATGTATTTTCTAATCTGTAGCCATGTTTTTGTTCTTTGGGCTTTTTCGACTAGAAATTGGGTATTTTGCCCTATGTCTTGAGGTTTCCCGCTAGTTGGTCGCCCCATAGTTTTCCTGGCGTAAAATGAGCCAAGGAATCCAGAGCTGTGTGGAGAATTGAGCTACGGCTCGTACTGTAGGAGATATTGGCAAGAAACGTCCAAAAACTACCGAAAAAGTCCCAAATCTAGGGGAAATAGTCCTAAAATCATTTGAGAGGTTTTCAATGGGGTACGGAAAGTAGGTTATGAACTAAAGAATCCAGTGAGCTTAACCACGTATTTTTCTGATGAACCTTTTAAGTATGGCAGAGTCTCAAAGTTGAACAATTAGTCTATAAGTCAATTTTTTTTTACATTTTGACCCCGTTGGATTGTATTTTATCTCAGCATCTTATTGGCAATATCCTGTGGCATCCAGGGTCACACAACTTTTATTCTTCTTATTTTTTGAGAATGTCTTTTCTTAAATATGTTGGCATAGAGTTCTTATCATGAGCAATTGTTGATCTCATTTATGCTGTCCCAGTTGTTTCAAAAATTTAATCAGTTTCGCTTGCTTTATTGGAAACTTCTTACCATCAGACCACCTAGTAGAGCCCCCGCGCGACAGCGGGTGGGCAACCCTCCTCGCCCGGCCGCTTGACGGGCCTGCTTATCTTGGATCCTCACAGACGCTGCACTCGTCTAAATATTACCAGAATGGAAGAAATACTCTCTGAAATCCTGATCAAAATTGGCGCACCTCTGAAAGCTGAGATTATGAAAATTTACTGATCGCCTGAGTTCTGAAAGCCGGGATCTGAAGTTCTGGTAGTCCGATTTAGGCAGATGAGAACCTTCAAGTTTTGTCAGATCTGCTGAGACGTGACATTTGTGAACAAAGACAACGTCCTCAGGATACGCATGAATAAGACACCTGTCAGACCTATGTTGCCAATCAAATATGGGATCTGTTCCAAGAAAGAAGTACATTCATCGAACTTCAGACATATCTCTGTCAGACGTAGCTATCAGACTGTCAGTTAGGAACGGCCGATACCGAGTCGATTCTTGGAAGTATCAATACTTTTGCCTTAAGTATCGATACTTTTTATTCGATACATTTAAGTCCGATACTTTCAGGTATCGATACTTTTGGTTCGATTTCCCTTGATGCCTCGATACTTTTCCCTTGTTGCGCATGCGCGGCCTGAAGGCTGCTAACACGGCTTCGCCCAACCGAAAATGTTTAGCTTTTCTTATGTATTTTGATGATACAGTACTAAATTCACATGGGAGAACTGGAGATTTTGAAATGTTAACACGCTGTTTGTATCCCCCTTACCTTAAGTTCTAAGGTTCATTTTCCGCGTTATTTTAACTCAAAGTATCGGGTCGATACTCAATGGTATCGATATTTTTGAGGACGACGATCGATACCCCGATACCTCACGCTTGGGAAAGTATCGATACCCAAGTATCGATACTTTGAGAGGCATCGGCCGTCCCTACTGTCAGTCTTTGCAATCAGAACTTCAAACCATAATGTCTGGCTTGCAGAAAGATATTAGACTGTCAGAGAACCTATAAACTTTCAAAGATTTTATGAAGCTTTCAAGAAATATATCGGCATTTCAGACACTTTGTCTGACATTGCTGAAAACATGTACACTAATGCGAGGGGCTGCAGATTCGATTCCAGTATTATTTCATCGCGGTGTTTGCATCGTGTGACCCTGGATGCTACGGGATATTGCCAACGGGATGCTTAGATAGAATACAATCCTATAGGGTCAAAATGGTTTAAAAAAAAACAAAAAAAAAAAAAAACAACAACTAATTGTTCAACTCTGAGACTCTGCCATATTTTAACGGTTCGTCAGAATAAAACGCGGTTGTGCTCACTGGATTTTTAAGTTCATTACCTGTTTTCCATACCCCATGGAAAACCTCTCAAACGATTTCATGACCATTTTCCCAAGATTTGGGACTTTTCCGGTGGTTTTTGGACGTTGTTTTGCTATTATCTCCTACAGTATGAGCCGTACCTCAAGTCTGGACACAGCTCTGGATTCCTTGGCTCATTTTACGCCAGGAAAACTAAACCAGGATTTTTCCGTTGTTTATAACCCAGAGTTATCCGTACATTGCGCAGGGTGTTAAAAGTCCAACTTTATCATGTGTGGTGACATTTTTTTGTTTGCCTTGACAAGACAAATCCATTTCTGCTAGTATTTTTTTTTGGAGGGGGGGGGGCAAGTTTAGAAATTCACTTCACAAAGTCTCCCGGTGCTCCAGGGGTGGATCCAGAGGTGACCTATGGAGGGGGGCAAAGTAGCACTTTTTGCCTATTTACAGGGGCAAAGTACGGCTTTTTGCCTACCTTCCAGGCGGTTATCTAGGTGCCATTGGGGGGAGGGGGGGCAAAAGGCCTGTCGCCCCTCCCTGGATCCGCGCATGCGGTGCTCATGGCCCTTTAACGCCCTGTGCAAAGTACGGAGATTTCTGTGTTTCAAATAAAGGAAAAAGCCTGCTTCTGAAATCACGGAAAATCCTGTGTCTCAAATCACGGAAAATCCTGTGCCTCAAATCACGGAAAGTTCTGGCAATAACTTAACGGTAAAAATGTTCCCTTTTTTCTGCAGTAAAGCTTCGTCATGATGTTAACTCTATGTGGAACAAAATTCTTTCATGAGAATCAATAACAACTTGTTACAAATTAATGCAGCGAAACTTGTCAAGTGAATCGATAAATGAATATTTTCACTTCTTAATATCCGCCAGAAGAGGTTAGGGGTGACCCGCAGCACGCCGATATGAAGCGAGACGCCAGAGCGCACGCCAGGATCTGTACGACTCTGGAGTCTAGTGGAATGACCTATGTGATAGACACGGAATTTTCGAAAGAGGGGTGGGATGCTCTAATCTTAGTGTTTGAAGACAAAGGTGTACATAGTCGCATAGGCCTAATGTACGGTCTGTTCGAGATTAAGCATGAAAACTATTCCTGTCTCTCCATTGGCTCTAAATCGAAAAGTTACAGAAATATTTCCTTGAAATTGTATATGCAGCATCTACAAAGAAATTAAGTGGGGCCATTTCAGTTTTATCAACATTAGAAACATTTTTCTGCTATCTTGTAAACCGTTGGTGGTAGCACAAAATGGATTGCGAATTAGGATCGAACTCGGTTTCCCGACCCCTATCACATTATCATGATATTGATGTCACACATTGGGTTGGAGGTAATGACACTTTCAAGATAGCTCCAAACCTCTAAGACTCTGATTGTGCCAAGTCTGAAACTGATTATGTGACTCTGAAACTCCAAATGGGACTCTGAAATTCTAACTCTGAGGTGCGCGAGTTTTTAGACTTTCTTTCCCAGGGTTTCGAGGGACCCTCTGTGTCAGAGATGCGAACGCTCGACTGCTGGAGTCAACCGGGCGATTTGCGCCCCGTGCGAGACTAGCATTGCGAGGCTCCCGGCCAGGCGGCGTCTCCCCTCCACCTCCACTCTGGCCTCGCATCGGGCGGTTTTTCGCCGAGTTTACTCTCGACCAATCAGAAGGCCGGATTTGCGGCCAGCGTGGGCATCTGTAGAGGGTCCCTAAGGGTTTCTGGTCCTGAGTAAGAAAACTCTGAAGTATCAGAGTTGGATAACTCTGGGAGTTTTCAGAGTGGATTAACCCTAGTGAAAACAATATGATATCCCAATTGTACGTGAAATTCCGCACCCAGTGATAAATATTAGGGGCTCCAGGGTGGTGGAGGCCCTAAAGTAGACTATTACCGGCAATATTGTTTTCACACGAATCATATCGTTAATGGTGGTAACACGAATGTTGCTCTCCTGCGACAAATTGCCGCTTTCTGGATTCGACAACATATGTTTCGTTTTGGTTCTTGATGACAAATGTTTTAGAGCGACTAACTTTTAACTCATTTTATTGTTTCTGCACAACCATTTTGAAACAGTGCAGCCCAGAACAACCGTAAAATAAGTAAAATCATGAGAATTTTGACTTTGACGCCACTACTGCGGGAACTATTAAGTTACGCGCACTATTACGGCTGAAATGACCCGACTGTGACGCGAATACACAAGGCAGTTACTGACGCTTTTTTTTCGGTGTCTCTTCGATGCCTCAGACAGGAGATTACTATGATAGAAGCAGAACCGTGAAATATTAAGCTACAGAAACCCGTTTCAGCCTGAACGATTATTTGAACCCTCTACTTTTCAAAGGCCTTCAGGACTGCGGAAATTTCTGACTTCTGCCGCAGCGTGTTACTGTCAACACTGTGATTCCAAACGCTATGAAAATAGCACGTACGATGCAATGCATTCAGACGTCGAATCGGAGGCGCAAAGTCATAGCCACATCGCTTCTTACAAGCGATGCTTCTCAAATATGCCCTGTGCTAATGCACAGGAAGGCATTGCACTTCACGCGCGATACAAAACTTTTCACCGATGGGTGAAGTGAGAACGAGTTGAAAGGCATAGCACCAATTGACGGTCAACTTAAATCCTTAGAATTCTCTGTTCAAGAAATCCGCACTGGCAGTGAACAAATGGTCTGGATATGGATTTTACCGTAAACACTAGTAACCCATTGAGAGAAGAATCCGTATTTATGCGCTAGACTAAGGATTTTGATTGCAGGGCCTTACCAGTTTTAGCTCGACTCAGGGCGACGCAGGCTCTGTTCTCTTTCTCCAAGAAGCCGATAAAACCCGCAGAGTTGCTCCTCACTAGAGACAGGATAATGATCTCGTTCTCTTCGCCTTGAAAGTTGTCGACACACGTGGCCCTGATGTCAGTAGCATCACCGCCAATGTGGCGCAACTGCAATCAAAAAATCTTTTTTAAAATGAAAAATTCGAAAAAGTCTTTTTACTAAGTGACAGTGAGACGAGCTTTAAATGAAGCCGAAACTTAAACTCCTCTACGAATCGAAAAGCGTGGATTGCATGCTCTAGCTGGAGCATGCCCGCAAGCACGCTCTAGATAATGCATACATGCCATGTACACGCAGACTAAAGCTTCGATTAAGTGCAAAAGGGCGGAGTTGTCCTCTCCACACTCCAAGTTTTGTGTGCCCTGAAATTGGTCGCCTTTGTCGCATGCCCCACTTTTTAGGGCGCCAAATGTCGCCTACTGTCAGGGTGTTCAAATAACTCAGGAACTGATCTACCCCATGATTAACCATGTATGTTGTGTGCGTATGCTATGGATCGACCAAGGAATGCATCGAACCTCAGAAGTAACAAAGGTGCCCAGTCCCTGAGCACCTTGGTAGCCCTTCAACTGGCCACGTTTGTTGTCGCCCAGTTTACTGTGAACCCTTTGGTCCATCGACAGTATAGGCAACGTACATGGTCTATCAAAAGAGGAGACCAGTTGCTGAATGATTTGAGTACCCTGAAAGCAGGCGACAAAGATGCCCTGAAAGTGGGCGACATTTGGCGCCCTTAAAACTTGGGCAGGCGACAAAGGCGCCCAATTTCAGGGCATACCGAATTTGGACTGCAATTAGCGTGTAGTGCATAGCATGCACCAATCAGTGCATGCTTGGCACGCATGTGCTACCCAGAGAAAGCTAGAGAGGCATGCCAGCTAGTGTGTACAATGTACCCTTGTAGATTTGTAGAGTTGGCAACCCGTTAACTGCTGTTCTGCTGTGTCCACTGTTATTCATTGATGGTGGCGTTATGTTCGTTAAAATTAAATTTTACGAGGTTCGTTTAAATATTTTAAATATTTAAATATATTCGTTTGAATGCCGACGCCGACCCACACTTAAGCAAAAAAGACATCGAATTTAAACGAGCGTAAAAAATATCACACTTTACCGAATATGACGTCATCAAGGAGTAGAGTTCCGTAATTTGAATCGACTTCTAGGTGTTTACCTTCGTTTTACTTTAGTATTTGGCGGTAACGTGTATTGCGCTGAAGAGTATCGAAATGTTCTCAAGTCGTGCAGGGTTTACTCCTTAGAACATACGTACGTGTTTAAGCACTAGGCTGAGCTGCTTTCGGTAAGTTGTCAAAATAGTGACCTTGTCCACGTCGTATCCTTGCTGTAGCAGGTAAGCTCCAAGTTCTGCAGCCATCTCTGCCTCCTGAGCATTGCAGTAACCGGTACCGTCCTACAGAAGCAGAGATGATAAAAGACAGTCGAGAGATAGCAATCACCAAGCAGTGAACAGAGTGCTGCTGCCAAGGGCCAGAGAGCGGTACAAAATGAGGTACTTTCAACCCAATTAAATGTGGTGACAACTCCATCTGCGGTGCCCCAGAAGTACAGCAGCAGTCTGTTGCGGTGTAGACTTGACCTCACATATTGAAGTTTGAAGGGTCCTCTGCAGAAGATCTTACCGTACCGTTTCCGTTTGAAAGATCTTATCCAGTCCGCATACAAAATCTTACCTTACGAGCAAGCGAATTTTATTGAGATTGATCATTTGAGACAGCTACAAATCAAACTTGGTGTGTGACGTCATTCACACCAACTTGAAGAGGAAAGATGAAAGAAACCAGTAGTGCTTGTAAAAATATGTCCCGCTTTCTCTTCTATTTGTCACAAATGATCAAACTTTACAAAATTTACTAGGATTTAGATGAGATTCTTGATACGAAAACTAACAGATAAGATCTTTTGCACGGAAGCGGCAAGACAAGATCTCTTGAAAAGGACCTCGTGAATTCTGAGAAGTGTTCAACGCAGAATATTGGGTTTGTAACACCGCATTAAAAATTGGATCAAGAATTTCCAAATTTCCAAATTATCAATTTACAATATTCCATGTACAACCATACCTTCAAATTTTCAGTGGCATATTCCCGAGGGGGAAACGATTGAGAAATTTAGCGTACATCGGATAGGGATTACCCTGGATAACCCACGGATTACCTCCGGATAACATCGAAAAATTTCCCGGATTACCATTGGATTACGCCGGATAACCCCGGATTACCTCAGAATTTCTCCAGATTACCACCGGATTACTTCGAAATTTCTGGTCATCCGGATTACGGATTACCAATTTGCTGTACACCGGATAACCGAAGTCGTTTCCCCCTCGCATATTCCCATGTGAACTTTTAATTGACCAATTCAGCCACATATTGGTTGTTCTGAAGCTGCTTACAGCAGTTGAAAATTGGGTGCTTTAAGAATATGTGTTGACTTTAGCTTAGCTGCACAATGCAGGTCTCATAGGAAAATGAATGCACTTTACATTGTTGATCCGTCTGCATACACTTTAAATGTCTATGGTGAAAGGCTGCACCAACAAATTATGATGCAGATTTTCTCCATAATTCAAGGAAAGTTCCACAAAATATCTATAAGGTACAGACAATTTTTAAAGGTATGTCACAAAGGCAGCTGCACTACCAGATTATAGACCATTTTCTCCTAATATGGAGAATCTTTACCGGAAGACATTTACGGTGTACTGCAATCAGTTGCAGAAGTATTTGACACACTTCGGGCGGGTATTTCCGTCCCAGCGTCTCAACCGTTTACAGGGGTATGGCAAGCGAGGCGATTCCTGAAACAAGACGCCCACCGGGGAAAAGGCAGGGGCCACACGGGCAACATCCGGGGAAGTGGCGGGGAAAACCCGGGGATAACCAGGAGAACTCTGGGAAAAACACGGGGAAAACCTGGGGAAAACACGGGGAACTCAATTTTTACCAGAAAAACACCGGGAATGCGTCTTTTGCTGCGGAAATGACCAGGGGGAGCTCAAAACGCGTCTAGAATTTTGGCTGCCTATGCCGTCTTCTGGCCCATTGAGCGCTCTCAGTTCCGGCCCGAGAAGTCAAAAATGGCCGGCTGGGCAGGCAGCCTATTTATCCGTCCACCATGAAGTGCTTCGCAACCGTCCGCATCACCAAGGACCAGTGTGGCGTACTCCCCTGGTCACTTCCGCAGCAAAAGACGCATTCCCGGTGGTTTTTCGGTAAAAACTGAGCTTCCCATGTTTTCCCCTGGCTTTCCCCGTGTTTTCCCTGGGTTATTCCCACCACTATTCAACGGATGCTGCCCGTGTGCCCCCCGCCTTTTCCCCGGTGGGGGTCTTGTCTCGGGAATTGTACCTTGAACAGAGACCTACCCCACAAAATTGAAAGGCAAGGACGCTGGAATATAAAAATCCGGCGGGAGTATCAGATTGTCTTCTTCCTCATAGTACGTATGGCTTTTTCCACACTCCTCGGGCCGAACCGATACTCACGAAATGAGACATCCACGTTTTTGTAACTTGTTTTGAGCAATATCAAATGAGAAAAGCCGGACCTCGCCATGACCCCCTCCGATCCTTCTGATATTTTGGGGGCGCTGTAGGCACCTAATGAATAGCCCATTGCCGCCCAGACATACCCCAAAAAAATTTTTTGGGCTGACCTGTACCGAACTTTAGTTTTATTTTTTGAGTAAAAACATGGATATGGGTACTTTGCCGTACATTGACAGTTTTTATCCCACGGGGCTAAACTTTGGTACCCTTGTGTAAAATTGACTACGGAACAAGAAAATGTCCCCGGAATTGGCGGGGGACGAATCCCTGCATCACAAGCATAAAATAAACCACTAATAACACCGTAAAATTGACATTTGTTCTGGGACTTTTTGACCCATCCTATATTTTTTCCTTGGAGAATAAGTCACTACGAGTCGAATAAGCACTCGCCCAGATTTTTCTTACCAGCCGCTTAAAAGCTACGGGACTTCAAAGCTGTCGATTATTGGGTATTTAAGCCAAAATAGTACATTTAGTCGTTTTTCTCAATCCCCTGCCGCCTGCCGTTCGTTGACGTTTTCTGCACTATTGAAGGGTGGGGAGTGAACATTAGCAAGGTGGAGAGATGAGCGTATGCGCGCCGCACAGTGGACTATAAGACCGACGCAGGCGGCCAAAACTCTCGACGCGTTTTTAGAGTCGCTAAACTAGACTCGAACCTAACATGTGACCCCACCAATGGCTCCTTCTTTCACCACTGTAAAATTACAACACCGTCACCTACAGCAATGTTGTTCAATTACAACGGAGCTGTTTAGTTCCTGAAAAGGAAATCCATCTTTAGACAACTCTCTTGTTTCATCACAACTTTCTTGTCTGCAAACAATAAAGTAATCGTGATTGAAAACAGTGATGTTGTCGTTTAACAGATTTTCTGTTTGTAAATAGCTAATGTGCAATCTGTAAACAAATATTGTTGTCAGATTTCAAGGATCTTGTTAAATTACAACACGATGAGACTAACACAAATGTTGCCGAGATATGATAGAAGACTTGACAAAAGTACTGTTGTGTTACAATCGGATCATCAGAAAACGGCACTAAGGGCGACAACATGTTTGTTATAAAACAAGATGTGTTGCTATCAAACTTAACAGCACAAGTGCTGTTAAATTACACCAATCTTTTTAACAGCGTTCGGAGAGCAATCCGTTCGCGGAGTCACAAGTTCGGTTTAAGTCTCGCTGACCGACTCAGGAGCTCAAAAAGCGTCTCGATTTTTTGCCGCCTGCCGCTCCGACATCGGGCCCACTGTGCGCCGCACCGGACCCCTGTGACGCAGAGGATAGGCGTCCCAAACTCGAGACGCGTTTTGAGCTCTTGAGTTGCTCCGTGAGACTCGTGAGACCTCACGATAGATTGCTCTCCGAAAGAAGGATCAATCGGTGGGGTCACATGTTAGGTTCGAATCTTGTTTAGCGGCTCCAAAAACGCGTCGAGAGTTTTGGCCGCCTGCACCGGTCTTATGGGCCACTGTGCGGCGCGCATACGCTTATCTCTCCACCTTGCTATTGTTCACTCCCCACCCTTCAAAAGTGCAGGAAACGTCAACGAAAGGCAGGCGGCAGGGTAGGAAGGAGATTGAGAAAAACGACCAAATCCACTATTTTGGCCCCTGATTAAATGAAACTTGTACCCGGGTTTCCGGCTCTGTCTTGTTTATGAAGAAGAGCGGAACCTTGAGATCAACTCCTTTAACAGATGGTCTCCCTTTCGTTGAAGGGTGGTTGGTGAGGGTGGGGTAAATGCTCCCCACCAGCCTTTTAATCGAGGGTCGCATCCTCCGCTGTTCGTTTAGCATGGGACACTCCAACCCGTTGTTGATGAGGCGTTCAAAAAGTGAAAGGTCCAGGTTGTGGCTGGCTGCCAGAGCATGATGGCTGCAGCTCGGTTGGAGCTGCTTGTGATCTCCTGCGAAGAAAAATAAAAGAAACTGTCAACTGCACGTTATTTCGAAAACAATATGACCTTATAATGAGACACTATTTTTAATAATTGTTTATATTGACAATATTTAGTGAAGATATTTTCTCTCTGATTTGACTATCACTTATTATTTACACGACGGGCCTAAACTTCATTTTTTTGTAGTAACATCAATATTTTTAGGGGTCCAATTCAAAGGATCTTATCTGGGCGTTCCCGTATCTAGAATCTCATCAAACGCAAGTGAATTTCACCAACTTTGATTATTTAGGACGGGTACGAGAGTAAGCGGAACATATTTCTAGAGGCTCTTACTTTCTTTGATCTTGCTGCATCCAGATGCATCTTCAAGTGTGTCTGAATTACATTACAAATTAAATTGATTTGTAGCTGAATCAAATAAATAAACTTAGTGAAATTCACCTGCGATTCAGAAAAGATTCTTTGTACGGAAACGCCTAGATGAGATCTTTTGAATAGGACCCGTCAATTAAGATGGGCGTGTTTTGTTCGTTCAACCACGCAAGGACCGTAAAAACAGAAATATTTTTTTTTTGAAATCAGCACAAAAATTCTCAAATAATAATAAATGACTTTCTGGGTGGCACATCTTAAATTCCGAATCATAAAGTTTTGATTGTATTTCGTATATGTTGCCGAGTTTCTGCCAAAAGTGGTCGTCGATCATCTTTCGCCCAAAATAATTCTGGGAAAAATCGCATATCACCTCAATCTCAACAACCACTGTTCAAAGGTATTCGGCCCATTAGGGTCAAAATGTTCAATACTGCCAACATGTTGCATCAGAATGCCGAGACCGGCAACTCCTCCTGGGCCAGCCTTGTTGCACCAAACATGTGCTCCGGGACTAAGCCGATACAACGACACTTTTCACCAAAACTACAGTTCGTAAAATGATCCTCGTCGCCAGTAAAGTGTTTCACAGTAGGGTGCGTCGATATGGACGACTTTTCGAATTCGACTTTTGGATAGCACTCAAAAGGTGCGTTTTTTGTGCTGATTCCAAATATGACCTTGTTTTTGCGATAGGACGACTCCTTCATAACCCTACCAGCCGTTTTATGCAAAAAACCGGCATTTTTTGACGTTAAATGGTTTTGAGGCCTCGCCTAATTTCAAGGGTCGGTGCGGCTGTCCCATGACGTGATAGTCATTACTGACCATAATGACAACTTTTGCAGCTCAGCTGGACCACCGGACGCCCCCCGTGTCTGGCCTAGACCCCAATGTTCATGATTTTTTTTATATAAAAAATTATTTTTTTTTCCCATTTTTTCATCTTTTTTTTTTAGGTTTTTGACGACCCAGTCAGCCTCAAACATGCCCCGAGGTGTTAGAAAGGAGAGTAGGGGTAGGTAGAACGCAGCCCAGCCCCCGGCCCGGGGCTGAGTCGCGCAGGGGAGGGGTGACAGGAATGGGGGGAAATCTATGAAAAAACAAAATAAACGCTAAAATGATATGCGCTTACCGCGCGTCTGTTGGTAACAGTGTAAGTGTGCAGGTCTTAGCTCAGCAAGTGTTTTACCACCTGCCTATCCAGGACCGAGGGGGTATCCACTCCCAAAAATCGCGACCCGACTATTTCACATTACCGTAATAGATTTCCATTACGCGGCATTACGTCCATTACGCAACATTCAAACATTACGCGCACATTACAGCCATTACGCATCCATTACATGTCTATTACAGCTATTACGCATCAATTACGTCTATTACGCGTCCATTACAGGACCATTACGTGGACATTACTCGCTTCTTACGTTTAAAATAAGCGCGCTAATCACTGGAGTGTTCACATCCGGGGATGAGTGCGAATAATTTTGCCCTATAAATAACATGATGTTCCAACAGCGCTATGAAAAGTTTGGGAGTCCAAACTTTTGTTTCTCTTTGTCTGCTCACATTTCAGAGCCCGCCCGATTACTAATTAAGAATTTTTATGATCTTCATGATACTGCAAACCCTTTAAACTAAATTGTGTCACACACACTCACCCCCGCCCCCCAAAATAAAGCGTTTCACTTGAAAGGCTACAAGGAAAATCAATCAACAGTTCCACTGGAATCTGACTCCGACTCTCGTGCTTCTGACATTTTGAGCAATCCACTCCAATAAAAGATAATACCTAGAAAAAGACATATATTAGTTTTTAATAAGTCAATAGGGCTGAGAGCCTGTCATAACAACGCAATATTCTACAAAGCTTTTCAAAAACAATGCATTGGCTTGCAACAGGTGAGGTTATGATTCAGCCATTCGATCTTTTTTTAAATTTGTTTTTTTAATAATAGTGTAGTGACAGTAAATCTACTCGCCGGAGTAGACAAAACTACTCAGTATTTTAACATAAAAAGAAATAATCTGTGGGACTTACTTTTGCAAATCAGACGACTGCTAAACGCCGCTTGAGCTACTCTCGCGTCCAACGAAGTTCCCTCCCCTCCAACCCCCTCCCTTCCTACTCAGCAACCAATGGCTGATGGCTTGCAGGGAATGCCAAGACATTGACGGAGTGCGGGGTGTAGCCAAAACCTTCGATACCCCATCGCCCTACGACATCATGGGTTATAATGCCTGGCCTGCCAAGGGTTTTTACGTTGCTATTACGGGTCCATTACGCGTCCATTACGCGTCCATTACGCGTCCATTACGCGTCCATTACGCGTCCATTACGCTCATTACACAACTATTACGCGGATTACGGGTCTATTACGCCTATTACGAGGCCATTACGCCTATTACGGGGCCATTGCGCCATTATTCAGACATTACACGGACATTACGCGCATTACAATTTCCATTGCAAGACAGGTGACCCGACCATTACGCGAGTGGATACCCTCTCGAAATTTTCCTACTTCACAGGTCTAAATTCAAGTTGTAAGACGCTCAGGTCACAATGTTCATACCGAAAGACTGAATTTTCAGACAAGCAGTCTTAAATAAGTCTGAAAAATATATTCAGACCACCAAGTCTGAAAAAAGTGGTCTGAATTTTCAAATTTTATTTACAGTGTATAGGAGGAAAGGAGCGCATAAGCTCTTCTACGGTTCAAGAAGGGCGTACAAACTGTACGCATCCCGAAGGGCGTAATACTACGCCTTAGTTTTACCAGTGCTCTCAGAGATATCCAAACGCTTAAGTATATCCTATCAAAATTTTCATCAGCGTAGCCCATAATAAGTCTTCCAGTCATACCTTTCCTGGACAAAAAGTCCGTTCCCACTACCTTTATGCCTCCCTGTAGGTCAGCGCCGGTAACAAGCGCCGTACTCTGCAGAAGGTGTAGGCAATCAAAGGCACACTGAAATTTAAAGGGTGGGACATCCCGAAGAAAGGTCATACACAAATGTATCACGGAGAAAGAGCCATACTTTGATTCAGATGTATCGCCGAAAAAGGTGATCAGACATCAGCGAGACTTGCCCGTTTTCCTGGGCAAAATATCACCCTTAAATGGTGATACATAAAAGCATGGCCCTTTTTCGATGAGACAGTCATGTCTCACCCCTCACAGTAGGAATGACAAGGCCGGCAATATTACCGGTAAAGAACGGTAAAATACGGTATTTTACGAAGACCCCGGTAAAATTGGCATTTTTCGGTAATTTTGAATTTTTCACTTTTCTGCATGTCTGTCGCTTGCAAACGACGATACGGGACATATTGACTGAAAAAAAAGTTTCTGGAGAGGTCTTGGGTTGAATCTGCCCTTTGCGCCGTCCCGTGGAAGTGTTTCCCACCACTTAAAAAATAACAAGAAGTCAGTTTTCTTGTTCTTCTAAACTCTCGCAAATCAACATTTACCTTAGACGAACCGACGAACCTCTTCGGAAGACGAATCAACAACCTTTTCTGTCGGCAAGGTTTATGAATCAAACTAAAACTTAAGCTCAAAAGACTGGAAAGGTATAGTGGGATTTTTGTTGACATTGAGTCGAAAAATTCAATAAACGTTGGTGTGATTGGACAACATGAGTTCTTTAAGGAAAAAAAAATGGTTTTGTCATTAAAAGCTAGACTACTTCTGGCTCTAAGAGAAAAAGTGACGTTTTTCACATTTTGGTCTATGTGGCCTATGAATTGTACGTATGGATCGTGAACATTCATTCTATGTGTGTTCCTTTATCCAGAATAGTGGAAAGAAGTGGAAAAATCCAACAGGCAAAATAAAAAATTAAGTCCATCAGATCTTTAAAATTGTTTCGAAAAAAATTATTGAGCAGGAAATTCTGGAAATGAGGGGGGTCGTAAGGGAGAGTGGGGCACCAAGTGAAACTTTTTGGAATTTGAGGGTATCATAGCGTTAACAGAAGAGATGCCGGTAATGTTCGTATCCTAAATAATACTTGGTCCTTCTAGAACATTTTCCAACCCTAATATCTTACAAGAAAAATTATTCTGAAGTTCCTAGGGGCCAAACACCTAGACCTTGCATCTGTCACTTCGTGCCCCACCCAGGGGCACCAAGTGACAACCTACGGGGCACCAAGTGACAGACGGTGGCTCTGCGTAATTAAAATGGCATCGATGGTTTTCAATCACATTTTTGCCGGAGGAGGGCGTTTAGTTACAGAAAATCACTACAACTTATACGGATGGTCCAAATTGTTAACGCCCGCGACAAAAAACACCAGTATGGTAAGGAAGAGTATACAGTGATAGGGGCACCAAGTGACACTGTGTCGTACCTCGAAAAAGAGAGTGCACATTAATGTCAACTTATGATTTTTCACTTTAAAACTGTGAAAAAAAATCATTGAAATTTTCAAAAAGAATCTCCAGCCTCAAAAATAAAACAAAACAACTTCCCTTACACTCTCCGACCCGTATGGACTTTTTTTGTCAATACGACTATAAAGGATTTAAAATGTCAATAGCCATTGACAAAATTGTCAATGGCCTACGGACAACTTTGGCTTATGGATGAAAAGGACTTTTTCTATGCACTTTTTTGTCAATATGCTATTGAGAACATTTTGCGCCTCATTATTGACAATTTTCTTTATGGACTATGGACTTTTTCCTTTATAAACTATGTGGGATTTGGGTATTGTGTGAAATCGCTGCTATCCTCCGACAGAGCCCCTGCAGCTGCAAGGGTAGGCAAGCCCGCGCTGCCGGCACGTATCGCGGGTCAGGCCTGCCTACCTTCCAGGGAGCTGGGGCGGGGCGGGGCGGTGGCGGAGGGCGGGCACCTCCAGACCGCCCCCTCCCTTCCCTCCCCTTCCCGTGGATGCACACACACAACACACACACACACCGGCATGAGCGACTTGAGCTAGCATCAGCAAGCAGCGAGCCGAGCCGGCGTGATCCTGGAGTTTTGTACATTTTAGAAGAAGTTTCTTCTCGGATTAGACGCTGGATGTGATCTTTTACCGCATTCACCGCCAGCAATGGCGAACGGCAAGTTTTATTTCGTCATACTTTTTTTCTGATAGTTGAGAATGGTCAGGAGTCAAACACAGCATGCTTGCTGTTGACCGTGTTCATTTTTGTTACAAAACGGGTATAAATGTAGCACAAGATAGGGTTTAGGGAATGCTTTCAGTCTCTTTTAACAACAATCGAGGGTTTAAAGAGATCAGTGCTCAGACCCCTTACTGTTATGTCTGAATATTTCTCCTCTTGGGCCCATAACCTCATCTGGTTACCTGGAGAAGTTACCAAGGTGGTCATATTTTCCTGTTTGTATGTTAAACTAATGATTTGTCTCTTTCAACAGGATATAAGTGTATTCTGTTTCTAATTTGGTGCCAGCTTCTCACCATCACCATCCATGCCATGGCTAACAATCCCCATGACCAACATCATTTGTTTCGGTATGTTGCCATCCGATTGTTTTCTTTTGAAATTTCCGATATCAAATTGTCACTGTTGTTTCATTCCTTTTTGTAGGTGTGGTGAGTGCAAGGTCATCATCAGAGGCAGTGATGACTTTAAACGTCACATAAGAAACCTCTACCATCATTCACCTTTTCCCTGTGGAGAATGTGATGTGACTTTCGAACATTTCACATCACTGATGCGTCACATCAGGAGTGACCACTACCATGGCCACATTCCAAACCCTCTACAAGGACATGAAGATGTACCTCCGGCAGAAGGTGAAGTAGATGTTCCACCCAATCTTGAAGATAACGCAGCTGCAGTGGAGTTGGAGACAACAAATGCATTACCCGTTGAAGATGTTGATATTGATCTGGCTCGATCTGCTGGTCAGATGGTGCTGAACTTGCGCCAGACAGGTAGCATCACAGGAAGTGCAATTCAGCGATTTGAAGAAGAGGCATTCCGCATGATTCAAGATGTGACCAACGTTCTGAAGGTGAAAGTGAAAGAGTTTCTAATTGATCAGAACATTTACAACCAAGAAGCCCAGAATATGTTGAAAGAGTTGTGTATTCCAGACCCTTTTGAACACATCAAGACTCTAAAGCAACAGCTGAATTACTTTGCCACTGAGTTTGGTCTAGTGAAGCCAGAGGCAAAGTTTCTTGGTTAGCGCATTGACTACCGACTGAACCCACAAACTTCTCAATACGAACCAATACGAGTTCCAATGAGTTTTCAATACGTCTCTGTTACACAGACTCTGACAGTTCTTATGAACAATCCCAAAATTAGACAATTCATTGAAACAGAAAAGCCGAGTGAAGATGGAGTTTCTAGAAGCTACCTTGATGGATCAAGAGCCAAAACTCACCCACTTGTGTTGAAGTACCCAAAAATCATCAGGATACAAATCTATTGGGATGATATTGAGGTAGTAAATCCCCTTGGGTCAAAAACTTCAATCCACAAGATAGCAGCCTTTTACTTCAATTTGCAGAACATGCCTGCCGTTGAAAATTCTCAACTTTCAAGTATTTACTTGCTTGCTCTTGCATATTCACTGGATATGAAACAGCCAGGCTCTTTCCAGACAATTCTTGCACCTTTCTTGTATGAGCTGCGGAAACTTGAATCTGAAAAAGGTGTGATGGTGGAGGTGGATGGAAAACCTTATTGTTTGAGGGCTACCCTGACTGTGCTGTGTGCAGATACACTAGCGGCACATGAAATTCTTGGTTTCTTGGCTCCATCTGCCAACTACTTCTGTAGAAAATGCATGGTATTCCGTGGAGATTTTCAGAAAGACCTAAATGCTATGGGTGTTAAACGAACAAGAGCTTTGTTTGAAGAACATGTTCAGCAGGTGAAAACGAACAAACGTTTCTCAAGGCAGTGTGGTGTACGAGACAGTTGCCCGCTCCACTTGTCTCAGAATTTTGATGCAACTCAAGATGCCCCCTTCGACATTCTACATGATCTCCTAGAGGGGGTCTGCCACTGGGTAATTTCACTCACTCTGAGATCTTTCATTACTGTGAGCAAATATTTTACCTTGGAGGATTTTAATGGCAGGATAACAGCTTTCAATCTTGGAATACCCGATGCCAAAAATAAGCCATCATCCAACTTCACGGAGGACTCTCTAAAGGGATCCAAACTGAAACAAAAAGGCTGTCAAATGTGGTGTTTGACAAGAATGTTTGGGTTTCTTGTCGCTGATGTACCTGCTGAAGATCGTCACTTAGAATTAGTCAATCTTCTACAACGCATCATGCTCATTGCGTTTTCTGAGAAGGCTCGCCCTGCTGACACTCATAACTTGGATGATCTAGTCGAAAAACATCACAAACTCTTTCAAGAGCTTCACATGACTGCGGATTCCAATGTGCTTGATGAACTGAGTGACTCAGACTCAGATGAAGGTGTTGAAGATGGCCCGGTGGAAGATGATCCCATTGGAGATGATCCAACAGAGCACAATGCAGGGAGGAGAAAGCTGTGGAAGAAAGTCAGCCCTGGCAACAAAATTCACCACATGAAACATATGGGTGAGGATATGAGAATGTATGGAAATCTCATTCTCTACTGGTGTATGCGTTACGAGGCACGTCACCACATATTCTGCAAGTATGGTGCTGTGTGCTGCAACTTCATCAATATTATCAAATCTATGGCTCAAATGTTTCAAGTAAGCACCTTAGCCGGACTGCAGAAGACATCAAGTAGAGCGGATGACATGGAGCTTCAATCTGCCAGAGACATCACAGTTGGTACTTGCTGTCATAAAAGTCTTCTTCTTGAAAAAGGACTTCAGTCCACTGATGTGGTTACAACTGTAAATGCTGTAAGTGTTGCTGGTGAAGATTACAGAGCTGGTCTGTTTGTACTAACAGAAGTAACCACTCCAACATTTGCTGTAATACATGAAGTGTACGTACATGGGTCACAAGTTTTCCTTGTCATTGAACCATGGAAAACTGTTGAATTCACTGAGAGATATTGTGCTTACAAAGTTGAACCTACAGCTGCTTCTACTGTCATCGTACGTCACAGTGAGCTAGCCACACATGGAACCTTCGCTCCGTGGAATCCTTGGCAACAGAGGATTACATATATAGCTCCAAGAACCTTTATTTTCTAGATTTACTATAAATCTATGTCTAGCAGTTGACTGTGTTCAATAGATGGTTGTGAATCAAGCTGTGTTTGTGATTGTGCCAAAGCAAATTTAGTCTGATAAGTTATTAGGTCATTGTTGACAGAGCCCTTAATTTCTATATAAATGTTCAGAAAAAGTGACCTGAGAAACACGCGTGTACCTATGTTTGTGAATCTAAATATAATGAAAAATGAAAAGAGAAAAGGTCTTTGATTTCCCATCTTGTCATCCCCATCCACCTCCTACCCCCCCCCCCCCCTCACCCACCCTTTACCGTTCGTTAAGTAGGCCAAAGTCGGCCCAATGAAGTCAATTTTACAAAATCATTCACAATTCCTTGACAAAAATAGCTAACGAAACCAGATAAAACGTATTCTCGAACCCTGGAAAAAGAAAACGTCAAAGTTTGGTTCGATAGTTTTCCATATTCGATCCTTGACATCGATTGTCGATTGTCATTCGTACGGCTGTTGAAAGTTCGCGGGTTATCACTTTCACTTTCTGGCAACATTGTATCATAGGTAAGTTAAGTTATTGGATCACTATGTAAAATTTCGAAAGCGTTCTAGACAATTTTGGGTGGCAAAGGGGCTCGAGCATCGATGGAATGTAAATGGTTGTATGGGCATTGAAAATACCCTTGTTTTGTCAGTGCTGAACCTTGCAGATGAGGTTATGGAACCATCTGCAATCAATTCAATTTGTTCGATTTTAAGGTTTTGTACTTTCACATTTACGAGAAAGAATGAATGAATACCAAACAATTGTTTTACTTTAAGTTTGTTTAATGTTTATTGCAGGTAATTTTATCATGGAAGAGTACAGTGTCGCTGAGCTTGTATCATTTCTTGAGGTGGTTTGCCCTGATATCGAGGTTCAAACTTTAAATATTATCAAAAGTAAGTTTCTCCCTTTCTTCTTTTAGTTATTCTCTATTGCTTTTTTTACACTTTTCTGCTTTTATTTCAGGTCAAAAGATTTCAGGCAAAAGGGCACTTAAATTGACACTTCAAGATTGGAACAATATCGGCGTTCCCTATGGAGAGACTGTTGATATCACAGGTGCTATAAATGATTTGGTGAGTTAATCTTTGTGCCTGTCATGATTTTTTACTTAAAGGAAGCATGCCTGGTTCCTGCTTTGATTGAAGATAATATTGAGTTTAATGTATTTCTTACCACCACAATGAGCTTGGACCACTTGCTCGTGATATTTTCACTCAGTTGCTTGACGCGGTTAATTTGTGCAGTGGTATTGAGAGATTATTGTTAACATAAAATAGTGAATGGGTTTACAAGAAAAACATTTATTCTTGATGGTACTTAAGATTGAGAGTTATCAAGAAAAGAAAAGAGGTTTGTTAAAATTGTTAAGTACAAAGAGCAGCGCAAGAGTTAGAGAAGCAAAGAATCAAAAGGCGAATGTCTTTAGGTTAGCAATATCAAGCCTAGATGTCAAGGCAATAAAGCCAAATTGGTAGTCATCGTGGTGACCAGTATGCTTCACACTGTTAACCTCAAGATTCACCTTTTGATTCTTCACTAATCCAACTCTTGCTCTGCTCCTTATACTTAACACATAATTCAGCTCATTTAATTCCTCGATAACTGTCAATCTGAGGTACATGGATGAATTATTTTTTCTCGTAGACCTATTTGCTATTTTCTCTTTTCAATACTCACTCAAAATTAACCGTCTTGAGCAATTGAGTGAGAAGACGAATGAGCTCATTGTAGTACAGCACCTTTTAGCATCATTTTTAAATTTATTTCATAACCCTTTTCAGAAAAACCAATCAATTAAATACAATGGCACCAGAAATGATTCAAGTTCTGATGAGGCACACACTGGCACCAGAGAGGCTTCATATTCTGATGAGGTATTATTTGCAACATTGTTCTGGATATTTACACCAATAATATTAATCTCAATGGTAATTGATATTTCTCGTTTCACTCAACAGGAAAGTCATAAGTTTAAAAGTGGTGTTTGTAATTATAGTGATAGTGATGATGGCTTACAAGGGAACATATTCAGGTGATACACTCAGATTTTGACCAAACTTTCTTTTTCGTAAGGGTACCATATAAGATTAAGAATGCACCCCAAAGTTAGTGCCAAGATACAGTATTTCAACTCGAAACGATTTTTCCAAAATACGAAGTTTTGACCTTTTTCCCCAAAATAGGTCAATTTAGAGCAAAATTTAAAAGTTCGAGTTTTATATTGTTTCCACCATTTTTCGGCATGCTGAGTACGAAAAGGGCATTTATTATAACTTTTAACCACGTTTAGGGGTTCAAAATGTAATTTTTAGCCTAAATTTCGTCAAATTTTCGCTGCGATAGATCACAGTACATCAGAAAATTAAAAGTAGAGATTCGCGTAGTTCCTTTTGTATCTAGGTCTGCTGCCTATTTGAACACTAAACTCCATTTCGGGCATCACATTGGGAGTTTCGACACAAATTTCGCCTGATATTTTTGCCGCTTCAGGTTAATTCGCGTGTGAAAGTAAAAGGACGGGCTCCGGATCGTTCCTGATGTTCACTGGGCTGTTGACTATAATAATGACACCCATTTTACTTTTTAACTACTTTTCGAGTAAGGGCGTTTAATGCAGTGGCCTTTTGATTGAGTGACTCTCAATGGGGACTCTCAACGTGAATCCCGCTAATTTTGCACGACTTCTTGAACCGTGCTCTCCTCTCCACACCGAGGAACAGGAACTCGCGATGTACATCGTAGGTAAGCGAGGCCAACATTAATTCCGAAAAAGCTCAAATGCGCGCAAATTTACGCAAGAAATGGTTCTCCCTCTGTCTTTTCGTACCCACTGCAAACTCAAGGGTGAGAATTCTTGCCATCCTGGGGGCGAGAAAAAAGTCTCGCCATACTGAGGCGAGAATCGAATTTCTCGCCAAATTTTGGCGAGAATCAAATGTCTCACCAAAATGTGGCAATAGTTGTCACCCCACACTACTTTATATGAGGAAACACCCTACATTAAATGTTTCTTGCAGATTAAAGACACTAAATGGAATTATTTATTGTTGGAATATATTTGAGTGGTGTGTTTCCTCATATCTCAAAAAGAGTTGGGTGGCAATTATTGCCATATGAATCATTTGATTCTCACCAAAATTTAACGAGAAATTTGGTTTTCGCCAAATAATGGCGAGACTTTTGTTTCTCGCCACAGTTTGGCGAGACTTTTTTTCTCGCCAAGTTTCGGCCATCAGTCTCACCTTCCAATTTTCAGTGCCGGTCAAGCACAGTACTCAGATATGGCAGCGTAGTAAAACTGGTAAAACTCATGCGTAAGTCGATGCTTGAGTCAAGCATAAAGTTACGCTTCACGACGTTACGTTTGAAACGAATCATTGACTAGAATTTTCTGCGTGCCCATAGAAACACTAACTTTTAAAAAAAAGTCGTAAAATTATGAACTATTTTTGTAAAGTATTTTTGCATAGTATATTCATATTTTTACGAATAATTCTACGACGAATGATTCATTATTTTTATGAAATACTCGTTTTTTTACGAATGCTTCAGTAGGACATATGAATCATTCGTAATATTCACATTCACATAACATTAATAACAATGAATGTTTCGTAACGAGTTATTTTGTGAAAGCATCACGAGCCTTTCCTAATTTTACGAATGATTTATAATTTTCTTTATGAGCCTTTCGCAATATTACGAATCATTCGTAATGTTCGTAATCATTCGTGAATGTTTTAATTTTTTTTAATGAGCCATCCTCAACAGCCCAGTGAACATTAGGAACGATCCGGAGCCCGTCCTTTTACTTTCACACGCGAATTAACCTGAAGCGGCAAAAATATCAGGCGAAATTTGTGTCGAAACTCCCAATGTGATGCCCGAAATGGAGTTTAGTGTTCAAATTGGCAGCAGACCTAGATACAAAAGGAACTACGCGAATCTCTACTTCTAATTTTCTGATGTACTGTGATCTATCGCAGCGAAAATTTGACGAAATTTAGGCTAAAAATTACATTTTGAACCCCTAAACGTGGTTAAAAGTTATAATAAATGCCCTTTTCGTACTCAGCATGCCGAAAAATGGTGGAAACAATATAAAACTCGAACTTTTAAATTTTGCTCTAAATTGACCTATTTTGGGGAAAAAGGTCAAAACTTCGTGTTTTGGAAAAATCGTTTCGAGTTGAAATAATGTATCTTGGCACGAACTTTGGGGTGCATTCTTAATCTTATATGGTACCCTTACGAAAAAAAAAGTTTGGTCAAAATCTGAGTGTATCACCTGAATATGTTCCCTTGTTAGATATTGATGATACCTTTGGTAAGTCCACTGACAAAGTGCCAGAGATTGACAGATTTGCTTGTGTGAGGGGGTTCTTTACTCCAGATCAATTTGAAGCAATGTCGATGTACCAGAGAGAAGCTTATCTGTCTCAATATGAGGTTTACAAGCAAGGAAAACAACTAAGTATTTATCAATTTACGCAAGAGTTTTTTTTTTAAATTCTAATCCATGTTTAGTTTTTAATAACGTTTGATTGTACATGCATTTAGACTTGCAGTTGTTAACTCCAGCATTCATGAAGCCAAAGCCTTCATCTGAGAGTGAATCCGGGAAACAACTCGAACCTCATGCTGCTTCCAAGGCTGCTTCTAATCGATCAAGGACTCTTATAAAATCTACTCCCATGCAAACAAGGCAAACAAAGAACAAGGTAAGAGTAATAATCATCCTAACTATATTCTTTGTCTGTTATTGAATAATTTTAGAGTTCTTAAAACAATGTCCTTCTTTTCTTTGTTTTTAATTTGATTTATAAGCAACAGCAGGCGGTTTCCTCAGAATCCCCAGAAGTTAACTGTGGTGCATCTACCTCTAAAGCCACGAATGTTGGTACATCTTCTGCACAACTTAGTCGAAAGAAACCAGGGAAAGCTTCGCAAATTGAATTTAATGATTTATTAGAGTCTGAAACTGATCAGCTAGATGAATCAAACAATGGGTCAAAACGACGGTCAGCCAATGATGGGAATGCGTCTGCTGGACATGAACAGCCAGCTAAGAGGAGAAGGATCAAGAGAAAGGTATACCCCACATCATTCTAAGTCAATACTCTAGGTAAATTGAGGACAATAATAATTATTATTTACTTGTTTCTCTTATCTCATAGAACAAACCAGAAGATAATCTCAGTGAGGAGGAGTTTGCCGCAAGTCTCCCAAAAGTATTTAAAAGTCTAATTAAGTGCAATATTATTTTATGGTCATGTCTTTATTCTAATCTTATGTACTGTCTTCTGTTCATAGTTTGATATTGGTGAAATTTTAACTAAAGCTGGATCAAAGTTAAAGTCAGTAAAAGCAAAACTGGAAGAAGATGGAATTGTTATTGGGTCAGATAGAAAGCTTCTCATTCGAACCTTAACTAAATTCTTATATTTTGATCATGTGACGTAAGTATATGCTGTTTAAAAACAGCCCCACAAGATATTTTGAACCTAACAGCATTTTATAGATCTTATTTTGTAATTCTACTTATTTCAGTAACATCAAACTAGTTACCACTGACATGAAAAGTGGTATGGCTGCCAGCCTTGTTTCAAGCTATCCTCTCTTTAAGGACACGACAGATCCTACCAAAAGATCATGGGTATGTATATTGAGAAGAGCTTTCTGGGTTCATGTAATTCTTATCACCTCATCATGTTATCTTGAGCATCCATGAATTTTGTTGCAGTGGAGAATATTTGATCCATCGGGTCCGTCAGGCTTTTTGGCCAACTGTGTGGCAGGCATTTTACGAGGCTTGGATCCCAAAGACAGGCCTAGAGGTGGAGGTCGAGGGGCCTCTTACTCCTCTGAAGATGAGGATGATGTTGATGCTACTCAAGAGAAGGAAAATGATAACCCAGGTGACAAACATCCTGAGGTAAGAAAAAATACATTAAAAAAAATAAAATTGTTTTATTATGAAGGGTGTAGATTGATGAGCTTGAAGATGATGGCAGCTGGACCCTTATACTCTAATGAATTCATTGCCTGGGTCAATGTCCCATGACTGCTTTGTTTTTTAGAGGAGTACCTTGGTGTAATTTTAGAGATGTTTTGTAAATTCTTCAATTCTCAAATAAATTCAGCATGTTTTATTTATAAATACCAGTGAATGTCTCAAGTACAGTTACCTTTATTTTCCTACTTGTTTATTGTAGGCTGATTGGATGAAGCTTACTATGCCATGGGATACAAACAAAAAAAAAACTAATGCAAGGTATGGAAGCGTCATTTGAAAGGCGGAGACAGTGGATCTGCAAGAAGTTGCCTTCCATAACTGAAATACTGATTCTGTATCCTCACTTAATGTCATATGATTGTGAATTTGTAAGTCACCACAAATCATTTTGTCATTCTAATTTTGAATTGCAATCTCTGAAATTAACTCTTTTATTTTTATTTGTTTTCAGATGGAGAAAGAATTTGATATGATTCACCCCAATAAGGGCCATATGTTTACAAAAGGTTTTCCTCACCTAGTACAAAGCCTGAAGTCAAAAAATGGACTTCATGAGGTAGAAGACGTTGGCAAGGGTGCTAACTATGGTAAGTTTCCAGTTAAACTTTCTTCTAAATAAGAATAATATGAACTAATAACTAACTGCTCCTATCTATAGCATTAGTATTTTTTGTAATCTCATTTCATCAAACAGTTTCTGATATTTTTTTCTGGTTGTGGTTTCTTATAATCTTGGAGCAGCATCTTCCTTACAGTTATGTTTTATTTTCAGATTTGCTTGGAGCATGTCTTGCCCTGGGAACTGCGCTCCCCAGACCAAATCTCCAGAGACACGCAAGGAAAAAGAAAACCGGGGCTCTGGAGTCAGTGATGCCTTCTTTAAGTTCCCTGATCACAATGGTGCCAGTAAGTTAGCTTTGTCAATTTTACTTTACTTCTTTCAATGGTTTTTACAAGTGTGCTAGTATTATCTTGTTATTTTTCAGCTGGGAACAAATGTGCAAGATGTGGTAGATCAGAGAAGAAAGGAGAGCAATTCACCCGTCCAACCGTATCTCCTAGCATTGATGCCACAGAAGGAAATCACTAAAGTGTATGTTGTAGCTGACAGCAAACTTCTCCAACTGGCTTCTCCAAACCTTCTGAAGGGACTCGACATGCTCTTCAAATCTTACACCATCTTCAATGTTAGGTATCCTTTAGGGTGGGCCCCTTTCTGGGATATAATTGAACATGGAATTTATCAAATTGTTCCATCAAAGCTTTCCAATTCTGCCCTAGAAGTTTTGCGTTTGCACAATATTGTAAAATAGGTATTGAAGTCATTTTTTAATTATTTTTTTTCCAAAATATTCTATTAATTGTTACTTTTTAGTCATCAAAGTTCTCTATGATGAAATGAAAACTGTAAGTAAGGCAAATCAAACTCTTGATTTAAATAATGTTATTCGTTTTTTCTTTTTAGTCTACTCTTTTGTTAATTTTATAACTGTGACTTCTGTCTTACGGCAATAAATTTTGTTATCGAATTAGATTGTTTTGTTTTTTTCAATGCTTGCATTGAAGTAAGGCTTCATGGGGCTACTAATGAATATGTGGGGGTACACCGGTTATCGGAAGAAACCACAGGAATACCCAATTTGTTAATAGTGTATTGACATTTTCTTTTATAGCTCTGGACAATTATTATGCTGTATCCGAACTATTTTCTTCCCACACTATGAAGAAAATAGTCTACAGCTATAAACTTTATTCAATGGACAATTTATCTATTAAAGTCAATACAAAGAAGAAATTTGTTCATAAGCTGTCAACAAATATGTCTCTAGAGAGATGGGGCTCATTCGCAAAGCTATTGACTTTTTTCTCCGTAGCCTACAAACAAAATAGTACATTTTATGTTTGCGTAAAAAACTTTGTAACGTATTGACAATTTTCTCACTACTTATTGACTTAAAGTCAATACTGGTCGGAGAGTGTACGGAGCTATTCTATTGTCACTTGGTGCCCCGGGTCAGCTGTCACCTCGTGCCCCGAGTGCATGCACTCCGTGTCTGCCTCGGTGTTCATTACATCCGTGGACATAGAATTTCGGCATCTGAAAAAAACCTAGATGAAGAGTCCTACTTGCGATTCAAAAACTAACACTGACCCACACTCGAAGTTCCGGTTGAATTTACCAAAGGACAAAGAAAACCAGAATTCAGTTCCGCAACTTGTTTAAGGAGTCGAAAAATGTGAATGTGAATAGACAGCCCATGAAAACGCTCCGGGGTCTCCGCTATCTGGCAAACGACTTACCAGCACGAGAGCATTCAGACCCGTGGAAGTGGAAATTTAGCGACGGGCAGTTCTTGAGATATGGGGTAGTGTCACTTGGTGCCCCTGTCACTTGGTGCCCCACCCTCCCTTACTTTGAGAGCAATTATTTTCTTAAAAAAAAAACAACCAAAAAAAACAACAAAACAGCAGACAGTGTTATTTCCTTGTCGTTTTCAAAATACGTGACATCATAGTTGATATGATAGTTTGGCACGATATTACCTATAAATTATGATACACAATTGTCGTTATCCATCTTTCCATACCTAATTTACCCCACTTTCATAAGAGAAACAACCGTTACCCCCTAGAAGCATAAAAATGAATTTTACCCAATTTTGCCGTAAAATACGGCAAAGTACCGTATTTTACCGTAATTTACGTAACCTTGAATGTTACCGCTATTTTTACATCCCTACCTCAGAGCGCGAGATGTATCACCACTTGATTTACAGTGCTCAAAGGCAGTGAAAACGCGGATTTTGGTAATGGTGGAAAGGAGGAGACTTGGAAGACCGGAAAAAGGAATTACTTATGGGTGGGAGGACAGCACATACCGATCTGGATGAGGTGTTCAACGTGTTGCGGGAGGGACGCCAAAATGTAGGCTTCTAAGGCCTCACCCGCCTCTTCCACAATGACTGAAATCATAAGAAATATTCCAAAGGTACAGTCTATTTCTGCAAAGAAACAAAATCATACCAAGCAGAAATTGGAATTGTGCAGCTGTCATCTACGCTTAAACCACGGTGGACATCGTGGCTTAAACTGACAACAGCGCCTGCATATTGTTCCATCTGCCCGCGTTAAAAAAGAATTCGGAGGGCGTGTCTTTTAATTAAGTAGACACCAAAACGACGTTGAAACGTGTTAAATAGTGCTGAAGAGATTTCTGGCAGTCAGCGTGAAGACGCTTAAGGGGGTATCCACGTGTGTCGACATTTAAAACAGAGGATTATGCGCCGCGGCTCATGTATACAAAGCGATAAATTTTATTGAATGGAAATGTTTTCCCCTTTATCACAAATGGTTTTAGCTTCTTTCCCCCCCGCCGAAATGCTGATTGGATGGGCCGTCTCCGAAGAAAGCGATCTCTTCGGAGACGACCGCAAAAAATTGGCTGGAGTTCCTGCAGCCAAACGGATCATTAGAAAAAAATCGCCGGCGGGTGGTAATGACCAACTACATTCTCCAGGACCTACACCTCCCAAAAAAAAAATATTTTAAAATAAAAAATTGGTTTTTAGGGGAAAAGTGTAAAATTGGCACTATGTTTCATTTTTTTCGCAAAGTTAAAAAAGAGGTATATTTGATTTTTGAGGTTCAGGGCGTAGGGCATAAGTAGGGGAACGTCTCCAAAAACTTTCAGACTTCTTTCTCAATTTTTCTGGCCTGGAGAACTCCGGCAATTTCGAAAATTGCGTTTCGAGATAAGCGCATTTAAAGTCTCTTATCGGGAGGGATTTACCCTTATCACCTTATACTTTAAGCGCATGCCATGTTCAGGAAAATTCGAATTAAGTGCTCAGTCATCTTCTACCGTATTAGTGGGACCCTTCAGAACATTTTTAGGCCAATAAAAGAAATTCGATTTTTCACCAAAAATACACGTGGATGCCCCCTTAAATCGCTTATCTAAGCATCTTCTCGGTGTTGGCAGACTGCCTTTGTTGCAAGCTCCTATCATACTAGGGTGAAGCAATGAAACGTAAGTTGCAACATTTTTCATGGTAATGGGTACTCCAGGACACTAAACTTTGACCCGTGGCCGTCCTGTTTGTTCCTCCCCTTGAAGGCCTCAAAGTTGGGCCCAGACGTAAAAATTGCACTTTTGCCGGGCTCTCTGTCGCAAAGCCTATGTCACGTGAGAATGCTCACCAATTTTTATTTTCAAATCGTCCAGTGTGGAACGCATAAAAGCGGCCCTCGTTGTGGTCATGGCTAACAGATCAGCCCCCTGCATGATGACCTTCTTCGCATCCTGAGTCGAATCATCATATTCCTCCTGAAGTGCACCATACTGCGACCGTCCATGCTTGTCGCTGTACCCATGGATAATCTGAAAGCCGAAAAAACTAGGAAACAAATGTTTTTTCGCACCAGGAATGTCTCACGAAAAGAATAGAGAGGAATTTGAATAGAGACAACACGGGACGCAGTCTCTTTATTGGGAAAAAATCAAGTTTCAATGAACAGTGAAAAATTATCAAAAATCAAGAATATGTGACTGAACACAGTTTTACAAACCTTATTTGTAAACACTAGACAGCGACTCAGAAACTCATGAACTGCATGGTTTGTTGTTGTCACCACCAATATGGGTCCCCTGAATACACTCGGGTACGCGCCTTTGAGACTGACGAAGTACTCAGCGATCTGCGGTCAAGAAGATAAAAAGTTAGGATTGCTCATCGGTACTTGACGCATTTCACGAACTTCATGGCTCTGAAACTTTGGGACAGTGAAACAGCGTCCTGCAGGACATTTCCAGGACATGCTTGCTGATATCGGCCAAACACATAAATTTGCCAAAAAAGGTAGCGGGGTTGCGACTCCCTCAAATTCATACTCACTTTGCATCCAAGGTATGTTTTCCCTGTACCAGGCGGTCCTTGAACAAGGGCAACACGATGATTCAGAACGCTCTGAAAGGCAGCTGCCTGTGATGTATTCAAGCCCTGAATGATGGAGTCACGTAGGACTTGAAATCCCAACTTAGATGACAGGAGCCTTAAGTGCCGCAAGTACACTGGTGGTTGAGATGCCTGACCCCTTACAATTTCATCAACGAACAAACTGAAAGTAAAAAGTATCAGATAACGCCAACGAGTAAAACACCTCTAGACTATTCTAAAAGTGGGATGTTCATAAAAACATTATCACAGAATTTTATTTTTATTCTAAATTATAACTATGCGCCTAAATATGGAAATTTTGGGTGATGGTAAAGGGGATGTTCAAAGGTGAAGTTAAAACATAAGGTTTCTAAAAAGGTTCCTTGCGTGGTTGCCTTTTTCATATGTCACGAAGTCGGGCCTAACGCCCTCTTTCCTTCTAAAGACCCATTCTGCAGATTCTTTTAGCCGCTTTTCAAAATGTTTTTATCTCCTAATATATGTATATATGTATATATTTTTAAAACGTGCTTTTTTTGTCAAATTTAAAATTTACGAAAATTGATTGATGTTTCAAAGTTGGGAAAAAATGTGACATTACAACGATGATACCCAAATGCGTGCGTCACCCTATGAAAGGGGAATGTGGCGACCCTCTCATTCTCAGTGATGTTTTTTTTACTTACAGGGTCAACTTAATAGCTTTCGTTAACAATCTTACAAACTACAACTTCGATTGACTTGTTCTGCTTAGCCGAAAGCGCCCAAGAAAACGACGTCCACATCTTCCAAAGCCATATTATTCCACTAAACACACTATCAGGGGAAAGTGTTCAATGTTGGACGCGCTGTCCACAGGAAGGGTAGTCGACGGTACTTAGAAACGAGTGGTTAAATTAAAAACAAAATAAATGTCTTACCGTTGAAAGCGATTCTCTCGCAAAGCATTTGTGACGTGAAGGTAGGGAAAATAAAATACTGCAGATTCAACTAAGTTGAATGTCCTCCCCACAAACGCATACTGGTCAAGCATCGTGAAGTACTTGCCCGCGGCGTCCGTCCCCGATACCACCTTGATCACGACACGTCCCCGCCTGCCCAAACGGAAAAACAACATTAAAGAATGCCAATCTTTAAGGAAAAACAAACAGGGAAAGCGGCGATACAATTTAGCGGCTGAAGCCCGTCTTGTACATTTTAAAATTCACAAAAATCCTTTAAGCTCTCTGCCTCGAATTTCTCGAAGTCGCAGACGCCATGTTGTTAGCAACCTCACATAATAAATATTTCCCCTTTCTCTGAGCAATATCAAATAAGAAAAGCCAAACCGCTCCATGACCTTCTCCGATTCTCCTGATATTTTGTGGGCCTGTTAGAAACCTAAAGGGAAGTCTTTTGCCAAATTTCCAGATCCTGAAAAAAATTATCGGCTTAGTTGCGGGTAATTTTAGTTTAACTTTTGGAGTAAAAACACGGATTTGGGTATTTTGTGCTACATGGACAACTTTCATCCCTGAGGGTTCAAATTTGGCATCCTTACGTAAAATTGACCAAGAAACAAGAATATAACCTCGGATTTGACGTGGGACAAATACTCGCTGCACCAGCCTCAGAAAACCACTAAAATATGGCCTAAAATTTACGTTTGGCTTGGGACTTTTGTGAAAAACATTTTTTTGCGCCATTCAATGTTTTGATCATGTAGAAAAAAAAACGAGACAAGTAGAATGAGCACCCGCGCAGATTTTTCTTACAAGCCGTTTAGGAGTTATGAGACTTTAAAGTCTAAAAGTTACGTCCAAAATACCCGAGATAGGAAGTTTTATCAAAAAAATTGACGAAAAATACCTTCTGCATACATAAATCGATTCCTTTTAGCAAGTCAAAGAAAAAGTTCCATCACAACTACGACGTCCGAATCGAAACGTAAATGTTCTAGACCATTAGAGTTTAAAACTTGTATGATCCAGAAAGAGAAAAACTCCAAAAGTTCAACTAAAATTACCCGCAACTAAGCCGATAATTTTTTTCAGGATCTGTAAATTTAGCAAAAGACTCCCCTTTAGGTGTCTAACAAGCCCACAAAAGTTTAGGAGAATCGGAGGTCATGGAGAGGTGTGGCTTTTCTTATTTGATATTGCTCTCTACTACCAACTAAAAATCCCTTGTCAGTTATTAACCTGTACAGCTCACACTCTAAATAGAAATATTCCAGTGCCAGTCCAATGCTTCAAAATATAATTTATTTTTTTTAATGTTTCTACTTGAAAGTCCTGCTCGCCGTTTGTCTCTAGCATTCATGCCAATCTTTCTATTGAGGACCAAACAGAAAGTTCGAAAATCATAAAAAAAACGTGCATAAAAATCTACAGCCGCATTAAGTAGTTAAAGATGGCTCTTGTTCTAAGACAATGCTCCTTTGAGGACTATTTAAAAGCGGTACATACCTCAACTGTTGAGGGTTGCTGTCATGCACCACGCCCACGTGGAAAGTGTCCATTCCGTTGCGGCTGAGGAACACGAGGTTCCCGGTCAGGAACCGCTTGTCCTCGTCCCATCGAACGTGCCGGTACTTGCTGGGATGGAAAGACATCCTGATCCCAATTTGATGCCTACCCCGCCTCCCGTAGTTTTTGGTAAGAAGAACTTCTTCGCCTGTCACCTCGTAGTGCAAGGACGATTGGAGCAGCTTTGGGTTCGCTCGGATCTCATTAATCTGCTCACTCACCGCACGAAGGAAGTCCTCCGTAAGCAAATCATGGTGAATCTTGCAAAGTTCCCTGTAGCTAGAGTACGGCCCGGCTCTTTTGATGGAACACACAGAGGGGAGGTTTCTGGCAGAATCTACGTCCTCGAGAGAGAGAAACAGAGGGCTACCAACAATGGTATTCGCCTGGTAAATCCCTGCCAGGTGACCACCACCAATGCCGAAGGCTGGATGAATCCTCGCTGCAGGGCGACCACCAATGCTGATCGCCCGACTACCAGCGCCAGTCACCGGACGACTCCTCGCTGCAAGGATAGAAAGAAACAGGTAACTATGGACCCTTGGAAAGGCTTACAGGACATGAACCCCGTCCCGTGTGAGCCCCGGTGTTTGGAGCCCGGACCTGAGCCCAGGTAAAAAGTAAAAAACAATAAAACTCAAAAGTTCCAAAATTTCTCAGAAACAGCGATTTTTTTTCGATGTAAAAATAGATTTATGTCAAATCTGACGGTGTGATCGTGTTTCTCGTTCAACTTTGATGCTGGAACCCGAATTTGAACGCAATCGGACAAAAAGTCCGGAAGCTATAAGAAATAACCAGTGTAAAAATACCCAAAGAAACTTCACACCCCCATTTCTCCCAAAAGTAGTTTTAAGGGCTCTAAAATTTTGATCCTGAAGTCCCACCATGGAGGCCTACTAACCACTAAAACATTAGCGAAATCCAAAGGGGTCATTGTAAGTTCCTGTTTTTCTTTAAAAAAACGTTAACGCTAACGTGAAAGCAGGTGAAACTGATAGGAATGTTAATTTTAATGTAACGCAATTCACGATTAACACGAGTGTGGATTGCGAGAATGTTCATTTTGATTCGTTATTTACGGTTTTGTGCGGACAAGTTTCTTAAATGCAACGCTCGATCTGCCGCCCGATCAAGTCTATTCCCGCATTGTACTGGAAGGCGGAAACGCAGCTCCATAAGCCAAGCTAATACGACATCCAACTTCAATATTTTGAATTTTGAAAATTTGAATGGTGCATTTCAAAGAACGTGACGATACGATTGACAAAATATGACTATTGCGGATGCGTAAAATTAATCGTTTGACCGCTAGAGGCGGAACCTAGCTGGTTTAACAATCATCTACTAACAAAAAAACCTGCTCGCGGCGAGCGTGTGGACAGGTCAGGAGGAAGAGCGGGAACGCTATTCATCGCGCTACTGATCACTTAGGTGGAGAGCGGTCGAGCGCAGCATCTTTACGGACCACGCAGGGTCGATTCCCATTTTTGGGTTCAGATGTTGGCACCTCTGCTGTCGGTGCGCTGAGCAGACGGGTCAAGGGCATCCAAAAGAGTTATACAACTTTGTTGTGGAGTCACAGCTGGTGGGACGTGGATCCCGGCCACGATCCTTCTAGTGGGGTCAGGAGATGAGCGTTGTGCAAGGTAGCGGAACGCTGGACGACCGGATGTCTGGGACGCGCGCGCACCGCAGCACGGCGAATCGACAATCTTTTTTTTTTTGGCAGATGATTGTTCAAATCAGCTAGCTTTGACTCTCGAGCACAACGAAAAATGCAGCAGTATACCCATACTCTTAGCTCTATACAGGCGGAGGCTTGTCCCGGCGTCCCGGCGTTTAGCGGTTTTTGGCTTCTAGCGGTCGAACGATCAATTTTACACATACACAACCCGTACATTGTTTTAATAGTCTCCTTCCATTCATTGCAATGCACTTTTTAAATTTTTAAGTTGGTTATCGTATAAGCGTGTTCCGGCCTTTTCCGCCGCTATCAGTCTTATTTGGTATCATTTTTCTCGTGGGAACGTGAGGATGCAGAATCCGGGATCCTTTCAGCTAATTAACCGATACCCGCAAAAGTGCACATTGGTGCTAGGGCGGAACGGATGCGTGGTGTCTGGTTACAAGTGGCGCAGAGTGATGAGGGGAAGTTCTCCGCAGCGCAGGCTCGAGTGGACGCCGGAGCGAGTCTAGGGGCGTCTGGTTTCTGTGGGGCCTTCCCACCGCACCCGGCCTAGTACCGAAAACCAATTTGACGGGTTTTGAGTATTCACGTGATTGGCCTTCATATCGTGCATCCTCGCGTTGAAACAAAGAAAATGATACCCAACACCAGTGGTATTGGGCATATCAATATCAGTGTACGTTCTCATACTGTATTCTTCATTTCGGTCTGCAAGACCTGGGGCAGTTAACGGTCAATGTCAGCCGATCCAAATTTTCTGGATTTTTTTTTAACTGACCGGCGTCCAGGCTGGTTCATTCCGAGTGCCCCTGCAATTTTTCAACCAGGGCCGTCGAACTGGGGGGGGGGGGCAAGGGGGGCATTGCTCCCTCAACTTTTGGCCGGGAGGGAAGGGGAGGGGGTGGCAAGCAATAAACAAAATGCAAGCATTTAAGACACGAAAAAACACGAATATGTGTCCGAAAAGGCTCCATATTTTCCCCAAAGCCGCAAATTTTCTAAGCTCGCTTCGCTCGCAATCAATTGCCGTGCACCATCAGGCGGGGGGGGGGGGCGTCGCCCCACACTTACAACGTCACTTTCGGTTTCGATTATCTGTAGAGGGTGTCGAGTGGGCGGCCCACTTCTAGCCCCTTCAAGGCCTCAAAGTTAAGACCAATCACTGCGGCTTAAGTCAGGAAGAAGATAGACCACTGGTCTGCCACGTATGTGTTGGGACAAACTCCGAGTAAGTTTCCTTTAAAATTGTTAAATTTATTATTTGCGGCAGTCCAGTTGTTTTGATTGTGCGTTTCAAATCGAAACCCGCGGTCAATGTGACAGAGTTTTTGTCACATTCACTGGACGGTCTCCTACGTAAACCTAACCTATAAAAGGGCAACTATTTAATTTGTTTGTTTATTTTTTGTCCAGAATGGACAAAAGTTCAACTGTTCAAGATAAATTAACCCCACCCCTACCCAACTCCTCCCAGGACGATTTTAATGCAGAAAAGTGTCCCACATTAAAGCATTCCTACAATTTAATATAATTAACTATTTTTTTACTTAAAAACTTAATTTTGAGGAAAAATACGAATTTTACGGGGATCGTTTATTACTAACGTATTTTACGTAAAATACGCCTGTATTTTACAAGTAATTTACCGGGACTAAAATCACTTGTTGGGGGGGGAAAAGGGGGGGGGGGTTACCACAAAAATAAAAACGTTAACGCGAACGAGAAAGCAGATGATAATGAGAACTCGGAACTTTTTATGTAAAAAATTTCTTGCGCAATGTTATTTACGATATTTTGATATAAAAACTTTAAGACGTCTGAATTTAACTCTATGTAAACAAGTTCATTATGTCAACGGTACACTGACATGCCGGTCCTCTCTTGTTACACGCCTTGAAATATATGATGATGAAATTTCAAAAATTAAAATACCGGGACGGTATTGCGCAGCGGTATTGTGATAAAATTGATAGTGCTCAGGACGGAGAACGCTGTGCACGGCTGAAGTGGTGCAATAGGGCGCGGCGAGCGCGCGTCACAACTAACGAAGCCTGTGAGCAAAACTTCAGCCGTGCACAGTATTCCCCACCCTGAGCGCTTCACGTTGTTTTCATTTACGAAATGTATCTTTTGCGAGACTGTCTTAGTTTTATGAAAAAAAATCGTAAAGGATTCTTCACGAAATATTTTTATAAGTTTGACTCACAACAAGAACAAAACAAAAAGAAAAACGTTAACGTTAACATGAAAGCAGATGATACTAATGAGAACTCGGAACTTTTTATGGAACAAATTTGTTGCGCAAAGAAACCTAAAGACGTTTGCATTTAACTCTATGTTAACATGTTCATAATGTCGACGGTACACTGATATGCCCAATACCATTTGTGTTAGGTATCATTTTCTTAGTTACAACGCGAGGATGCTAAATATGATGACCAATCGCACGAATACTCAATACCCGTAGAAGTTGTTTCCGAACTAGGGCGCCTCGGCGCAGCGCCCGCCACTTTGACACTCCAGCCTCGGCTCGGCGCACCGTCCGGTCGACACCTCCAAGATAAGCAAGCATGAGTAGCGTGGCAGCGAGCGTGCGGCGTCTAAAGGGCACTGTGGCAAAAAGCTACGGAAAATTCTGTAAACAGCTTGTGGTAATTCTCCGTAGCCGCCTTGTCAGTATTCTCCGTAGGCTCTTACAGTATTTTCCGTAGGACCGCACAGTATTCTCCGTAGGACCTTACAGTGATCTCCGTAGGACTATACAGTCTTCCAGGCCCTACGGAGGAGACTGTGCGGTCCTCCGGAGAATACTGTACGGCCCTACGGAGAATACTGTCAGAGCCTACGGAGAATATTGATAAGAGGGCTACGGAGAATCCTGGCAAAAAAATTAACAGAATTTTCCGTACCTTTTCGCCACAGTGGGGGAAGAGGGGCGGAAGGCCAGCTGGAGGGAGGCGCACACGCGCAGGGCAGAGCAGGGCACGCGGAGGGCCTCCCGGCCAAATATTCTAGTCCGACCACCCAGCCGCTCGCTCTCCCCGTCCGACAGTACAAGCATTATGATACATTAATAATTTTAATTTCTGTTTTTGCGAATAGCTGCGTACAGAAATGTATCCTGCTAAAAGAAGAGGGGGAGTGTAAGCTGCATGCCACATGCCACTGGGCCGACCCGCGTTGCGGTACGGCACGACGCTTGAACGCAGCCTTCGGTGCCAATGTCCATTCTCGATATGCAGTGAGGCTCCCACTTGACGGTTAGGCGAGCGACCGAGGCGCGCGAACGGCGGCCCCCTACTGCCAGCCGCCATATTATTTTGGGCTAAGCATCCCACCCGCTCCCGCTCGCTCTACCAACGGAGTACGCATCATCTGCGAAGAATCACCGAAATCGAAGGAGGCCATTGTACACTGGTAAAACTAAAGCGTATTATCACCCTCTGTTTTCAAGCGTAATCAGATTACGCTTGAAATCAAGCGTAACAGGCTCATCCGCCGAGATTAGGGCTGGGCGGTTTTTCGGTATACCGGTTCGGTCATCCGGTTTTTTGGTGAACCGGCATGCCGGTGCGGGCACCGAAAAAAAACCGGTTAACCGAAAACCGGCGGCGAACCGGTAAACCGCCGAACCGGTATCGAACCAGCAAACCACCGAACCGATTTTGAACCGCGGCGGGACTTTTTCACTTCTTTGTTTTTAATAAAGAGCAAAAAATTGGCTTTCCTTTTTTTCTTCTTTGTTTCTCAAGTGAGGTGCAAAGTGTGCCAAAACGTCAAAAACATGCATCAGAAATAGAGCTAAACGCTCAGCTGATGAAAAATAGGCAAGTTGTGTAGAAAAAACCGGTTCATTGAGAAACACCGCGTCAGTACCGAACCGGTTCGAGGGAAAAAACCGGTTCTCTGGGAAAAACCGGTTTTTTTCTACCGAACCGGTAAACCGGGAGCGCAAAAGGTTTTTTCATGAACCGGAAACCGGTTCGGGATTTGCCGCACCGCCCAGCCCTAGCCGAGATGTCCCCTGTCTAAATGCATGGAGGAATTTCCAGAGAATGCTTCATTTCAAGCGTAACGTCTTCAAGCGTAACTCTATGCTTGATTCAAGCATAGAGTTACGCTTTAGTTTTACCAGTGTACGGCCATGCTTTCCTTAAGGGGGCAGTAGCGCTTCGTGCATGTTTTTCTGATTTTTCCCGAACTTTGTGTGTGGACAGCAATAAAAAATTTGGTATAAACGCTAGAGACAAACGGTAAGCACCATTTAAGCAGACACACTTTTTACAACAATTTCAAAAAAAAAAAAATTGTTTTGGCATCAAATTAGGCAGGGATATAAAGCATGTGAAAGGTCTGCAAAATCATACATGATGTCACTGCGCGCACGATTGCGGCCAAAGTTTTAAACTTTTTTCCAATCGGTAAAAAGCATCCGAAAGAGCATAAAATTGCCCACAAAATGAACCACCGGCGTTAATATCGGACGAAAAATACTGCTAGATATTTAATACTGAACACAAAAAAACCGTTATATCAAAATTTTTGTTAAAAAGTACATTTTTCTAGCAGGATTTTTCGTCCGATATTAACGCCGGTGGTTCATTTTGTGGGCAATTTTATGCTCTTTCGGATGCTTTTTACCGATTGGAAAAAAGTTTAAAACTTTGGCCGCAATCGTGCGCGCAGTGACATCATGTATGATTTTGCAGACCTTTTTCACATGCTTTATATCCCTGCCTAATTTGATGCCAGAACAATTTTTTTTTTTTTGAAATTGTTGTAAAAAGTCTGTCCTTTTAAATGGTGCTTACCGTTTGTCTCTAGCGTTTATACCAAATTTTTTATTGCGGTCCAAACAGAAAGTTCGGAAAGAATTAGAAAAACGTGCACGAAGCGCTACTGCCCCCTTAAATAAACCTGCTCAGACACTGGCATTCCTCACTTCCCTTTTTGTTGTACCTCCGGGCTACAGCTTCCATGGAATTTCCTAAAGTCGAGAGCATGCCAAGGTATATATCCCCGAGAAAAGTTTCCCGCAACGCAACTGGTCTGAGGAGAGAAAAGAAACGCCGCCGAACACCAACTTACCCGCCGATCGCAAAAAGTAATTGTTCCATTCCATTATTCTTCCCCTGACGTGGATCACTGCAGTACCACGGCAGCCACCTGAGAACACAACACTGCCTGTGGACCAGGCTGCTAACGCTGCACCACTGCGACCACCGTCGTCCGGCACTCGCTGGGTGTGCCCCGTCGGCGGGCCGGTGTAGCGGCGCAGCGGCAGGTGGGGGAGGGGAGGCAAAGGGCAGTGGAGTGGCGGGGCGCCCCGCCGCTGTGCTCAGCGCATTCCGGGTGGGGGCAGCTTGCACCGAGCGGCGCAGTGCGCACTGCTCGCCGTGACTCAGAGACTGTGACGTTTCTGACTCACAAGTACCACCCATCTACTACAATTACTCAATCTGTGACCGGTTTTCACTTTTCAATACTCTTCATCGAATTTTAAACTTAAGGAGGCTGAGGCTTCCTGAACTATTGGAGCGTTAGCGCAATCGGAGATGGTCATCCAAAAGGTTGCTAATCTCTCCTCAGATTACCCTGCTGGAAATCGTGCACAGCGTAAAGACGGGTGTTAGCAAACAGCTTAAGCCGTTTTTTTTAGGCACGAAGTAGCCTTATAGCCTCACCAGGGTTGGGTTTTTTTTAAAAAAAAATTTTATTTCCAGTCTGGCCCCTTATGCAAATCTGAAATTCTCTATACGATTCTGATGAGACTTGGCAGAGTGGTAGAACTTTGTACCCTGATTTCAGTGGTGAAATCTGGTTGAAAAGTGCAGGGCCAATTTTGAGAAATTTTGAGTTGAAATCGCCGTTTCCATGGCAAAACTCGACTCGTCAGCGAAAAACAGAGGGAGAGGGGGGAGCCGAGCCACCGAAAATGGAATCCGACCAATGGCAGCGCTCCTTTTCGCCTCTGTACAGCTTACACCAAAAACGCTCGCTCCCCTGAAAAAACACGTTCGAATCGAAATTGTCTTTTACTGCAGCTAGAAGAGCTCCAACAATAGCATAGACGTTGTTTTCGAGCGTGGCCATTTGGATCGGCCGGTCGGTCGGTGATTGTTGGCCAGAGTGTCCCACGCGCCTGCGCGCAGGCCCTGTTGTTTTCGGAAATGCCAACCCCAAACGTTCAATACTCTTGGAATCGGAGTGAAATGAGTCATCATACTGCGTGTCTTCGCACATGCATTTGTAAATAAACTTTCCCTAGTGTAGTTTGAGTGTGACTATAAGTCCCTTTCAGAAAACAATGGGCGTGTGGCTACTCCTTGTAACGAGGTTTGATGGTACTTCTGAATCTAAGACGAAACGATCTAGACACGGCGGCTGTGAACTTTCCTAACCTCAAATCATTTAAAACTGGGTGAAATGAATTATTTTACTGCACGATTCTGTGAATAACCTGACCTTCAGGTATCATAGAACTGTAATAAATGTCTATTTTCGACACGAATTAATAGGCAGCTGGCCCTCTACGTAAGTTTTAATTTTATTGACACTGGTGCACTGTACCACACATGAACTAAACTCCACTTAACGCAGTTCTAGCCTCAAGAATTTTTGTTAAACCAGAACGTAAATGAAATTAACTTCGTGACTACCAGGATTTCGTGAAATCGTATTTTTTTTTTTTTTGGAGCCAGCACCAAGTTAAAAATGATGAAAGGAGGATAAGATCATGTTTCTAACGCGTTGAGCCCATTAAAACTGCAGTAAAGAGGAAACATTAAAACTGTTAGCAACAAAATGCTCATGCAATAACCACGGAGACTGAGTCATGTGGTGTCAAAGCCGAGTACTTCGCAGTCCACTCGGCGCACCTTGCGAAGATGCTATTTAGGACACGCTCGGATGCACGGCCGGAGTCGGCACAGTGTTAAATAAACCCACAGAGAAAAACTTGTGCAGGACTAGACTCGTAGGGCTGGCCGCGCCCGTGATTCCGTCTCCGACAAGCGTCAAAACGTGGGAGCGCAGGAGTGTCGCGACGGGCCGAGGCGCCGGCCAGACGGAGGGAAAAAGCAGAAGGAACGTCATTAAAACGCCATAGTTGACATCAATACGACGTGCAGGTGTTGCATCCCGCTCCTCTCGTCATAAGAGAAGTAGAACGGCTAAAACAAAATAGGGAACCAAGTGTCCCCAGCCAGCCGAGCCCCGCGAGGAAAGAGAGGGGAGGGGGGAGGAGCGACAAGTAGCGCCCCGACAAGAAAAAGAGGTAAACAACCAGAAGGGCGAACAAACTGACTCCGCGGCCGGTGCAGCACTCCAGCCATGTGACTGGAGCATCGCCACGGTGCACCTGCAAGTCGTAAAATCGCGTCCCCCTGCGGTCTCACATGTTAGTCCCTGATGCGCGTGGGGCCCCGAGCGGTGCATGATGGCACCCCTTTCACCCTTAGAAGTGGTTTGTGCACTTAGTGTACAAGTTAGTGGATGTCGCGTCGGGGCAGCGGCTGCGAACGCCCTGGCCGTATGGCCAACAACTGAGGCCTCATACTTAAAAACTGTATGATGGCCAGATGCCCCGACCCGGCCACGCCGCCGCCCCCCCGCCCCCAACGCCCGCCCAAAACGAAAGCGAAAGGGGAGGGGGAGAGCCCGTACGGAACCCTGCAGCTGAAAGTGGTTGTTTCGATGTCATTAATCCGTCTTACCGCGGAGACGACACCGGGACGATAAAGGGACCAGATCGCGACCGTTTCAGGACCTTCCGTCAGACCACCGGTAGACGGAAGAAAGACGAAATTCGACTGCAGATCGCGGTACTTTCCTCTTCGTTAAACGGTCGAATTTTGGAGTTATCTCGTCTTTTTTGGGCCCCTTTTTAAGACGAGATTCGGACTCCATCGAGACGGTGGCTCAGTCACAGCCGCGAGGCGAGGGCAGCTTAAATCGGTCTTTTATTGGTCTTGCAGGGAAGACCAAACTCAGACGGCCCCTAGGCCCGTTCGTGGCGGCTATACCCCGTGCTCCCAGGCTACCAGCCGATTGGATGGCTACCACCCGTCACAAATCGGTCTTTCCGGCAAGACCATTTCACGACGGCCAGAGGGGTCGGTCTTGCGTGTACTTGCCCGTCTCAAATCGGTCTTTCCAGCAAGACCATTTCACGACGGCCAGAGGTCGGTCTTGAGTGTACTACCCATCTCAAATCGGTCTTTCCAGCAAGACCATTTTGCGACGGCCACGCCAGCGCGTTCAGGGCACATTACGACGCGGAGGCTGGGTGAGTTTGTGGCAGTTCAAGGAGCGAAAGTAACAGTGGAACAAGATAGGCAAGGCAGTGTCAATTTTATTAATATTCAGATTAAACCACTAATATCAACAAGTCATTCTAGTTCGAAGTTGTTGAGCGGATCAATTACATATTGCCTGCCTTCCACTACCAGGCAAAATGAGACACAAGTTAGCATACTAACAGGAACTAAATCTCTGTCTTCGCTAGGAAATACTTCAGTGTACCTGTGAAGAGCTGGAGTACCAACTAACTTTGCAATGTAGGCAAAATATTTGTCTTGACATGCAACAAACGTCAGGATACGACCGTAACATAGTTCATTTTGCCATTCATACCTACACATGTAGGAAATACGAGATCCCTTATCATACTCAGTGCTCACATATAATTGGTCATTTTTATACAGGCGATAAAAATATTTTAACAAAGGTGGTTCCGCATGAAGGGATACCATTAGTTCCTTTATAGATTCATGTTCCTGAGAAAAGTGATAGATATCTCCTACAACACAGATACCAGAAGAAATGACTGCACCAAGTTTGAAGTTTTTACGTCTACGAATTACTTTGTTACAAAATTGCAAAGCAGCTTCATTTTTGAGACTTTTGACTAGCAATGGCATTTGAGTCACCAGATACAAACGGCTGATAATTTGTTTTATTGCATGTCTTGTTCCATGAACAAGTGCAGCCAATAGACCGTTAAGATTTTCAAACATAAAACAACTCAAAAATTGTAATGGGCCACACTCAGCTACACACTGCCGTAAATGGCGGAGCAAATGAATATTAAATGACATATTTCTAAGGCCATACAAAGATTGAAAATCTTTACAAAATTGAATGAGCAAGAGGTCTGATTGATCCATGTGGGACTGTGATATACTGGAACTGTTAAGAAGAGCAAGCCCTTCAACCAACATGCACAAATTAAGAAAATACTTCTCAGGCATTATACCATTCATTAAGAGTATGACAATATATAGTAGAAAAGTACGGCAAAGTGATGCTTTCCAAAAGCACAGACTTGTGTCAACATCAAGTAAAGTTCGTTGCACGAAATGTGGAAGGTCAAAGCCTTGTAAACGTTCATTAATTTCTTTGGTTTTATCAATTAATGAAAAAGGCTGGCCTTTAAACTTTGGATCAAACCATAAGCGTAAGAGTTGTTTTGTAATTCCCATGTATGCTGCATGCATAACATCACAAGTCATACCAGCAATAAAAGAGCCACCAAACATATAATACAAAATTGAAGGACCATAAACACCCATGTGACCATCCTTGCACTTAACACCCTGTTGAACACACTCCAAATAATTTGTATCAGTCCTTAAGTCTAATTCAGCTTGATGAGGGAAAACCGTGACCTGGCCTGTTCTGTCAGATTTTTCTCCCTTAATTAAACATTTAGGACAAGAATGATACCCACTGTGTCCCTTCATGTTCATAAAACATGCCTTTGCAGGCACATCACAAGTTCCATACAAAAGAATGGCACAAACATCAATTTCCACATCTGATCCGTGACACTTCACCTTAATTCCATCCTTCAACTTGAGAATTTCAGGATACATTGGAGCAAGGAAAGTATTTGGATGGGGTTTCCCATCACCACCCCAAAGTCCACCAATTAAAACATTCTCAATTTTATGCCTATCTTGTGGAGGGAGTTCATTAATTATGTACATACAAGTCCATAAGGAATAAGTGGAACATTCATAAATGCTTACTCCGTCTGCATACCATGTCAGACTAATATTTTGAGGATTTGACAAAAAACCTCTCTCAGCCTCCTTATACACTGTTCCGTCGTAAATGTCCTCTATATTTTCCAAATTTTGTTTCTTTCTTGAAAACCTGTATTTTAATTTATCACAAAAACCAGGCCTATTGTAGAGTCTTTTTAACTGTTGATCAAGAGAACAGATAACAAAATAATTGACCTTCCTTTTAGGAGCTGTGCACTGAGTACAAATAACATGAGGTGAGACAGGTCTCCAGCAGTGAGAACAGAAAAAAATAATTTGTATCTCATTGGTATCATTTTCAAAAAATTTCCTAAACATGTGGGCCGTTTTAGGCAAATTGTTTGGCTGAGGTAAAATCACTTGTAATAAATCAATAAATTCTGCAGTGCTGGCTCCACTTAGATGCGCAGATTGGGCAAATGCCAATGCCATCACCATGCAGTCATGAACTGTGATTGTTGAACCCTCATGAAGTGGTAGAGAAGAGAAATCCTCATCACTGGATGGTGGTGGTTCTGGCACAGATTCAGTGAAGTTACTTGAAGGTGATGGACTGTCCTCTTGATCATCTGGTTGACCAACAATAAATGAAGAAGCGTCCAGATCATGCCCCTTTTCTGAAAAGAAATAAAACAGATGTATGAAGAACCCAGTGTGAAGCCACTTTTATTTTTAAAGCTTTTACTAATTGCAACTTTTTATTTCTAAAGAACTTTCACAACTAGTCTTACAGTAAATTTCAAGAAAGCCATGAGAATACTAGAATATGGATATAACAAATATAGACAGTCATGTAGAGGTCTCTTCTCAAAACACAACATACTAACTTTTCCATCAATTCATCTTTATCAATGTTTCAAATTTGTTACAAGTAGTGATTGTGTAAAACAGGGTGAAATCCACAAATATGATACGAGAAACTCGAGTAATATATATGGGTCATGCACATCAAATAAGTCAGTGATTGACAATGCCAGTAGAATGTACAACCTTCTGAGTAACGAGCTCAAAAGCATAAAGGATGACAAGGAGTTTCTTAAAAAAGTTAAGAAATGGCTCATTAAAAGTGAATGGTATTCAGTTGAGGAGTACATTGAAAAAATGAATAGACATTCTTAAATTTTGTACTGTTATTCTTAAAATGGTTCTTGCAAGTCTGTAATCTTGATGTTTTGTTAAATGTTCCCTCTGACTTCAGCCGGCATACACTTGTTGTAAAACCTTATGCTGTCAATAAATAAACTAAACTAAACTAAACTAAACTATGCCAGAGAAAAGAATTTGAAGAGAGATAAATGTTTGCTATCTAATAGATCTCATAGTATTTGTGCCTTTTCTACGGGCAAAATATAAATATGCAGCCAAATATATATAAAACGAAGAAACTAGCACACAAACTTTAAAGGAAAATTCATACAGATCTAATGAAAAAAGAAGAACGTATAGGAAACATACCTTTGATGTGTGGCATGACTTGACGTAAAAATTTGTCAAGAATAGAAAAGGGCGGTGCCTTGGATGGACATTGATCTTGTTGTGCCTCCATTGGAAGGGGATTCAAGGCAGCATCAGGTACGGGTACATCAGTATTTCGACCGTTTGACAACGTAGCAGCCACAATGGGATCTTCCACTGAGGTACTGGAACATTCTGGAACCCATAATTTCATTGTGTTAAACGCTTACAATTAAAGTGGGAAACATTTTTTCCGTTGCAGGATTATGTATTACCTGGCTGTTTCAAGGTATCCGATGTGTCGCGAATATCAGCTTGAGGGATCACAGGAGGCAAGAGAAACGTTTCTTGTTTATGAGGAATTTTGTTAATAGCTGAATTGAGAGGAAAAATAATTAATGCAAGATAAAATTACCATATTAAAAATAATTAAAAACAATAAAAGCTGCAAAGTAAATTGAGGTAAAGAGAAGCTTTCATAAACTTGTACCTTTGAGAGGGGTGGATGTACCAACGTCCATGACGGATTCAAATGACAAGAGAGGAGATCCAATAATATCAGCAGCGGAACCTGCATTGTAACCAAGATATATTATTAATAAGGCGAAACAAAATTATGGTCAGCAAGACTAACACTGAACACAGTACCAGTGAGACAGGTGAGATCCAATGAAGATGGAAGAAGATCGCTTGGATTTTCATGATGCAGAGACGAGGCCCGCTCATAAGACCTGCAAAAAAACAGGATTTAAGTGAAATGAGACACGGAAAGACTTCCTCTACATGTAAATGCAGGAGGAAAATTGAAGAGTGACATAACCTACACGTATTATTTAGACTTACATGTTTGCCGAAGATCCATCAGCATGCTTTCGCTTAAGCAACTTCTTCTTAAAATTCTTAGTGCGAGGCCTCGATTGTTCCGCCATTATTTTCACCTTTCTCTCAAACGCCTTTGTCTAAAACGATGTTCAACATGATTCCTACGTGCGTCCTTCGGCCAAAACAAATTTCACCACACCAACCAACTCAGTGCGAACCGGCTGCGGCGCGCGGCGCCGACTCTCGCCAAACAATCGAACCGGCTCTGCCAACTTCAGTGTTCGCCAACAATCAGCGTCTCCGACCGCATACAGGAGGAGCGAAGTAAAGCCAAGATTATTTTTCAATTTCTGTGAGTTTGTGAGGCGGTGATTTGACGTGAGGTAAGTCACTATTGCGCTGTCATTTGCGTCAGAAAATTACCAAAATATGTTCATGAGTTGTCAGTCTTGTGTGAATCTATCGAAACGTTTCGAGGTGTCGCATTCGAGTTCAAAATAGTTGATTGTCTATGTTCAAATGTCACCCTTAGGGAACTATGTTATTTGTCTTTTTGTATTTCTGGGTAAGGCACAAATTTTTAAGTGATTGTCATGCAATAATTGCCATAATACTGCCGATAGTTACACATATTATGTGTTTTTTAATGAAGTTTCGTGCCGATTGACTGCAGAATGATTTCACTGCACGTGAAAGTTTAGGTTATGCACCTGTCAAAGCTGATGTCACGTAAGGAAATATTGATTTCTGAATGATTTCTTTATTAAGGTTAATTATCATGGGAAGGAGCGCTCTTGTCCTCACAAGAAATCCAGTCGCAGCTGATGTCATGAAGAAGGACGACTTTGTGGATGTTGGCTTGTTTGATGTCGGTGCGGTGCGCAACGTCAAGAAACCGTCTTGGGCTGCTTGTGAGGGGACAATTATTATGATTGGTGAGTGCGATCACTGTCACTTTTAGTTTTTACCTGTTCACAGTTTTAGTTGATTTCATTAAATATTTTCTTGGTATCTTAATGGTCAAAATGGCATTTGGACAAAATTCATTTATTTATTTTGTGCAGAACAAGCTATGTTTATGAGATGTTTTAAGACGTTTAGTTTAAAAGTGCATTTTTGTTTTAGGTACAGAGAAAGCCCTAAAGAAAATCAAAGTGAAGGAAGATGGGACCATCATGAAAGACAATGAAGATGGCCCATTTGTCCTGAACCGTTTTCAAGAGTTATTGAAAAGGAAGAGGCTGGCCAGTTTATCTGCAAGAGATATGCATCTGCAGGAGGTAGCGGATCGTATAGCGAGGAGTGGGCCATCTGGTAAGATTTAAAAAATTGTTCTGAACACTTTAAGTTGATGCCTTGCGTGTTTCTCAACCTACTACCATTTGCGAAAGAATCCAACCAATCCAGCTGGGCTTGGCGATACCCCACGCTTAGGCAGCTGCTAAAGACGGCAGCCGTCTGGGCGCGGTGTAGTGCCAGGCCCGTCCAGGGTGGTTGGATTCTACCTCAAGGTAGTACATGCTGTCATGTGTCAGAATAATTTTGAAATTACTACTTGGTTGCAGACAAAGTTAATCCAGTGACTGGGCGAAGCACACTCCGGCTCCCTAAACGGAGGCCGGATGCTGTGCTAGCCCCGCTCAGTGCTGCACTTAGAAACTTGGATTGCTTCAAGAAATACGATGAAGAAGTATGTCAATTTCACAAAAAAAAAACTTAATTGTTCTTGAGCCAACCCCAAAATATGCTAACTTAATTTGTTTTGTTGGTGCAGGGTGAGAAGGCACAGCTAAGTGCAGACCATAAAGTCTATCTAAAGGCTTCTGCACTCCTCCTCGAACAGTGCCTGCATCCCCAGTCACCGTCTTTGCAGCTGGCTGGCCTGCTTGAGAGGCTGGTGCCTCGCAGTGTCACCCAGATGCCGGGCCTCTCAAGGACTGGTGCTAGTGGCACTGTCCAGCTACCGCCAGCTATAGTTGAGGCAGCTAATGGTAAACTAATATTTGTATCTTTAAGATTATAATAATTTTAATTTTTATTTCTATGATCCAGATGGTTTTTACTTTTTCAGTTGCTGTGCTTAATTTTTTCCGGAAATCCAACATACAAATTGACTATCGTCAGTATAAGCTTGCCGCCATTGTAAAGAATTTCCTGAATAATAGAGCGAATCTCAGAAAACATTCACCACAACGGCAAGATGACACAGCTTCCTTTTCAATGGATCATGAAACAGATGATGACTTAGTGCTTGGTGGAAATGCTAATGAAACGTTTGACGGTGAGGAAAATGAACCTGACCAGATAATGCTTGGTTTAAATAACAATTTAATATCTCAAGGTCCACAAAATGAAGCTGACAAGGTGGATTCAGATGGAGACTTCTTGACCCCCAAGGTTTATCATCAATTGTAATACGGAAAGTTTTTGTGTGTTTTTAGTTATTCAATTGACATAAGACATTGTTTGATGTCTTATGCAAAACAGCTGAGATGAATTCTCACACAGAATCTTTTATTTTGTGATACCGTCAACAGTCTGATAGTTTAAGTTTTTCATATAATTTATAATGAGTTAACCACCTTGCTTCAATAGAAATTTAACAATCTGTTAAATTTTAAGAAAATTTAATTTGTTATTGCTTTTTGTTGTTGAGATTATTTTAATTGGAGAAGGTGAAAAACAAAATCTTTGTTGTAGGAGACATCTATAATTTTGAGGGATTTAATCAAATCCAGTGACGAGTAATAAGATAAATAAAATTGACACTGCCTTGCCTATCTTGTTCCACTGTTACTTTCGCTCCTTGAACTGCCACAAACTCACCCAGCCTCCGCGTCGTAATGTGCCCTGAACGCGCTGGCGTGGCCGTCGCAAAATGGTCTTGCTGGAAAGACCGATTTGAGATGGGTAGTACACTCAAGACCGACCTCTGGCCGTCGTGAAATGGTCTTGCTGGAAAGACCGATTTGAGACGGGCAAGTACACGCAAGACCGACCCCTCTGGCCGTCGTGAAATGGTCTTGCCGGAAAGACCGATTTGTGACGGGTGGTAGCCATCCAATCGGCTGGTAGCCTGGGAGCACGGGGTATAGCCGCCACGAACGGGCCTAGGGGCCGTCTGAGTTTGGTCTTCCCTGCAAGACCAATAAAAGACCGATTTAAGCTGCCCTCGCCTCGCGGCTGTGACTGAGCCACCGTCTCGATGGAGTCCGAATCTCGTCTTAAAAAGGGGCCCAAAAAAGACGAGATAACTCCAAAATTCGACCGTTTAACGAAGAGGAAAGTACCGCGATCTGCAGTCGAATTTCGTCTTTCTTCCGTCTACCGGTGGTCTGACGAAGGTCCTGAAACGGTCGCGATCTGGTCCCTTTATCGTCCCGGTGTCGTCTCCGCGGTAAGACGGATTAATGACATCGAAACAACCACTTTCAGCTGCAGGGTTCCGTACGGGAGCAAGCGTGCCGCGTGAGGAGGGGCCTTGGGAGGCCTCCTCACGCGGGGTCCCGAGCTGCACCGACTTGCGTCCCCAGAGAGGAGGTGGGGAAGAGGAGGGCGTAGCGCACCGGGTCACCAGGATAAGCCGGTCCCGGCTTAGCGCGCGCTTGTCCCCCTGGCTTGAATAATTGCCGCGCTCCGATTGGTGGAACCGAAATTTCAACGGCTGTGAGGGGGCGGCCGGGCTGGTCCCGGCTGGTCCCGGCTGCCCGACACATGCCGAGCACGCCATATCGGTCCCCGCTATGACAAAGGGGGAGGGGTAGCTGTAAGGTGCCGCCACCGCACTCCGGCGACATCATGAAACAATACGTCACCGTAAATAGAATAGAGGAATGGGGAACCGCCGGGCCCATCACGGATAGGGCCCGATGTGGATACCATAATTTTAGAATTAACGACTTGCACCGGGCACAGCTGCGCGGAGGAATGACACCGCGGAGGTCCGCGACGTCACCTTCCCCCGCTTCACCCCCGAACTTTTACATATAACGCCCGGCAGAGGACCAGAGCAGTCACTTCCCTCTGGCTCCTCCCGCTGTACGGACCTCGGTGTTGAGGATCACTTGTATGAATGTGTGAGTATAACCGGCTGTACTGTGTATGAATGACTGTTGTGTTAATCTCTAGCGATCAGTGTTTGTCCTATGACCTCTGAGTATTGTCACATGTGCGTGTGTGTATGTAGGCCCGTTTTGTGAGTTAGGGATGCCCCGAATCCTCGGCTATTATTTTCTAACCTGTACGCCGTGTGCCCAGCGGCCATTATAATTAATGCTAATCAGTCGTGTGCCAAGCGACGGTTACATACTATAATCTGTATATCGAATATCCAGTGATATTGTGAATTATTGCTTATAAGCCGTGTGCTAAGCGGCCGTCCCAACCAGTTAGGATACGCCGTGTGCCTAGCGGTTATCTCAAAGCTGAGACAAAACATCAGTGTAACCTTCAGCCATGTATTAAGCCGAGCGATCAGTGGCCAGTGTGAATGAACGTGTGTGAATGATTGAACTCGTAATTTAAAATACGTGTAAACTTGATATGATTACTTGTTCTAACAGTGAAATAGCAAACCCTCTTCAGGGTTGTAAATCCGCTTGATTGAGAATTAGGAACTAATATTGTGAAATATGTGCATCTGATTTCATTGCTCCTTAATGTGTGTAAATTGTTACAAAATCTCACGAAAACGCAGTACTGGGGACTTGTAGAACCGCCGGTGCAGGGTCAATGTTTGTAACCACCGTTACTAGTTAAATACCATCTGAGTCGTGTAATCGAGTGTGTATGAATCAATGTCAACCTGTTTCTAATGTCAAATCCAATAAACCAAGTCGTTAAAATTACGTAGCTCTTGAGTTGCTTTCTCTTTGAATATAAGTTATCAGAGTGGTTTTCCCGGGGTAGAAGGGATGTAAAATTGCCTGCCCTTCAGGGGTACGTGCAGCCTATGTTTCAAATTGAGCCACGGACTGCAGGACCAGTATTAGAATTCGGTCAACAGATACATGAAGATCTCAAAATCATTCATTTTCACCCGGAAAAACACTCGCGTAACAAAACAGTCCCAAAGTAGGTAAAATTAGGGACATTAGGGACATTAGGTAAAATTAGCGTCAATTTGGCAAAACATAGCGCCTACAAAATCCTTTTCCGGGCCACCATCTGAAAGATCACACTGTTTGGAGTACCCGGGACCCCTGTGGGTACATTTTTGGGTTTTGGTTTACCAGAGCCCATGTAGTCCCAAACCCTAAAAAAAAGCCGTTTCTGGGGTGTTTTGACCCCTCCCAAATTGAGCGGGGGTGTCGGATTTAAAGAGCCTCACAGTCAAAGAGGCGACACGGTCACGTGACGGCGAGCGCTCTGACTGTAGGGCTGGGCGGTTAACCGGTAATTTTCAGGTTAATTTTACTAACCGGTTTTTCGGTTGATTTTTTTACATAAACCGGTTACAGGTGTAACCGGTTAATATCAATTAACCGCTTCCGGAATAACCATACTGTCAAACTGCCGTTTCTGTCAAAGGACGAAGTTATGATTTTGATGCAGTGGAAAGTCTACCAGGCCAAGTTCTCTGGCAAAATTGGCGTCCTCAGCTGAATGAAGAGGCTGTTTGGTCAAGCCCCACTGGTTAGAGACTATTAGTGACCCGGCATCAGCTGCAATTTTTTGATTTCTTTTGCAAATTTATGCAAAAAAAGTGACCTGTGTTATTTTAAAGTAACCGGTTATTGAAAATAAACCGGTTATTTCAAAATAACCGGTTATTTCAAAATAACCGGTTATTTCAAAATAACCGTTAACCGGTAAAAAAAACCGGTTAATATCAATAACCGTTAACCGGTTTCAAAAGCCACTAACCGCACAGCCCTATCTGATGGGTCTGGGGTCTGGTTCCACTGGGGCACTTAAGGGGTTTGTAGATTTTTCAAACCTCTGGTCCCGGGGCTTAGGCGGTGAAGGTGCATACGTAAATTGAATGTTTTAAACAGCTTATAATTGCTTCAAAACACTTGAAGCTATAACGAACAAGTTTATCCGCTCAATAATAAATATAGGCGTTGAAAAAATTAGCGACAGACTTACTTGCGGGCGGAGGGAGGGGGAAGGGGGAGAGCACACTGCAAAAATTTTTCTGAAATTTAAGACATAAAAATTTCTTAAACTTAATAATATTTTGAAATGATATGAAAACTCAGAAAAGTTTGTGAAAAGTGCTATAATTTATTACATTTACCAAAACTAAAATGAAAAGTAAGAAATAGTTGGTAAATTTCAAAACCATTTTGAAAACTGATAAACTGGGTTTGTCAAAACTAAGGTTGCCTTTCAAAAGTAATAATTCGTCTCTTAAAATCCAGATGACTTATGACTTTTCACAACTAGATTTCTGAAACTGTTTCAAGTAAAGGTTGAACGCTTCAGCGAGTGCGGTCACATTCAACGTAAATCGAAGGTTAGTTTGATAAATTCCCGCGAACTGTTGACAAGCTACTTCTCACATGGTATGGTCCACAGTCAGCTGCTGGGTCCAAGGCCACGTTTCACAGACCTGCCGCTAGGTGGCGCTTGGAGCGCCGTGACCATTTCCCGATTAGTATTTCCAATTAATGTTTCTAAAATACCTTCTTTTTGCAAATGATACTATATGTTGCGTTCGTAAATATCTTCTCTATCGGTTAGCTAAAAGTATTTAACAAAATATTACACTGATGTAGAGAAAAACGCATTTTCATGTTGCCACTCGCTGGGGTCTACGGTCGGACCTGAGGTTAGGTGCACGCACAATCCTCCTCCGTTTAGGGATGGGCGACTAGTACGAACTAGTCGACTACCGACTAGTCGGTTATTCGGATATGATCGACTAGTCGGCGACCGACTAGTCGCTGCAAGTAGTCGATTACCCGACTAGTCGGAAATTAGTCGGAATGACTTAAATATCGTGAATGTGAAACAGGGAACAATTGGTTTGCTGTAAATTTCATTTAGTATTTTGCTCTTTTTATTTGGATTTTGTCACAAACTTAGACCTCTGTCTAAGTCTATGCCTGTGGGGGTACTGGTCACCCGCCCTCTCCCACCAGACGAAGGGGTCCTCAGAGCGGTCGACGATGGGCCTGTTCAGGTACTGCCGCATTTCCACTGGTATCCCGCCCGCAGTGTCCTCAGAGCCGAGTGGCGCCGAGCCGAGCGGAGCTGAGTGGCGCTGAGCCGAGCGGAGTTCCGCTCGAGCCACGTCCCGACTAGTCGACGGAAAGTAGTCGATTAGTCGACTAGTCGGTTGGGAGGTAGTCGGAGCGAGGGGTGAATCACTCAGTGTTTTGGTGTACACATGAGTACATGAGTACGGGGGAGTACACCTCACAAAACTCGTAAATTTCACCTTTTTAGACGTTTTTAGGTATTATTTAGCGTTTGCATACGAAATACAACGCCAAATCGTGCAAAAATAAGCAAATTTTGCCCTATTTAAACTTGTGAGTACACTGAGTACGGGCCAATTTGTACACATGAGTACACTAGTGATTCACCCCTCGAGTCGGAGTCGGATAGTCGGATAGTCGGATAGTCGGAACCAACTAGTCGACTACTCCGGTTAGTCGGTAGTCGGTGCCCATCCCTACCTCCGTTGTGTGGTTCATCCCACCAGTAACGAAAGCAGGGAGGGAGGTCCTCTTTCTTCAATATCCCGTTTTTGAGTGCTGATCCAGTCCTGATGCATGATGCACGTTGTAATGAAGACTTCCTTCAATCATACATGGTATCTCGGACGTCAGTACAGTCGTTCTTACCTCCCACTTTAGTCTAATATAATTATGAAATTTAATAAACAAAATTCTATGAGTTTTAAAAATTTGGTTATTAGTTTTAAGAGGGGAAAGTTTCTTACTTTTAATAACAAAAAATCTTTGTAAACTGCTTCACAAACTAGTTTCTTAAAATTAAGATGGATTTTTTTTGCAGTGCAGTATGAGAAATTCACCAAGGCGCCCGTGCCCCAGTGGAACCAGAGGCTCGCTGTCACGTGACCGTGTCGCCTCTTTGACTGTGAGGCTCTTTAGTCGGATTTCGTCCATATGTCCACGCTCAATGTATATGTACAATTTTGTACGCGGTGATGCATGATTTTAAACCTGCGTAACGTTTTGTATAAAATTGTGCTACAATCTGCATAAATTTATGCACTTTTACGCATAATATTATGCAAATTCGACGCATGCACAAAATCGTGCAAGTGACACGTACAAAATTCTACGTTAACATTTAGTGTGTCTTTTCGGCGGTTCGTATGCATACAAGGAACCGATACAGGGACATTCCATGTCAAGTCAACCAGGCCTTAGCCACGATGTACCCGGATCAGGTTCTCGTTTTCAGGGTTTGTTACCCCCACGGACCTCTGAATTAATCGGTACTTTGTTTGGAGTCCGGACCCCCAGGGACTGGGCTAGGGCCAATTAATTTTTGGTTAAATATTGAACCAACGCAACTTTGGAGGGCAATATTTTACACTGAAAATCTATCGGCGTGACTTCGTGCCGTTTTAGGGGCGTGAATAAAGTGTCACGCCAAAAACCGCCATGACAAAAAGTCATGCCCAAAATCGGCGTGACTCAGAAATTCACGCAAATTTTTGGCGTGAATTTCCTGTCATGCCGGTTTTCGGCATGACTTTTCTCGTAAAACGCACTGCCAATTCACGCCACATGACGGCGTGACTCACATGTCATGCCATTTTTCGGCGTGAATTTCCTGTCACGACAATTTTTGGCGTGACTTTTTGTCACGCCATAATTTGGCCATGTGTCCGACCATTACATTTTCAGTGTAGTCAATATTGGTTGTAGGTAAAAACCAAAACCAGATTTGGAAAGGGTATGGAATAATGCATCTACTTGGTCTGTCTAGTTTTATACCAAAATTTTTTTTCTTACTGTAAAAACTAAATAAAAGTTTCAAAATAGCCCCAATTCCAACATCCCCAACTGATTTTTACGCTGTTGTGCCTCAAAAGATGACTTAAACCCTCCTCTAAACGAAAAGGTAAACAAAAAAAGTGTTCCGCTTCGTTCCCGAGAACGAGCCATTTCCGTGAACCCCTGCAAGCACGTATTTAATCTGTTTTACCAAATGGTCGTGGCGGCCGCACTCAACATCAAACTGGACGCCCTCTCTGGCATTCCTGGGTACCCCAGCGCCAAACGGGACTCGAACTGAATGTGTGACGTTGGAAGCCAGTGCCGTGGCGGCCATTCACTGCATATCGTGAATGGACGCCGACACCGAATGCTGCGTTCAAGCGTCGTGCCGTACCGCAACGCGGGTCGGCCCAGTGGCATGTGGCATGCAGCTTACACTCCACCTCCTCTTATAGCAGGATACATTTATGTACACAGCTGATGTATACCCCGTGTCTATCGTAGTCCGCTCTGTCGATACCCCGTGTCTATTGTAGTTCCGGTTACTGCCGTTAGCGCTTTGTACTCTGTATATCTAGTGTCGCCCTCTACTTGAGGTTTCCTGGAACTTGAACACCTGTCAGATCGTCAGTCCGAAATACACCGCTGTGCCATCAACATCAGCTGTCTCTCCTTTCCCACACGTCAGAACCTAACACTGGCGACGAGATTCGAAACGGACCACGTGTGGCAGGACAGCACGGCAAGGTATTTACGGACTCCGTACCCCGCTGGCCACGGGTGCTGCGGTAACTGCGTTGGACTGCCCCCGACGTCAACTACAACATGGCGTCGGCGCCGCCGCTCCGCTACGACTCCAAGTCACCGGAGACGTGGCCGTCGTTCTGGAGGCGAATCAGGAACTCCAAGGGGCTGATCGGCGACGCCCAGAAGAAGGGCATTCTACTGGACGCTCTCGATGATCAAACCCTGGACCGCCTGGACAGATGGCTGGAGCCGATCTCGACCGACGACGCGACCTTCAACCTCATCACGACGACCTTGACCGACAACATGGCGGCGCCGGTGAACGCTACAGCACAATACATCAAGTTCATCGCGCGGCGTCAACAGGTCGGTGAGTCAGTTCTTGCATTCCACGAGGCGCTGTCTGTGGCCGTCAACACCGTCGGGATTGTGGACCGCGCGTCCAGGGACACTATGGTCATGCATCAGTTTATCGCTGGCCTCGCTGACGAGTCCCTCCAGAACAGGATCCTCGATCTGGACGAGTGCACGCATGGGAAGGCCGTCGACACCGCGGCACAGCATGAGTCCACGCGGCGGTCGGCCGCGGTGCTGCGGACCGACAACGACGCCGTGTTCCGCGTCGGGGATCGCACGCAAGCCCCCGTCAAGTGTTATTATTGTTCAGGCCCCCATCTGGCTAGTGTTTGTTTTGCAGACAGGTCCACCTTGAAGTGCGACAAGTGCGGATTGTCTGGGCATGTAACCGCCGTGTGCAAGAAGGACAAGGACGGCAGGAAGAAGAGGCCCCCACGTGGCCGCAAGCCCGGCAAGTCGAAGGAGGACAAACCAGCCAATATACCCCGTGTCTATCGTAGTCCGCTCTGTCGATACCCCGTGTCTGTTGTAGTTCCGGTTACTGCCGTTAGCGCTTTATACTCTGTATATCTAGTGTCGCCCTCTACTTGAGGTTTCCTGGAACTTGAACACCTGTCAGATCGTCAGTCCGAAATACACCGCTGTGCCATCAACATCAGCTGTCTCTCCTTTCCCACACGTCAGAACGTAACACATTTATGTACACAGCTATTCGCAAAAACAGGAATTAAAATTATAAATGTATCATAATGCTTGTACTGTCGGACGGGGAGAGCGAGCGGCTGGGTGGTCGGACTGGAATATTTGACCGTGAGGCCCTCCGCGTGCCCTGCTCTGCCCTGCGCGTGTGCGCATCCCTCCAGCTGGCCTTCCGCCCCTCTTCCCCCTTTAGACGCCGCACGCTCGCTGCCGCGCTACTGATGCTTGCTTATCTTGGAGGTGTCGACCGGACGGTGCGCCGAGCCGAGGCTGGAGTGTCAAAGTGGCGGGCGCTGCGCCGAGGCGCCCTAGTACGGAAACAACTTCTACGGGTATTGAGTATTCATGCGATTGGTCATCATATTAAGCATCCTCGCGTTGAAACTAAGAAAATGATACCCAACACAAAAGGTATTGGGCATATCAGTGTACCGTCGACATTATGAACATGTTAACAGAGTTAAATTCAAACGTCAAAGTTTCTACATCAAAATATCGTAAATTACATTGTGCAACAAATTTGTTCCATAAAAAGTTCCCAGTTCTCATTAGTATCATCTGCTTTCACGTTAGCGTTAACGTTTTTTCTATTTTGTTTTTTCTTGTTGTGAGTCAAACTCATAAAAATATTTCGTGAAGAATCCTTTACGAATTGTTTTTCATAAAACTAAGACAGTTTCGCAGATACATTTCGTAAATGAAAAAAAAAAAAACGTGAAGCGCTCAGGGTGGGGAATACTGTGCACGGCTGAAGTATAGCTCACAGGCTTCGTTAGTTGTGACGCGCGCTCGCCGCGCCCTATTGCACCACTTCAGCCGTGCACAGCGTTCTCCGTCCTGAGCACTATCAATTTTATCACAATACCGCTGCTTAGAAAGTCCAATACAAATCCGTCCCGTACAAATATTTTAATTTTTGAAATTTCATCATCATTTATTTCAAGGCGTGTGACTAGATAGGACCAGCATATCAGTGTACCATCGACATAATGAACATGTTAACACAGTTAAATTCAAATGAAGTTTCTGTATCAAAATATTGTGAACTACATTGCGCAAGAAATTTGTTACCTTTAAAGTTCCGAGTTCTCATCAGTATCATCTGCTTTCACGTGAGCGTTAACGTTTTTATTTTTGTGGTTAACCCCCCCCCCTTCCCTCCCCGTAACAGGTAGGAGTTCAGAGGGAAAATTTTAGAGCCGAAAGAAAATGATTTTGGAGGATAAGGGAAATTAAAGTTTTCTGGGACTTTTTGCAATGAATTTGGGATTTTCTAATAGCTTTGCGACTAGTAGTAAGTACCCCCCCCCCCAGGTTTCATCGGCCTAACCTAATCTAAGTTGACCCCTGTGACCTACGCCGGGTCTTACTCCCCGAGGTTTCACGTTTTGGCGGGGTTCTACCAACAAAAGTGGGTCGTCATCTTGAGCGGGGCTAACCCAACCTAACCTAAGCAAGGGGGTGGGCCTTCGATCCGCCAAGGTCACCTGACAGCCTGGTACGAGCGCAGGGCGCCTGGTGTGTTGGCAACCCCCCGCGCTCTCACACCCGCACGCCTAGTGGCGGGGCGGGCCTGCGTGCTGTCTCCCGTGCGCCTAATCAGACGACGGGTGTACTCAACAGCAATCAAGTCAATCGTCTAAGGGGGTGAAAACTTCAAAGATCGTCATCCCTAATTTCAGGATGGACGTCCATGCCGTTAGCCCTAAATAGACCTGAGAGAATTGGGGGACACCATCCACCTCCTTGAAGTTAGCATCCCTCTCAAGAGAATGAAAGGCTTATCCCTCAGCATGATGTAATGAATCAAGTGGGACTGGAGACGGTCATTGTGACCGAGGTTGTCTTGCGTTTCCACTGTGAGGTGGCGGGTAATTTTCGGTACGGGCCACTCTTTCTCCAAGTAAAACTCCTCGATCTCATCAAGACTGTAAAGACCTTTTTTTCCAGATCTGGACTGAATCTGTGGCCTGCGAGGCAACCAGTTCTTTCTGGTTCCAGAAGTTGAGCATGAAGCGGAGCGATTCCATCGCGACGACTGACGAACACATACTGATGCGTGTGACTGGAGCGCTTGCCCTTAAATACCGCTGTGCCGCGACTGTGGCGCACCCTTTACGGACACATTTTGTACTAAGCATCGCAGTAGAGGTACCACCATAACCAGCACAAATTTGTCTTGTGTGATTAATCATTCCAGTTTTTTTTTTTTTATTTTTTGTGTTTGTAAAAAAACTTTTTTTAATTTTTCCAAATATTTTATAATTTTTTAAATTTTTTTTTTTTAAATTTTTCCTTAATTTTTTTAAAAGTTTTTTATTTTTTCCGTTCACAACTCTTTTGCGAATGTGAATCACTAGGTAAAATACATTTGCATTTGTGTGCGAACATGCGTTTAAACATGATTCGTACCCGTTGATCATTTATTTTCGAATTGTCAGTATAACATGTTTAGACAAATGAACGTAGCGAAAAACCGTGAGCTCGATGTACCAAGTACATGACACAGTACTGTCCACATACATTCGAGTCGATGTCTTGCAAACTCGTTGGATTGTACGTCCATTTTCGGCAGAGTCTGTCTAAAAAATTTCTGTGGAGTTTCACCACAGATGGGAGGCCGTACGAATCCCAGTACTCACCTTCGCCGTTTTTATCAATGTAAAATGCAATCCAATGTTGGCGTGGCTTACACAGTGGGTCTGTGTTACATATGAGTAGGGCGGGGCGCTTATGGAGTCTGCGTGGGGGAGTGTGTCTGCAGCGAAAACGCCTTCAAAGAAGGCTACGTGTTTGTCTTTCTTCATTAAGTTTTCTAGGGTGTGTCCATCCATTTTTTAGACGTTGTAATCCACAACAACGTTTCGATTTTTATCGATTTCAATTAAGTTCTGAAATTCGGCGCAAAAATGCAGTTTATGGGCTGGGCTAGGGCCTCGCCGAACTTAACCTCAAGTCGCAGTGTGCCCTATTTCTGTAAATTCCAGTGTAGCTCACTAGAGGACAGGTCGGGAGTAGTAAGGATGGAGAAATGTAACGGGCAGCCATGTTGAATGGGATATGTCTCGGGTAGGCAAAGTGGAGGGGGGTAACCTAACCTTAGTGGTCCCATAGTGGGATATGTCTCGGGTAGGCAAAGTGGAGGGGGGTAACCTAACCTTAGTGGTCCCATAGTGGGATATGTCTCGGGTAGGCAAAGTGGAGGGGGGTAACCTAACCTTAGTGGTCCCATAGTGGGATATGTCTCGGGTAGGCATCTTGTGCGAGCCTAACCCAACCTAAGTCGCCGGAGGGGCCTAAGTCACCAGCCCTAACCTAGCCTAAGTCGGTTGCCCGCCCCCTGCCGGGGCGGCCCTGGAGGGCTGCACCCCTTCAGGACCCGCCCCTGGCCTTGGGCGGCGCAAACCCAAGTCTGGACCTGCTCCGCGCTCCGGCGCGGCGCGGACCCGCGAGCACCGCCACCCCTCCTGGTTCCGCCCCTGCCGCCGCGAGCCGCGAGCCGCGAGGCGCGGCGCGGCGCGGAGCCGGGCGAAGCACCACCCCTCCTGGTTCCGCCCCTGCCGCCGCGAGCCGCGAGGCGCGGCGCGTCGCGGAGCCGGGTGAAGCACCACCCTCCCTGGTTCCGCCCCTGCCGCCGCGAGCCGCGACGCGCGACGCGTCCCGCGGAGCCGGGGCGAAGCGCCACCTTTCCTGGTTCCGCACCGCGCGACGCGTCCCGCGGAGCGGGGCGCGAGGCGTCTGTGTCCGCGCGGTGCAAGAGCACAATGTGTAATGACGCAAGTGCATTGATGTACCTCGTTTTTTGTCGTACTGGTTCCGGCCCGCGACCCGCGAGGCAAAGCCGCGGTGACCGCGGCACTCCGCGGTCCGCGGCACTCCGCGGTCCGCGGCGCGACGGGCCGGCTGGCCAGCCGGCAGCGCCAGCGCAGCGTCCCCCCATCCCCCGCGTTCATGTTGTGACACGCTCGGCGTGGGAACGGTCCTGACCTGTCGAGCCGTGGGAAGCGAGGCGAAGCTGTGCTGCCGCCGCCCGGCTGCAGCCCAAGTCGCTTGCCATTGGAGGAAAATCGGTATTTTCAACCAATCAGAGCGCCCGGGTTCCGAGCTCTCGGGCAGTTCCTAGAAATTTAGGTGTGCTGCGAGCGCGCGGCAGCAGCACACCTCGAAAGCATAAAACGAGGCGCACCCCGTCGTCCGCTCATTTCGTCTCCAGACTTCGTCGTGTGAAGATGGAATTTATCAAAATTCAGTACGCGTCCGACGACGAGGAGGTGGACATAATGAACGTGTCGGGGGACACCATTACGTGGTCGCTCTCCGGCGACCTGTACTTGGTGAGTACAGTGAAAGTGCAAGTGTTTGTTTTGTACCCGTCGTGCGTGCCGGCCGGCTCTCTGGGAGTCGCGCCTTACCTCGCACCGACGTTATGTTTTCGTCAAGTAACCGTGTCATTGGTCTCCTTGCAGCTGTGTGTAGAGTCAGTGTCGTATTTTTATCGCGAGTGCAGTGCTCGTTACTCTGTAACCGCGGGTTGAGATAGGTTAGGGTGCCCAGTGCGGCGCATCTCGCTGTGCGAGAATTCTTTGTGTCAGCAACAACATTGCTGTTGTGATCTACTTCACCGTCATCCAACCTGCGTGTCCACATGCGTAAGTCAGCTGTGGTTCATAGCCACGCTCGCTTTGCACGGTGTGTTTTTTCCCTGCTCAGACACGTCTGCTTGTCTGTGTGAATCGCACTTACCTTTTTTTTCCGTCTGCGTCTGTATGCTCACCTGTTCTCGCTTGTCGAATGTTTTTTTTCTCTTTTGCATCTCTCTAAGTGTCTGTACATTCACTTGATCTGGCTTTTGTTTGGTATGCACGTTTCGTAACTTTAAAATGTACACCTTCGTGCTCTGTGCTGTCACTAACCTTAACTGGACGTTTGGCTTCTAAGCTTCCACTTTCGGTTCGTGTTTTGTCGTTGTCTCTGTTGGAAAACTCATTCTGTTCTTCCCTTAATGGTTTCAGTCTGATGATGATGATGATGATGTTGAGGCCACGGCCGCCGCGCCCCCGCTTGGCCCGCCATCCCCCGCGGACCCGCCAGCCCCCGTGGTCGCGCCTGCGCTGGCGCCATGCGTTGATGTGAGTAATCCTTCTGCTCTCTCTCTCTCTCACTGCATTGCACTCCGCCGCGCACGCCGCTGCGCCCCGCCCACATCCCATGCACGCCGTCACTTCCAGTGCTCTGATCAAAGTGTTCACCTGTTCACAGGACTGTAGCGACAGCAGCAGCAGCAGCAGCAGCAGCAGCAGCAGCGCCGCGGAGGAGGGAGAAATTGTGGAGGTGAGTTTTCTTTCATTCCGTTCTGCATGCTCTTTGTCTTAGCGCTGCCTCGCCGCGCCCCGCACGACGGGCCCACCGTCGCCCTGCTCGTCCATTGCTCTGTCTCTCTCGCTCTAGCAGGTGATGTCCGTGTCGCGGCGCGCCGTCCGCCACTTCCGCGTGCTGCCCCCCCTCATGCTGGCCCTTTCAGTGTACTCATCACTATGTTTTTTCCTGTTCACAGCCCTTCGTCCCTGAGCCATGCGAGAATGCGTGTGATGTGGTCAGCATGCTAGACCTCTCCCGCCCCCCATGGCGTGAGCGCCTTGTAAGTTGTTTCTCTGCAAGTCTTCTGTCGTTTTGTCCTTTTTTTGTCTGTGTATTTATTTTTCTGTGTGTGTTGTTGCAGAATCCAGCTGATCACCCCGTATGGAGGGGGAGAGGCATTCCTGGGAGGCGACGCACCTTTCCCAACAGGGTGTGGGTGCGACCTGATGTATCGAAACGGTGCAACCCATGCCATCCATGGCAACGTCATTGGGGCCCCCCACCCCCGCCCCCTTCTGGCGGTGTTTGCTAAGTTTTTATTTAATTATATCTTACTGTGATTTCTTACTGTGATTTTTGTGTGTATGTGTGTGTGTGTGTGTGATGTTTTTTTTTGTCATGAGTGTTTCTGTGTGTGTGTGTGTGATGTTTTTGTCATGAGTGTTTCTGTGTGTTGATGACGTCTGTGTGTGTGTGTGTGTGTCTGTATGAATGTTGGGGTTTAAATTTAAAGTGTATGTTTCAGTGAGTATTTGTGTGGTGATGTATGTCTGTGTGAGTGTGTGTGTGTTATGTCTTTCTTTTTTCTGTGTATGTGTGTTGGGTTTAAAAAAATTTTGTTCATGTGTTTAAGGGGTTGTATTTTTTATGTATGAGTGTGTATCGTGTGAATGTGTTATGATCAATCTGTGATTTTCCTTTTTTTTTTTTTGCCCACCAATCTTATCGAATCTATTTTTTTTTTTTTATTGTAATCATCGGTTTTTTAATCTTTTTTTATTAAATTGATGGGCTTTTGTTCTTATCTCTGTGTTCTTCCTTCTCCTTCTCTGTCAACTATCACTTTGCGTCCTATCACTCTGTAGTCGGATCTGACTC
>CM060089.1:4715022-4889179 GCA_030522485.1 Stenchaetothrips biformis | reverse complement strand
CACCACCGGCGTCGCCTAGAGGGCACCACTAAGCAGACCCCTGTTCTCCAGGGAGGTTTTGGCGCACGAAGGGTTGCCTACCCTACACGACACTCATTAACAAAACAGTTCAATTTTTTTTTGGGCGGGGCCAGACCATCATCTCCCCTGCTGACGGTGTCTCGTAGATGTGATGGTAATTATTCCGAATAGGGGCTCCACCTATATTGGGTATATGTTTGGTATCATTAGATAGGTATGTGTCAGCAGTGTGTCAATATGCCACTAATATGTGGCGCTCTTCAACGGTTTGGCTGAAAAATGGAAAATAAAGAGATACCCTAACCCCACATGACACTTTTTCAAACACTTCAAAAGAGCACAATAAGACGACAAATGGCACTCGAGAGGTTCTGTAACGGTGTTGTGTGATGTTAATAACGATTTGGCACAGGTATCTGTAACAGGTATAGCGCATAAGTAAGTATTTGGAGTCGCAGGCGGACGGTACCATAGCAGACAGAACGCTTATGGTGGCTGTTGGGAACGGCTGGCGAGTGGCCACCCTACCTCGTCGCTGCGGTGGCGTGAGCAAGCCATCTAGCGGCGACCGCTGAAACTACGTCGGCGCAGCGGGGATGTCATGGCCGCGGACTGCGAATAAGCATACCATCTGCGAGATCGTGCCCGTGCCGCTGTCCCGCGGGCTGCCGGCTGTGGTAACCTGCCCCTGGTCCGCGGGCACCTTCGGATTATTGCCTAGCATTACAGTCTCCCCTGGCAATTTGTTGCATTGTTTTCGCCTGGTTGAAAGTGCTCCTGCTTTGCAGAGGGTGTGCACATAACCAGAGGAGCACGAGCAAAACAACTATATCAGTTTGTGGTTTGAAAGTACGTTCTTTGATGTCCAACCTACAACTTTGCTCTTCTTTGATTCACATATTTACCTTCAAAATTCTTGTGGCGAGGTCCACATATTAGTCTGAATGTTGATCTGAAGTCCATGACATATAAGATCTGTAAACATCCAAATATTTACCCTTCTATGGATGAATAGTGTCAATGTTGATCTGAAGTCCATACAATTAAGACCTGTGAACACCGAAATATTTACCCTTCTATAGATGAATAGTCTGAATGTTGATGTGAAGTCCATTAAATATAAGATCTGTGAACTTCCAAATATTCACCCTTCTATGGATGAAAACTCTCAATTCAGTATACATAAGATCTGTCAACACCCAAATATTTACACTTCTATGGATGAATAATAGTCTTGCATGGTGATAGTAATGTCAACAGTGTAGTGTCTATGTTTCATTACAAGTTACTAATTTGAAAGTGTTCCTGTTTTGCAGAGGGTGTGCACATAACCTGCCCCCCTGGTGAACCTAATCTGCGGTCACCTTCGCATTATTGCCTAGCATAATGTGTTCCCCTGGCAATTTGTTGCCTGTAACTTCAACAAGGCCCCTGCCAAGACTCATATGAACCTTGTGAAGTTGCTCCATGGCCTGCAACAGAAAGCTTTGTCCCCTGTAATGAATTGGACTGATTGCTGCATTTTGTGGAAGAGTTCTGTCAGAGCAGCACGAGCAAAACAACTATATCAGTATGTGGTTTGAAAGTACGTTCTTTGATGGGACTCCATTTCCATTTGAAAGGTACAACTAAGGTCCAAGAATCAATGTAACAGTAAGTTGTATTTCCTTGCAGATGATAAGAATGCAAGATGCACTGTGAGACTTTGTGTACTGACATCAATATTTTTCTTGAGGTGTTCTGTGGATGAAGGGTACACAACGATATGGAAGGTGGAGCAGTGGATTCCGGACTGCTATTTTGACATGGCATCCACTGAAGAAATGATAAATTTAAGATGGATTAGATTCCACACCTGAAGGTATTTATAGTCATAATAATTTATCATTTATTTCTTGTTTCTTGTTTTGTTTGAGTTTCTTTGTAAACTTGTCATGTTATGGGTTACAGGTCTGTGATATCGTCTGCTTACAGTACTGCTCGCTAGTTTGTGCCGAGAGGGAGCGGAACCCTGTCAATACCTCTCTTAACACCCGCAGCACCTCAAAAGGCCTTCATTATTAATTTAAAGGTAAATTGGCATTTGCATAGATTGAAGTTTCTTTGAAGCACTGTATTTTTTTAATTGTTTGTAGTTATTGTGGTTTATTTATTTAATTTTTTTTTATTTTTTTTTTGCTTTCAGGCTAGTATTGACTTAAGACATGCAATCTAGAGTCAGATATCATATGTGTGTGGAATAACCAACGCTTCCAGCCTACGTGGTACTACATGTGCTCAACAATTTTAAAAGAAGATAGAAATGTTGGAAGAGTACATTCAGTGATAAGCTTTTATAAAGGTTCACAAGAAAAGCTGTTGAAGTGTTTAAGTTAATATAAAACGCTTGTTCACCTGTCAAGTTTTCATAAAGTTAACAAATCACCTTCGCATTATTGCCTAGCATAATGTGTTCCCCTGGCAATTTGTTGCCTGTAACTTCAACAAGGCCCCTGCCAAGACTCATAGGAACCTTGTGAAGTTGCTCCATGGCCTGCAACAGAAAGCTTTGTCCCCTGTAATTAATTGGAGTGATTGCTGCATTTTGTGGAAGAGTTCTGTCAGAGCAGCACGAGCAAAACAACTATATCAGTATGTGGTTTGAAAGTACGTTCTTTGATGGGACTCCATTTCCATTTGAAAGGTACAACTAAGGTCCAAGAATCAATGTAACAGTAAGTTGTATTTCCTTGCAGATGATAAGAATGCAAGATGCACTGTGAGACTTTGTGTACTGACATCAATATTTTTCTTGAGGTGTTCTGTGGATGAAGGGTACACAACGATATGGAAGGTGGAGCAGTGGATTCAGGACTGCTATTTTGACATGGCATCCACTGAAGAAATGATAAATTTAAGATGGATTAGATTCCACACCTGAAGGTATTCATAATAATAATAATTCATCATTTATTTCTTGTTTCTTGTTTTGTTTGAGTTTCTTTGTAAACTTGTCATGTTATGGGTTACAGGTCTGTGATATCGTCTGCTTACAGTACTGCTCGCTAGTTTGTGCCGAGAGGGAGCGGAACCCTGTCAATACCTCTCTTAACACCTGCAGCACCTCAAAAGGCCTTCATTATTAATTTAAAGGTAAATTGGCATTTGCATAGATTGAAGTTTCTTTGAAGCACTGTATTTTTTTAATTGTTTGTAGTTATTGTGGTTTATTTATTTAATTTTTTTTTTATTTTTTTTTTGCTTTCAGGCTAGTATTGACTTAAGACATGCAATCTAGAGTCAGATATCATATGTATGTGGAATAACTAACGCTTCCAGCCTATGTGGTACTACATGTGCTCAACAATTTTAGAAGAAGATAGAAATGTTGGAAGAGTACATTCAGTGATAAGCTTTTATAAAGGTTTACAAGAAAAGCTGTTGAAGTGTTTAAGTTAACATAAAACGCTTTTTCACCTGTCAAGTTTTCATAAAGTTAACAAATGTTTTGACGATTTTTCTTTACTGCCAATTTTTGTGACGACTGCTTGATGTATTCATTTATAGTTAACGTGAAAAAGGTAACAATGTGCTGTTTGTGAATGAGGATGAAGACTTATAAGTTAACAGTTAATTTCAAAATAATAATACAGTTTTACATTTTTGAATGATTATGAAAAGCAATTGGGTGTTAACAGTTAATTTTTAAAAAATAATGAAGAATTAAATTTTTGAAGATAATTTTACAAAAATAATAAAGTTTTAAAATTCGAAATGGACATGTTTAAGAATTAATATAAAACGAAATCGTTCAACCAGCTTGGTTTTTTGGTGGAGCGCTTGGGGCGCCGGTTGTTTTCATCGTCCTGTTGTTGTTGCTGCAGCTGTTGCTCTTGTTCTCGCTGCAGGTTTTCTTGGTGCATGGTTTTTTTCAATGCTTCATCCGCCAATTTGCGTTCGTTCTGTTGGCGAAAGGGGTTGTGGCACAGTGGGGCAGAAGACCATTGCGGCCAAAGTTGTAGACGCGTTTTGAGCTTCAGGGTCGCTAAATGACACTCGAACCGAACGAGTGACCCCACCGATGGATTGCTCTGCCCACGAGGAACCCCTTGGTGTGGTCACACCTTCGAGTGAAATCCCATGTAGCGACTTTGGAGCTTAAAACGCGTCTAGAGTTTTGAAGGCCTGAACGGTGTTCTGAACCAGTGTGTGTGGGATTCTGGTATATTATGTGCTATGGCTTAGGATGTCAGCAGTGGTATGTAAAGGAATGGACCCTTTTTTTTGGGGGGGGGGGGGGCGGGGGGTACTGGAAGTGTGGAGTTGGATTGTTTACACGGTGTAAAGTCTGACACGTTACAGGTGAGCGTGTTGCCTATCGTCGACTCTGCGGGCGCGCTCGAACGCAGCGGATGGACATTGTGCCCCTGCGTTGCGGTTCACGCGGTTTTCGCGCCATAGGGGTTTCGCGTCAATGCGACGTGACGCGGAGTCGTGAAGTCCTGGAGCCGGGGTTTCGCGACCCCGTTCAGTCCAGGCATGGCAGTGACGCGAAGCCGCTATGCCGCGTGTAGCGCGGCGCAATCTCCACCCCAAACAGCACCGCTCCGTTTGGGCGCGCCCGCTGAGCTGAGCAAAGGCAATCCGCTCGCCTGTGTGAGACTTTACACCCTGTACATTAATCGCTTTTCTTACCAACGGAATGACGACCATGGCTTCCATGGCAATCGTAGGGTGGACGGAGGAGGGCCTTGTCGCTCCTGTGGCTGGTGTGGGGTGGGCTCGCTCCTGTCCTGTGGCTGGTGTGGGGTGGGCTCGCTCCTGTCCTGTGGCTGGTGTGGCGGCGCGATGCACTTGGGGTTGCCTAGTGATTGGGGGTATTGTCTCTCGTTGAGCTGTCGGGTTTGTTGGCATGAGAGTGGACTGTTCATGTTTTCTGTAGGACGGCAGGATGCAGTCGATGATATTCGTCCTGCGTCACTCCAGTATTTCTGTACGGCATTTTTGTACGAAGGCGTTTGCCGAGTGACAGTGCAACGCTGAGCGTGAATTGGCAAAGAAGTAAATAAATGTTACGTCTGCAGCGTGCCTCGGACCGAGGGGGAGGACACTGTGTCTCTTGCACCTGTACGGCGCGACAGCGGTCGCAAACTCGAACACCTCGCGGGCGAGGTCACTTAACAGGACTCGAACCGAACGTGGGGGAGGGGTGCAGTGGGCCAGAAGACCGGCGGCGCAGGCGGACAAAGGTCTACGCGTTTTTACCTCAACAGTCGTTAAATGGGACAATTGAAGTGTCAACTGATTGATTACTGTTTGAACAATAAGAAACAGTGACTTGCTTAAACATTGTCACATTGACAAAGTAAAAATTGGATAAAAATAAATATAAATAAAAAGCTATTTTGTGTTAATAATGAACGATATCATCTGCTTCATCAGCACTGGCACCATCAGATTCATCAGAATTATGAGCCAATCATCATTGGCTAGAAAATGTCAAAGTAGACATGTACGAGGCTGGAGAAAAGATCAAGTACAACCAGCATGGCCAGTTGCATTTGTGCATGATGTTTGTGAGGTTCTTTCACACTGCCATTTTTATCCAGAGTCTTTATAACATTGTATGCTTCAAACTCACTTGCTTTCAAATGACCCCCCTCTTTGAAATTTTTAATTCCATATTTCTCAAAAAGTAACCCTTGTCATCTATCACAGTGCCATCAGGACTGGCTTTAAACCAAGGAATATAAGGATGTATTAAAATACCAGTTTCAAAAAATTGATTATTACTATTTAACCCTATTCATAACATTCTCTAGCAGCCCCTTCATACTTAAGTCCATTGATTGTGTCAGCGTTACCTTTGAATGGTTTCTGGTACAGGGTATCATATGTCTTGTTCCAATGTGCCCTTGCATTCACATAATAAGTGTACTGACTTGTACCCGAGAAAGCAGTGAGTCGATTTCTTCGTGATGCATACCATAACTGTGTACATTGAGGTGTTTGAGCTATATGAATACTTTCTTGAAGAGTTAATTCCACATTTTGATCATAGACATCAAGCAACATAGGAGAAAGTTTGTATTTTTTTGTAGCTGTCATTTCCTTCAGTTGATCCATGATTCTCCAAGTTTGGAAAATCACCAGCTTAAAAATCTTGTCATGATTGTAATTTTGTCGATCACTGTGTGGGTTGTCAGGGTCATCAGTGTCTATTGGATCCGTCAATCCTGCTCCTTGAAGGTGACTGAAGAAAACTGAATATTCAGTGGAGGGGGCACCTAAATAATCAAAACATTTAAAATTAACCAACAGTTTATTCACAAATATATTTAAATCAGAAAAATAATTGGTACAGTGATTGGAAAAAAACTGTTTCTGCCATAAAAGTTGATAAGATTATAATTATAGTTGATCACTTAAGAGAAATTCATGCACAGAAATTATAACATGTTAACTAACAGAATTTAAAAACACCCACAAATAAAGTAACAAAAAGGAATGTGTCCAATAAGAACAGAATTAAATTGACATAAAAAATACACAGCACTTGTGACTCTCCAAGTTTGCGAGACTCGACTGGTTTTCCTAAACTAATGTACCGCTTAAGACGACTCAGACGATCAGCCCATCTCTTGTCCATTTCAGGTGTCACCGTAGGCATTTGAGACACATAAACATCATTGGGAAATTTGACATGACACAACTCTTGAAGGGATTTGGCCTCATATTCCTCCTTGTAAGTTGTGGCTTTCAGAGCTCCCCACTGTTGCTCGACATCGGTGCAGCTGTGATCATCCAGTTCTGCTTCATCAGTTCTGAAAAGTAGAAAACACGATTTATTTATTGAGCAATGACTATTCGTACATTACTCAAGTCATCATAAATATTTAATTTGAAAATTTGCACATAACTTATTTTATGTTGTTTCATGTATGATATGTAAAGGATTTTGCCAAGTTGAATTAGCCATTGAGTGTTAACCCAATGTTTCCAGCCCACACCATCGAGGAGGTTTCAACTTGGAACTTTGTGGGCCGCCCTGTAAAAAAATTGTATTAATGTGTAATACAAGAGCATAATTTAAATTGATCTATGAAGCGGAAAGAAGGTACATCAGTCCAAATAGGCACCAGTAAATATTCTGGAAATTTTAAAAAGGGTCACTTCTTTCCCCTTTAAATGCAGTCCATACCCTTGTTGCATGTCAATTTTCTTGCTCACAATAATAGAATAACAACTGATATTCTCCATTCCACTTCCTGGATCAATTTGCAAAACAACCTACACAATCTAAAATCTGGCACCCTAAATAGAATAACAATTTTTCAAGCTGTACACAATGGCAACTACTTCAAAGATTCTTATTTTATTTAGGGATGCACAGAGACAATGAAAGAGGTTTTATTAGGTAGAATGTTAATCAAATTATTTAAAAAAAACTACACTCTATAGTATTTTTTTTTTTTGTTTTTTTTTTAATTAAATTATTTTTAACTTACTTAGAGCTTTAACACACAAAACAACCCACAAGCTTCAACTAGGATGACCAAACAATGACTGAATGTGCAATGAACTTAGCCAGAGCACCATAATTAGAAGGTAACAAATCAAGCATGAGTGAAACAGAACATGAACCCAAAGCAGCTGTTTGTACATAGATCATTAGGAGCTGTACCGTAATGGCTCTAGCTATGACTAATAATCTATCTCGCATAAGATGACTTTGATAATAAAACCTTGTGGATTGTTGGGATCAACAACACTCACTTAGAACAGAAGAAGAAGAAATTGAATAAGTACAACAATGATTAAGCAACAATTCTTTGGCCAAGGAATGCATATGTGATGATTAACAAAAAACATTGCAACTATGTTTTAAAAAAATATGTAACAATGATAACCTGCAACATTGATTGTTCAGCATAGGGTTGCACACACAGCAAGAATGAAAACTTCAAGAAGTTATGGTTAAAAAAACGCACACGTGATGATGTCCGTGTGAATGTGTTTTAAAAATATAGATAACAATGATAAACTACAACAATGATTAAGCAACAATTCTTCGGCCAAGGAATACACGTGATGATTAACAAAGAACACTTCCAACTACATTCCAAAAAAAAAAGGTAACAATATGATAAACTGCAATATTGATTAAGCAACAATTCATGGCATAGGATTGCACACACACAGCATTCATGAATGAATTAAATAATTTAAGTTATAGTACTGGGATCGTTAACAGAATGTCACCTGAGACACTGTACACATATTGGCAACTTCTTCAGAGATGACATTCAACACACTGCCTCATTGAAAATCTTCACTCGATTCACCTTCATGGTGGACTTCAAAATGCTTTTGTTACAAAAGGTACACATTCAGAAAAATTAATTGGCTTTAATTGTAAATATTACCTCAATGAGAAAAGGTCTCTATGAAACAATTCTTTTTAATTGTTTCAAATTATTTAAGTGAATTTTAAGGTAAGCATTTTGCAGCATGAATTAGAAAGTGATGAAGTCTGTTCCTTGTATCTTTGTGTGCCTTTTTAAACTGAAACTCTGCAAGGTATCCTACAAAATGGTCCTGTCTTCGACCAAATGTTGGAATGGTTGCACGTAAATCTCTCCATTGTCGTTCCACATTTTGAGTGTGTGCCCCACTTTCAGGATCAACAAAATTTTCTGAATGATTGACTGTGTAATGTTGAAAACCTTCAGAAGACAGATTGTTGTATGCTTTCCAGCAGTCTGTCATGATTGTAGTACCAGGGCGCACCCATTCATGTATTACAGAACTAAGAGTTTCTCTATTACGTGCAGAGACAGGAACAAGGAAACATTTACCTGACCCACGCTCAATGCCACCAAGAATCCACTGTCCATCAATAATACGTCCACGATGGTACTTTCTCTGTCCAAATTTTGCTTCATCAATTTCAACAACTTTACCTTCCCCTCCTAGCATTTCACTATTTTCTAAACACCAATCAATGCAAATTTCTCGACAATAGGAACTCCAGTCTACTGCTGTCTCACAGCTCAACTGTAATTGTTCGATCAAAATCTGTTGCCGAGGGGGAGAATGAGTCAACCACAGGTTGATAAGGTGGAGTACTTTCGTTTTTGGTAAACGTGCTTCTGCTAGCCAACTGCATTTCTGGACACTTGTTTTAAAGTGGCATTTCTTTACTCCCTTCTTTTTCTTACCAAGTGGTCGAGATCGCTGACATCTCCACCAAACACCATCAGATGATAGAGAACATCTGTGGTTGCATGATGTACACAAAGGTGCATCTTGTTCACTCACCTTTAATATATTGTGTCTTATCAGAAACTCTGTAGCCGTTTCATTACTTTCTGTAATTAGATTGAAGTTCAAAAGTGTTGTTGAGCATCCTTGACAGTGTGCTGTGTTTGTGGCCATTGTTTGACACTGAAAAAGACAAACACAATTTTTCACTGTAACGTGGCCACATAAATAAGGTCTTGAAGCCAATCTTGTTCAACAGATAAAGAAAAGAGGTGCTCACAATTAAAAATGCAGTTTAAACGGGAATTCACAGAGTAGTATCGCATTAAAACCATACACATGAATGGTCTTAAGTGAACGAACTGAGTTGTGACAAAGCAACAATGAGCGTCGGAACGGAAAGGCCGAGCGTCACTTGTCCTCTCCGTCCTCTCCGTCCCGTCCTCGCGGCAGGGATACGGTAAAAGAGGGGCTACGCATATGCGGCGCTTCAAAATGGATTAGTTTCGTGGTTGTTGTAAAATTTTTTACATCAACGTGTTGGTACTTTTGAAAAGTGGACTTTATTGCGCCCGAACTACATTCCCCTTTCACTTCTCCCTCCTCTCGTTCGCTGGCCAATGGCATAGCTTCGCGAGTCTCTGCCTCCCACCACCTGTTATTTGTTGCCTGTTTGATGCATGCAGTTGCTGCTAGGTTTGCTAACCGTTGCGTTTCAGTCGCGTTATATCACTGCAATTTACCTTTTCTTTTATTAATTCCCAATTTTTTTTTTGGTTGTGTTTTGCTTTTTTTGAGCATCTAGGTAAGTTGCATGTTGACTTTTCAACTCCTTGCATAGGGCATAGGTTATGTCAGCCTCAGTGATAAAATTGCGGGTTTGCCTTGAAGAACACGCGCATCTTTATTTTCGTGTGTTTTCTTATTGCACATTGAAATAACGGACTAAATTAGTCTTTCGAAAATGCGCTCAATACGTTTCATGATTGACTTTTTGTGCTTATCTTGTCATTGCACCTGTTGCCTCAGCGTAGCGTAACTAATTTTTTTTTTTTTCTCTGTCTGAATAGGTTCATACTATGGCTCAGCATCGAGGTGAGAAGGTTCAAGAAATCAAGGGTGATTTGTTTGTGTATGCTCGTAGCAATTATGCGTTGGCTCATTGTGTGGGTGCTGACTTGAAAATGGGAAAAGGCATTGCTGTTGAATTCAAACACAGGTTTGGTCATCAGCAGTATCTCCTGGATCAGGGCAAAGTTGCAGGCGAAGTAGCTGTCCTTCCAGCCAACATGTGCAATCGTGAAAGTCCCATTTTCTACCTTGTGTCCAAGACTCTTAGCTATTCCTATGGTCCTCGTTGGCAGGATTTTGTTTCTTGTTTGGTGCAGCTCCGTCAACTGTGTGAACAGATGGGCATCAAGTATGTGGCCATGCCTCGCATTGGTTGCTACAACGACCACCTCCAGTGGTGTGACGTGGAGGCAGAACTCTACAGGACATTTCAATTTTCCCCTGTCAGTGTCTTTGTGTTCACCCCTCCAGTGCTTCCCACCCACAGGTTTCCTGATGTTCACGTTGGCGAACCATCGTACAGAGGTTTTCAGCTCCTGGGTGACAGCCAAATGCTCCGTTTTGCTCAAACATTTGGTTCTTATCATCAGCAGCCTCGTGAGCATTTTCCCAGGCGACTTGGTTTGTGCCTTTCTGGTCAACGCATGAAGAGTTTGCAGTTCATCGTCCAGTCAGCCCAACTTCATGGCTCCGTGATTGTTCTTATTGGCACAAATGATGTTTTGCAGCTCTTCAAGTATGGTGGGAATTTCAGGAGGGACATCCGCCTAACATTGAGGACCACTGTTCGCCAACTGGGCAAAACTCTAGCTCACAGGTGCACTCGAGTCATTGTCCCTTGCATTCCCCCTGTCCCTGCCCATGCTGAGTGTGCGGATCATGTTGTTTGGTTGAATGGGCTGATTGAACACCTTCCAAAGTTCCATGCTAATATCCAGGTGGTCAAGTGGACAGAAAACATGGATGTTAGCTTCTTTGAAAGTGTCATGGGTCCCCCAGGCAACCAGCGGCATGATCTTATCCACCTGAACTACAAAGGCCTGGAGCTGCTGAAGACTTCCTTGGACCAAGCTATTTCGTCATTCCCTCCTTTGTAGTGTTGTAAATAATTTTCTTCTTCTTCTTTTTCTGTTTTGTTTTATTTATGTGAGTGTTTTTCTTGATCCCAAACAATCCACAAGTTTGTATTATGAAAGTCATCTCTTGAGAGATTGAGTATAGTAACCTAGAACCATAACAGTACAGCTCCTAATGTCCATCTACAAAAACCCCCTTTGGGTTCTTCTTGTTTATCACTCCTGCTTGACTTATTGGCTTCTTATGGAGCTCTACCTAACTGATTGCGCTTTCAGTCATTGTTCAGTCATCTAAAGTTGTAGCTTGTGGATTGTTTGTATATTGGATATTGTTAATTTAATTAATGTCTTCTGGTTATATTGTGTGTTAAGGCTCTAAGTAATCTTCTGAGAGATTGATTATTAGAATAGCTAGAGCCATTGGTACAGCTCCTAATGATCTTTCTACAGGACTTTGCTTATTTTTCATTTATCTTTTGATAGTTTTTAACGTAAATTGTGCACCTATCTTTGGAAATTCTTTACTAGTGACTGCCATCAGGTGTTTTGTTTTTTGTGTTTTTTTTTTCCTACTTATTAACAACATGAAAATACATTTAATTACAGATCTTGCAGTCTGTGCATCAGCTTCATCATTTATTCCAATCGATTGTTATTGGTACCTAATGAACCCCAATAACAATAATACTATTACCGACAACTAAATGCAGCCTAAATTGTCATTATGATTAAGTTACTTAGTGAAAAGAACTCTCCCTACAAACTCAAGTGTGTACATAGCATGCTTCAGGTTGAAGCATATGCTGCAAGTACACTCCACCTGACGCCAACCTGGTATGTACACTCTACGCTGTAGTATGCTTGCCAAGTACACGCCACATTGGAGCATGCTTGTTAAGGACACGCTAGGTTCAGCAACAGTACTTGCAGGCATGCGCCACCTGGCGAGTACTTGGCAAGCATGCTCCATAACGTGGCGTGTACCTGGCAAGCATGCTCCAGCTAGGAGTGTACATACCAGGTTGGCTCCAAGTGGAGTGTACTTGCAGGCATGCTTCAACCTGAAGCATGCTTTGTACACACTTCAGTTCGTAGAGCTCTTGTGATGTTCCTGTAAATATGTTTGTACATACATTGAGCCTTGCCTTTTCACAAATTCAAAGAATTTGTTCTATTATTTTTCTCCAAATATTTAAGCTAGTAAATTATCCAAACATACTACTGTATATGTAAATAAATAAATGATAGAAATAGAAGCTATGTTCAGAAATATTTAATTAAAAAGTGTTTATGTTGCAGGTCTGCTCCGCTCCAGCAAAAGTAAGAATTGTGTTTAAAACTTAACACAATCCCTACTAAAATAAGAACTGTGTTTTCTTTTTTTTTTTTTTTTTTTTTTTTTTTTTTTAAATAAAACATAATTCTTGTTTCACTTTTTCTGAATACCCCACTTCCAAGTGGATGTTAACTGAATCACCAAGCTTCATTATTTGGCTTCCTTTTATTAAATTCACCGGCATCAATTGAAGCTTGAGTGTGAATGATGGTAAATTACCAAACAAAACAGCCGAAATCGCTGTTCCTATATTCCAAATTTTAATGCGGGCTACCAAATCAGACGATTCTTGGCAAGGGAACTGTTAAGGGTGTTAATTAAATCCAGAAATGTTTCTTCCTTGCCACTGTAAAAGTATCATCTGTTACAATAAGAATTCCATGAACTGTTCATGACCCCATAATATAAGATGATTTTGAATATTGAAATTCTTATATTCGATTTCAAAGTTTATTGTAACAAACTTAAATCATCATTCTTATTGCACTATTTTGCCCTTTTTTAAATCGTGTGGATGAAGAAAATCTGGATATGACACCAAACACCGTTCCATTGTGGGTTGTCAGATTTGATAGGCAGTGTCAACCCTGCATGAACGCAGAGACAGATTGAAATTATTTACTTAATCCTTTTTCTTACTTAATTTTTAAGGTTTAATAAATCATTTATCTTAGTTTTTAGTCTTTCAGTGGCATGGTGTTACATAAGGTATTAGAATCATGGATGTAGGTTCTGGTGTGTTATATCTTGAGATAGTAGGATATTATTGAAGTAATAAAGAAAAGAGGTTTTGTATTCGATTTCTGTTTATTCCGGCACCATTTCTACTATCATCATCATCACTAACTCACAATTCGAAAGAAAATAAGCACCAACAGTTTCAGCGACAAACAAAAATAATGAGAATTTCTGGGACATTACAAACACATTTCCTATGAAAATTGACAACTCTTCTCATCAACACAGGGATTCACAACCGCGGACGGCAGGGACAGTGACGAAGAGGGCGAAGTTTAGGGGAACTAAACAGTATTCAAATTGATAAACAAAATTTACAGTTTACAAGGTCAGGAAGTGAAATGCTGCTATTTGTGCAAAGTTAAGTGTCATGGTATAGCCAGGTTGCCATATCAATTCCCACCTGACCTGTGACATCTAATTTGCCAAGTGATGGTATCACTTATTTTATGATCTTATATGAATGATATGTTATTAAATTTGCCAAGTTGAATTAGCCATTGAGTGTAAACCCAATGTTTCCAGCCCACACCATCGAGGAGGTTTCAACTTGGAACTTTGTGGGCCGCCCTGTAAAAAAATTGTATTAATGTGTAACACAAGAGCATAATTTAAATTGATCTATGAAGCGGAAAGAAGGTACATCAGTCCAAATAGGCACCAGTAACTATTCTGGAAATTTTCAAAAGTGTCACTTCTCTCCCCTTAAAATGCAGTCCATACCCCTGTTGCATGTCAATTTTCTTGGTCACAATAATAAAATAACAACTGATATTCTCCATTCCACTTCCTGGATCAATTTGCAAAACAACCTACACATTCTAAAATCTGGCACCCTAAATAGAATAACAACTTTTCAAGCTGTACACAATGGCAACTACTTCAAAGATTCTTATTTTATTTAGGAATGCACAGAGACAATGAAAGAGATTTTATTAGGTAGAATGTTAATCAAATTATAACAAGAAACTACAATCTATAGTCCTTTTTTTTAGTATTTTTTTTTTTTTTTATTAAATTATTTTTAAATTACTTAGAGCTTTAACACACAAAACAACCCACAAGCTACAACTTCGGATAAGTGAACAATGAATGAATGTGCAATGGCCAGAGCCAGAGCTCCGTAAGAAGCTAATAAGTCAAGCACGAGTGAAACACAACAAGAATGCAAAGCAGCTTTTGTAGATAGATCATTAGGAGCTGTACCGTAATGGCTCCAGCTATGACTAATGATGTATCTCGCACAAGATGACTTTGATAATAGAAACTTGTGGATTGTTTGGATTTGTAGGAGTGCACAGGAGCTCATGTACCAAATTGGTAATGAAACCATGTGCAGAAAGATGTTAATAGATATACCACGATGATGAAGAATAGTTAAAAAATATCAAGTATATAGCAGGTGAATGTGACAATTAAACCATTCTATATTTTTCCTGTCCTGGGCGGGGAACCCCATTCAAGTTAGCAAAACAACTTTGGTACATTTCATAAGCAAAATACTTGTTTCTCCTTTCAAAGCCCATATCTTCATCGTTCCAATACCGATACAAATCCTTGAGTTTCACAATATGTAATTTATTTACATTCCTTAGACGAAAGAATTCACACGCAGCACTTATTGCCATACCATTTTGATAGCAAAATGAACCTACAAGGACTCTCTCCTTATACCGTAATGGAGACCAAAACGCTGCGTGGTACTTATCTCTCATAGGGCCCCACTGAGATATCGGTCCAAGAAGATCCAAAATCGTAAGCCATGCATATTTAATAGTGCCCTCTTTGAATGCACGAAGGTGAACAGGAATATTAGGGGTCGGCTCGTCACAAACCAATTCATCAGAACCTGAAATAATAGATGTTGTTACAAAGCATAAATTACCATAAACAGAATTCTCAGTTTCACAAAAATGAATGTAATGACCTCACCTGCACTCTTTACAATTTCAGAAATATTTATGTTAAGAAAAATTTCATCCTCATCATCATTATAGAAATGTAAGTATGGTGATTCATCGATCCTGGCACATTCACCAGAACCTGGATGAGCACATTCACTTCCAGGAATATTAATGTCCAAAAACATTTCATCATCATCTTCATTTAACATCGTCTTCAAATCTAAATTGTAGTTTTCAACCATTTTGCCTGGAAAAAAAAAAAGAGGATCAAATTACTGCGGAAACTGAGCTCTTTATGCTGTCATTATTGCACTTAACCTCAAATAAAATTACAATGTTTAGATACGTATTAAATATGCAACGGTTAGCGTGGGGGCCTATCTTTTGAGACAAATGTAAAGTGTAGTTTCTTTCGTGAGTCGGTGCGATAGATGCGTTGCAAAATCTGTGCTGAACCCAAATTAGTCGATAGAGCTAGCGTTGGTCAAAAGACACACTCCAGTCAAAAGCACAACTAAAACATAAGTAACATTCCAACAACGCATTCAGAGACAAGGAACTGACTATGTGACTTTGAAATGGATTATTTTCCCGGTACTTCAATATTAACGATGGTACTTCTGAAAAGTCACAAAATTATTCCGCCGGAACTTCTTTCTCCTCCCCCATTGTCGCGGCCAACGCCGCCTCTCGTTACGTGTGCACTACGTGTGCAATGAGACGGCGGCGGACCACTGGCCCTCGCCTGCCGGTCAAAATCTCGTGTCATGCTGACATCTTGCTCGTACCTGTGACGGCTAATTGCTGACTTTGTACTAATACTTTGCGTGGATTTACTGATCGTAAACAAAACGACACTTCCAGACTTCCCAGTGGGCAAGTTGATTGACTGCCTGGCCTGGCCGCCTGTGATTGGCTGCTGGGCCTCTTCCCCCACCCTCACCAGCTTTTACCGCGATAATCGTTAACATTCAAACCAGAAAATTTGACATTTACCTTAGGACTATACCCATTCTTGCTTAAAAACCTGTCAGGCTGTTTCAGACTTGCTCAAGTGCAAAGCGTGATAATGCAAAGCTCCCCAAACAGATTTTACCTCAGATAACAGAACAGTTCAGCCTATGATGAGAGACACATAGTGAACATCTTGCTTTACAAAGAATTTAAAAAATACAAACATAGCAGACAGCCATGATTGAAATTAAAGAAAATAGCTTAGACTGTACTTACGACGATTTTGTCAGATGCTAAAAATATGAATCATTTCAGAATAATGATTGAATGATGACATTAATTTATAATTTAAATAAAAACAGACTTTGAATTAACCAGATCAGTGGCTCCTTTGCACTGCGGTTCTCCTCGCTCTCCAGAGACTGATAAAATTCTCTGTCAAGTCTATGCACCTGGTGGGCAAGAGGGAACGTACCATTGTAAATAAAACATTACTAGAAAGAATTATTACTTAGGACAGTCAGTCATGAACACTAAAGGATACGGAACCAGGTAACCCCTGTTTCAAATGCACAAACTGCATAATGCCACCCAAGAAGGAAATCATGACTGAGTAGCAAGCCACCTGTAACTAAATATATTAGTGTGCAGTAGGGCCACCGGAGAGGTCTCTGGGAAGAAACCCTCCTGACGTCTCCCCACCCGAACCATGACAAAAGCTGGGAGTCTTTCTCCAAGAAAGTGTCTCCCCAGAGACGTCTCCGGTGCCCTTACAGGGGTAGGGAGAGTGGGAAAAGTAGAAATTTACACCAATAGGAAGGTGACAATTTCTTGTTCAGGCAACGCAAAACCACAGTTGTCATTTTCTTAATCTCTACTTTTCTGACCAAACTTGCCCCTTAAAGAGAGTATAATATTTTCATAAACACCCTGGTAATAAAAGAAGTTTAAATATACGTCACACTCATTAGCATTGAAAAATGAATTAAACTTTTCACGTTAAACCACAGGCACCTTGAAAACAAAATCATCTGAGAAACTGTACACATATTGGCAACTACTTCAGAGATGACATTGTAGTGGTGCATGCACAGGAAAAACAAAACAAAAGATGCATGGTTGGGTGTAAAATGTAGGAGAAAGACATGAAGTTACTTTTCTGCCTTTGCTCGTTCAAAATATTTTCATGGACATAATTTTTTAAAGAGGAAATGATAAGAGAAGAAGATAAAGTCAACGCCACACAAATCAACATGGACGAATGAATTCAATTTTTAAGGTTAAAGCAATGGCAGCTTGAAAACAATATCATCTGAGAAGCTGTACACAGTTGGCAACTACTTCACAGATGACATTGTAGTTGTGCATGCACAGGGAAAACAAACAAAAAATGCACCAATATAAGTGCAGAATTTAAGAAAAAGGCAAAAAGTTAAAGCAAATGCAGCAGAATAACAAATCCATGTGCAATATAAAAATTGTAGCACAGACAAAAAGTTTCATAATAGCTGAAAGAACAATTGAAGAAAACTATTGATTAAGAATGTACTCATCCAAACACTGCTTCATCACAGTAAGTCCATCTTTGTTTAAGTGAATGAAGTCTTGCACATTATTTGGTCCCATTGTTTCTTCATATAAATTAGAATTTGGATGTCCATTCGGTAGAAGCAAATGACTACTAACGTCAACAACTCTTACAATTTCTGAAAATGTTGATAATGTTGAAGTGCTTAGGAGGCAAAGAAGAGAAATATTCTACACAAGAATAGGCCCTTACCTGGATCAGCAGCTTGGCGGATGAACCTATTAATCTTCTCTACATCTTGATGGCTATTTTCATAAGCTGGCACCCAAGGGACAGTCACCAAAATCACAGTAGTGCACTTCTTTTTCAATTCCTTTACAAGCTTCATCATAGCCACACGCATAGTAGAAAAAAACATTTTCTGAAAATAACCACCACCCCCAAAAAAAAACATTATTAATACACAAACATTTTGAATGCTCATTCATCTTCATTTGGTAAATATGTTACAACCAACCTTGGATCCTGTAAATTTCTGTAAGCTAATAATATCATTAGTGCCAATCATACATATTACGTTGGAACACAAATTAGATTGAGACAGTTGCACTGACAAACCATGGGCAGTTTGTCCAGACACACACAAACCTAAAGCCTTAGGATACCTTTGCCTAGGCTGTTGATGATAGTCAGCATACAGACAACTATACCTTACCATCTGACTGTCACCTAACAACTGGAAACCTCGATACTTAGGCTCCTGTTGAAGGACTGGAGGACACCTCATGTTTGGATGGAACTTGAAAACTGTCACAGTGGTGCTTGATCCCTTGAATGCCTCATTCAATGCATCATAAACATCATGCCATACCAGATTATCCAATCCACAACCAATCTGAGGCATAGAAATCCTTCTGACGCCCATTTGTGCACAGCAAGTGACCAATTCCTTCAAACAAGAGACGAAATGACTCCACACAGGGGACCGATCAGTAGAATGTTCTTTGCTAACAAGATAAAATACAGGAGCTTCCCTTCTTGCCTGCTCTTTCGTCAACACAGCTACTTCACCAGGCTTTTTACCCTGACTTAGCAAATCATCTACATGGCCAAACCTTTGGCGGAATGCAACAGCAATACCAGCGCCCATTAGCATATCAGCCCCAACGCAATGAGCTAAGGCATGGTGGTCTGGAGTCCAATGGAAGAGGTCCCCAACGGCAGTCAGAACCTTCACAGTACGCTTTGGTGCCATAGTCACAAGTTGGCTGCAAGGTTTCAGACAAATGATTTTATTGATCACAACATTTATAACGCACACTATATATATATAAATAAATATTATTATTATTATTATTATTATTAATAATAATAATAATAATAATAATAATATTATTAATAATAATAATAATAATAATAATAATAATAATAATTAATAATAATAATAATAATAATAATAATAAATAGAACAAGATGAATAAGGAAGATGAAAATAGACATGCAGCGCTGAAAGCTAAATAAACATACTCACAATACTTAACCTAGATGCAGGCAAGATAAGTCACAACACAGTAAATAACGTTAGCAGAATGGTCAAATACAAATCCAATGCAGAAAGTTCGCAGCGCAGCTTCGAAACGAGGCGGAGAGAGATGATACGGTGCGGTTCAAGCACAGCCTCTACACGAGAAGAAGATGCACGTGGACGCACGGATGGCACAGTAAAGAGCCTACAGAGGCGCAATATGGACTGTTGGGGGAGAGAGAGAGAGAGAGACTGTACTTTTTCGCCCTCGTGCAGCGCGCCTGTAGGCCGGGCACGATCAAACTGGCTGTGCTGTGCAAGGGGAGGGGGGATTAAAAGCGGAGGTGGGGGTTTTCCCGCAGGAAGCCAGGAAGCCCTCAAACGCCGCGAAGGCTTGGATGGGGGCTCGCAGCATAGCAGCGAGCGAGGGGGAAATCACTCATAAAACCTGTGACCCGACTATTACGTCTAAAACGCTCTATAACGCCTCAAAATTTTAGGAATTTAGCCGAAAACAGACCCAAAAAACCCTAAAATAGATCAAATTTGAAACATCGTAAGTCTGGGTCTTTTGACCTAGGAAGCTGAAATTTGGTACACAGTTGGCCCAACTGCGAAGCGCTTGGCGCGTGAGTGCGGATGGAAAGTGACTGTCGCGTTGCCTAGTTACGGATTGAACGTCGGTTTCTTGCTGAGCCAGTGCCGTTTTTCGCCATCAGTGTATAACGGCAGGACGCAGTCGAAGAACAGTCGCCCTGCGTTGGTCCCGGCCTTGTTGGACGTCATCTGCCTCGCTCCGCCCCGGCCGGCCCTGCTTCGCGTGCAGTTGTAAACTGTGAACTCCAAGATATTCACCCTTTTATCTCGTAAGGTCCAAACATCTGCCAGCCCGCGGCCGGCAACCCTCCACGCCACGTTGCCTTCCCTGCAGCGGGCCGGCCGACCGGCCGGCCGTACCGCGCTGCTATTCTTTCACCGTATTTTTTTTTCTTTTTCGATTTTTAGTGAACCATCATGGGGCGCAGCCGCGGTAAGACGGAGACACCAGATGCTCGCCACGAGCGGGCCATTGAGATCCCAGACAGCGATTTGACGGTCGTAAGCGTCACGCAGTGGCGGGTCTGTAGTCAGGCTGGCAACGGCAACGTTTATGACGTCTGTCAGGTGGCTGCCCTATGTCCAAGGAAGTTGTGCCGCCCATCTGAGAGGTTCGTCAGCGAAGCTCATCGCCAATCGAGTCTAACGGCCCTCTGCGGTACTCTGCGGGGGCCGCATTGCCTTGCAGGCGGCTGAGACCGGATTCGTGCTTCTTATTTTTATTCTTTGATCGATTGGTGCAGGTGTCATGCTGAGGAATGTCAAAGGCTGTGTGCTCACATGTTCCGGTGCACGTGCCCTGATATGAATGGGATGTGCAAACACATACATAAAGTGCGCATGAGCAGCGCATTGTGTCAGACTGAAGACCAGCAGGCATCAACGTCGGGGTCAGGCCAGCGCCGCATAGCTGACGAAATGACATCATCAGATGAGGTGCTTGTTTTTGCCGATAGCAGGAAATCATCTCCACCCGTCTGTGGCACTCGGATTGAGGAATTGGCTTATCTGTGCAGGTTTCAGAGGGCCCCGCACAGCCCGGCCCAAGCGGTGTGAATGCGTGTCCCGAAAGACCGCCAGCTGTCCCGAAGACCGGCGAGAGATCACCGAAAAAATGTAATGGATGCCATCACACAATGTCGTCCATCGCACAATTAGTGACAGATGTGTTTGCGTGTCGGTCGCTTTTGGTGGCGCATGGTGTTCTGAAGGTAGTAACCACATTTATGAGCAAAAGTATTGCACTAATAGTTGTTTACGCTGCCAGGTTCGGACACAGTGGTCCAGTCTTGAAAATATATAAATTGCAGGATTCGAAGCTGTGTGGTGCTTGCGGCGAGTCCTGTACGCTGAGCAGGGATGGCACGAGGTGGAGGTGTCAGCGTCGAAAAGGTAAGAAATTCGAAATTTACAAGCGGTAATTGTCTGAGAATGTAAAGGTGATACATATGTGTCTGACCAAACGAGGGTGATATTTTAATGTATGACTGTAAAAATTTGATATTTTGATGTATCGTTTCGTTATTTTCTAGATGGACGTCGTTGCAATTTTAAAGAGTCGGTGAGAAAAGACACATGGCTGCACAGAAGCAAGCTATCCCTGGCAAAGAGTGTCCAATTCCTGGCGTTTTGGCTTTTCCTGAAACCACCAAGGCAGGCAATCATCATGAGAGAACTTGTCTCATCATCCAAGACGGTAGTAGATTGGAGTTCTTTTTGTCGGGAGGTTTGCCTGTTCTATGCAGACAAACAAGAACGCCGCATTGGTGGCCCTGGTGTAACTGTGCAAGTATGTTATCCGAAACCAATGTAACTGAATAAGTTTTTGCCAGCGAATCAACGGAATATTGGGCATGTTTTATGGTTCATTCAGATAGACGAAATGCATTTTGGAGGCAAGCGAAAGTCTGGACTGGGTCGTCCTCCGTCGTACGGGGTGTGGGTGTTTGGTGCTCTGGAGGTTTCTACGAGAAAGGTGATTCTGGTCCACGTAGAAAACCGAGACGCCGAAACCCTTATGAGCATCATTCAGAAATGGATTTTACCGGGGACGACCATAATGTCAGATTCATGGTCATCTTACAAGCGGATCGGGAAAGCAGGGTACGTTTCAAAAATAAAACGAAAAATTGAAGGTTTCGTAGAAAAGGGGGATCCGCCACTAAAAACAGATGGCGTTGTTTTATGTTTTATGTGTAATTTTGCATGTGTAATTTTGTATCCCTAGGTATGAACACTTAAAAGTGAATCATACTCTGCATTTCGTCAACCCTCGAAGTGGTGCAAACACCCAGGCCCTTGAACGCTGCTGGAGGGATGTGCGAGACAACTTGCCGAAGTATGGTCGTCGGGGACAACATCTGGCTGGCTACCTGGCGGAGTACCAGTTTAAGCACAGTGTTGTCAACCCAAAAGATTTACTTCACTATTTCCTGCAAGAGGCAGCAGAGTTGTATCCTGGAACGAGCGACTAATTTGAGGTGAGTTGTCGGTCCAAGTAATAAATTATATGTACGTGGGGAAGCAGAGGCCGTTTGTTGTGAGGGTAGCGGATAAGACGGTGAAGCGCCCGCAGCCTCGGAGGTGGCAGTCCCGCTGAACGCGGACGCACGGCGGGGTGCCTACCCCCGACTCTGCAGGCGCTTCTCCGCCCTGCCTCCGCAGCCACGGCCGCCGCCAACTCGGTTCCCCCGCACAGGCCCGGGCTCCGCTGCGCCGCAGTCGAAGCCACTACCGCACCAAGGTCGGCGTCGACTCCACACTCCAGCACCATGTTGGGGGTCGCCCTGCCGTCGTCTCCGGCACCGCTGCCCAGCGGCTGGGACACCGCCGCCACGAGGCCGCCGTCGCCGGAACACCGCTGACCCGGGGAACCATCCACCCCCACCCACCGCAGAAAGGGGGGGGGGCACCACCAACCCTCACCCTCTCGGAAAGTACTCGCAAGGGGAAAAGTAGAAGGGTGAGGGGACCTCCGACATCCTCCAAGTGAAAGGACACTTTTGGGCCACGGCCGAAGAGAAAAGACTATAGTGTAGCGTTAAGTGTAGTACCCAGCATGCAAGCACCATTTGGGTGCCTGCAGTAGTATTAAGTGTAGTACAGATCAGTGCTATATCCAGTTAAGAATCACGGCCAGCGCGGCGCACGCTCTCGCAGGCGTGAGCAGGGTGAGGGGCAGGGAGGGGACGGGCGCGACGCCGCGCGACGCCTAACCTCACCCCGTCCCCCCTGCCCCTCACCCTGCTCACGCCTGCGAGAGCGTGCGCCGCGCTGGCCGTGATTCTTAACTGGATATAGCACTGGTAAACACCACTAGGGTGCTTGCAGTAGTGTTAAGTATAGTTCTCAGCAGGCAAGCACCACTAGGGTGCTTGCAGGAGTGTTAAGTTAGGCAAGGACCACTAGGGTGCTTGAGTAGTGTTAAGTAACGTTAGTATTAGTCTAAATGACTAAGCAGAGCACGCAAGCACCACCATGTCGGGGGTTGCCCTGCTGCCGTCTCCGGCCACGCTGCCCAGCGGCCGCGAGACCGCCGCCACGAGGACACCGTCGCCGGAACAACAACGCCGACGGACTTGCACCGCGGCCGAGGTCCTCGCCACACCCCCGCGGCGCCCCCGGCCCTGCCTCCGCAGCCACGGCCGCCACCAACTCGGTACCCCCGCACAGCCCCGCCCCGGGCTCCACTGCCGCGCAATCGAAGCCACCACCGCACCAAGGTCGGCGTCGACACCACACTGCAGCACCATGTTGGGGGTCGCCCTGCCGCCGTCTCCGAACCAGCGACTAATTTGAGGTGAGTTGCCGGTCCAAGAAATAAATTATTGCTGAGCGAAGCGAAGCACTCTGTTTGGGATTTTGAACAGTCGAATTGTCCGCCGCCCCCCCCCCCCGATACCTTTAGTTTACAAGAGGTATCTTCCTCTTTTTATTTTTACTATATTCATATATGTATGCATAGGCCTACCTCTATATCCCAAGCTCTACAGGCCAAGCTTCATCGGCCAAGCTCTAGAGGCCAGGCTCCATAGGTGCAACTCTATAGGCCAACATGCATTTGCATCTGCAAAAAAAAAAAAAAAAAAAGCTCAGCATCAAGGCCGAAGGCCTCCCCCTGGCTAGTATGTATGTGGGGAAGCAGAGGCCGTTTGTTGTGAGGGTAGCGGATAAGACGGAGAAGCGCCCGCAGCCTCGGAGGTGGCAGTCCCGCTGAACGCGGACGCACGGCGGGGTGCCTACCCCCGACTCTGCAGGCGCTTCTCCGCCCTGCCTCCGCAGCCACGGCCGCCGCCAACTCGGTTCCCCCGCACAGGCCCGGGCTCCGCTGCGCCGCAGTCAAAGCCACTACCGCACCAAGGTCGGCGTCGACTCCACACTCCAGCACTATGTTGGGGGTCGCCCTGCCGTCGTCTCCGGCACCGCTGCCCAGCGGCTGTGACACCGCCGCCACGAGGCCGCCGTCGCCGGAACAATGCCGCCGACGGACTTGCATCGCGGCCGAGGTCACCGTCATACCCCCGCGGCGCACCGGGCCCTGCCCCGGTTGTCCCGCTGAACGCGGGCGCACGGCGGCGCGCCGCAGCCACGGCCGCCGCCAACTCGGTTCCCCCGCACAGGCCCGGGCTCCGCTGCGCCGCAGTCGAAGCCACTACCGCACCAAGGTCGGCGTCGACTCCACACTCCAGCACTATGTTGGGGGTCGCCCTGCCGTCGTCTCCGGCACCGCTGCCCAGCGGCTGTGACACCGCCGCCACGAGGCCGCCGTCGCCGGAACAATGCCGCCGACGGACTTGCATCGCGGCCGAGGTCACCGTCATACCCCCGCGGCCCACCGGGCCCTGCCCCGGTTGTCCCGCTGAACGCGGGCGCACGGCGGGGCGCCTACCCCCAATGAGTATGTGTACATGGTGTAAAGTCTAAGACGTAACAGGCGCGCGGGTTGCCTATGCCCGACTCTGCGGGCGCGCTCGAGCGGAGAAGTGCTTTTAGTACCGGACATTGCGCCCCTGCGCCGCGGTTCATGCGTTTTTCGCGGGATAGCGCCTTCGCGTCACTGCTACGTCTGGACTCAACAATGTCGCGAGGCCGCGAAACCGCGGGTCCAGGACTCCACGACGCTCAGGACACCAGGACTTCGCGGTGTCGCAGGCCCGTGATCCTAAAAGTCCTGCTGTCCTGAGCGTCCGCGGTGACGCGAAGTCCTGACATCACGCCAAGTTAGACTGTTGTAAGAAAAGAAAGTTGCCCAAAGTTCTTTATAGGGTGTGCTTGTAAAAACCTCTTCCTGGAGTACTTATATGAATACAAAAGAATAATATTTATCAATATGTTCTATGTTCTTATGTTCTACTTATAAGTAAGTTGTCGGTGTTGTGCATGTTCTCCTTCCTTCTTATGTTTCATCTTATCTCAGTTTTTAGTCTTTCAGTGGCATGGTGTTACATAATGTATTAGAATCATGGATGTAGGTTCTGGTGTGTTATATCTTGAGATAGTAGGATATTATTGAAGTAAAAAAGAAAAGAGGTTTTGTATTAGATTTCTGTTTATTCCGGCACCATTCCTACTATCATCATCATCACTTACTCACAATTCGAAAGAAAATAAGCACCAACAGTTTCAGCGACAAACAAAAATAATGAGAATTTCTGGGACATTACAAACACATTTCCCATGAAAATTGACAACTCTTCTCATCGACACAGGGATTCACAACCGCGGACGGCAGGGACAGTGACGAAGAGGGCGAAGTTTAGGGGAACCAAACAGTATTCAAATTGATGTTTAACAAAATTTTCAGTTTACAAGGTCGGGAAGTGAAATGCTGCTATTTGTGCAAAGTTAGGTTGCGATATCAATTCCCACCTGACCTGTGACATCTAATTTGCCAAGTGATGGTATCACTTATTTTATGATATTTTATGAATGATATGTTATTAAATTTGCCAAGTTGAATTAGCCATTGAGTGTAAACCCAATGTTTCCAGCCCACACCATCGAGGAGGTTTCAACTTGGAACTTTGTGGGCCGCCCTGTAAAAAAATTGTATTAATGTGTAACACAAGAGCATAATTTAAATTGATCTATGAAGCGGAAAGAAGGTACATCAGTCCAAATAGGCACCAGTAACTATCTGGAAATTTTCAAAAGTGTCACTTCTCTCCCCTTAAAATGCAGTCCATACCCCTGTTGCATGTCAATTTTCTTGGTCACAATAATAAAATAACAACTGATATTCTCCATTCCACTTCCTGGATCAATTTGCAAAACAACCTACGCATTCTAAAATCTGGCACCCTAAATAGAATAACAACTTTTCAAGCTGTACACAATGGCAACTACTTCAAAGATTCTTATTTTATTTAGGAATGCACAGAGACAATGAAAGAGATTTTATTAGGTAGAATGTTAATCAAATTATAACAAGAAACTACAATCAATAGTACTTTTTTTTAAGTATTTTTTTTTTTTTTTTTTATTAAATTATTTTTAAATTACTTAGAGCTTTAACACACAAAACAACCCACAAGCTACAACTTCGGATAAGTGAACAATGAATGAATGTGCAATGGCCAGAGCCAGAGCTCCGTAAGAAGCTAATAAGTCAAGCACGAGTGAAACACAACATGAACCCAAACAGCTTTTGTAGATAGATCATTAGGAGCTGTACCGTAATGGCTCTAGCTTTACCTAATAATCTATCTTGCATAAGATGTTCTCATAATACAAACTTGTGGATTGTTTGAGATGAACAGTAACACTCACATAAATAAGAAAACAAAAGAAGAAGAGGAAGCAATGGAACAACTCAAATACAATGATTACGCAACAATTCTTTGGCCAAGGAATGCACATGTGATGATTAACAGCGCACTTCCAACTATGTTTTAAAAAATATGTAACAATGATAAACTGCAACATTGATCAACCAACAATTCTTTGGCATAGCACACACAGCATTCACAAATGATTTCACCAATTTTAGTTATACCACTGGCACCGTGAACAGAATGTCACCTGAGAAACTGTACACATATTGGCAACTACTCCAGAGATGACATTCAAGATGCGCAAGCCCAGGCTTTGAGAGAGAGAGAGAGAATAAAAACTTGAAAAAGTTATGGATTGAGAGAGACAAAGGAGAAAGAACGCACATGTGATGATTAACGAGGAACACTTCAAACTGTGTTTCAAAAATATATATAACAATGATAAACTACAACAATGATAAACTACAACAATGATTAAACAACAATTCTTTGGCCAAGGAATACATGTGATTATTAACAAAGAACACTGCCAAGTGCTTTTTAAAAAATATGTAACAACGATAAACTGCAATATTGATTAAGCAACAATTCTTTGGCATAGAATTACACACAAACAGCATTATATCACTGGGACTGTCAACAGAATGTCACCTGAGAAACTGCACACTTATTGCCAACTACTTCAGACATGACATTCAAGACCCTCATTAAAAATCATCACCTTATTCACCTTCATCTTGTGAATCAGCAAGTAAGTCCAGAGAAAAGGCAAAATCTTCTCCTGATACCTTCTTTGACTCTGGCCCCAATGTTAAATACCCATTGGTATAACCAGCACTATTTTTAACCATTTTCACAAAGAGATACTTGTTAATTATTAATTGGTGAACAAGATTTTGAACAGAGCTTTTCTTCCAACTTTTTAAAAAACCATAAATATAATGTTGGGAGTGACCTCCATCCATAATTTGTTTGCACTTGCTACCTTTCAGAATATCAACCATAAGCCCCATCGGAATATTTAATGACTTCTCTACAAGTTTGCTCAATCCTTGCACAACTTGTTGAGCCACTACTGTCACATCGACATTGGAGGACCTAACCTTTTTATCACAGTTATCACATGATACACCACCACTGCATGCTGTATTATGAGTTTCTCCAAAATGCTGTGCTATCATACTTCTGCGGCACAATTTAAAATTTTCACAATACCTTGAAACAGCTAAAATACTATCAATGCATTTCATGTCATCATTATGATTTACCAAATACTTTTCAATACCAGATTTAGGTTTATCCTGACATATTTCCATTAATTTCATAGAATCTTGGAGGCTATAATACAGCACACAGTGAGACTGCTTTCCATCGCGCCCAGCTCGACCACATTCCTGATAATACCCCTCAATAGACTTAGGAGCACTCATATGAATAACAAATCTGACATCTCTTTTGTCAACTCCCATACCAAATGCAACAGTGGCAACCATGACATTAATCTTGGATTGAACCCATTCCCTCTGATGCAAATCCCTTAAAGATGAGGAAAGACCAGCATGATACACTTTTGCAGATATTCCTGCTTTTACTAACACACCAGCCATTTTCTCACACTCAGACCTCGAAAAACAATAAATTATGCCAGTGCAGTCCTTAAACTCACCTTCTATTGAATCGACAATGTCTTGTGTAGTCTGTTTTGTTTTAGGCAACACAGTGTACCTGAGATTTGGTCTATCTACAGAACTTTTGAATATGGTGCAGTTTTTAAGACCTAGTGAATATTGCATATCATTCAATGTTTCTTTTGTTGCGCTTGCTGTGAGTGCAATTACAGGCACCTTTGGATATGTGTTTGTAATGATGGAGAGTTTCCTGTACATGTGTCTAAAATCTTGACCCCACTCAGATATGCAGTGAGCTTCATCAATGGCAAATCGGGACAATATGCCCTTTCTGTACAATGTTTTCAATGAGTTTCTGAAAGACATATTTGTGACAAACATTTCTGGTGTGGTGTAGACTAACTTGATACTGGGTTGTGCCTTATGTAACTCGATGTATATGTTTTGATTAGCTTGTCCTCCGACCACACTGGCAGCACAGATTCCTAATTTCAATAGTGCATCTACTTGGTCTACCATCAGAGACTTCAAAGGAACTATCACAACTGTAACTCCAGGTTGCATAACTGCTGGTAGTTGAAAGCACAAAGACTTCCCACTTCCCGTTGCCATTGCAACAATGCAATGGTTACCTGCCATAGTTGTTTCGATGATTTCTCGTTGGTTGGGTCGAAAGCCATTTAGATGAAACCTCTGTTTCAACACTTTCAATAAATCATCGTCATGGTCACCTGGCATTTCAACTCTCAACAATTCGTCATCGAAACCATCGTTGGTCCAATCAGGAACTGGAATGGGAACTGAAAGTGGAATCGTACCTGGAACTGAAACATGATTATTACTTTGAAAGCGACTAAAAAATGGAGTTTTATAAACAAAAATACTCTTGCGGCTGGTAGCAGGACAAACAGGACTCAGGGATTTACTACAACAAGGCATATCTAAATTTGCCAGCATTTCATCTTCATCACTATCAATCAAAATCACATCTTCTTTGCTATTGCGAGGAATATCAATTTCTGCTAGCCACGTGTTGTCCTCGTCCTCACTATCAATCAATATCACATCATCTTTCTTGTTGCAATCAAAATCAATTCCTGCTAGCCACGAGTTGTCCTCATCATCACTGTCAATCTGTATCACATCTTTTCCCTTGTTGTCATCCTCTGATGCAATACATCCCTGAGCTCCATCTATCAACACAGCTGCATCAAACCTGGAAGACAAGTTTGTATTAACGTTTTCTGCAGGACTATCAATATCATTGTCTTCTAAAGATATAACACTAATGCCACTGTCCTGGAAAGAGTCCGGTTCATCATCAAAGATAGTGACTTTCTCCACTGCTCTGGCCCTCTTTGCATCAATGCAGATCACATCATCATCCCCTGCTTTGCGCTTCGTCCCCATCATACAACCTGTAACACAACAAACAACAACCTACAAAAGTATACATTGTGCATGCATGAACAAGACTCTGCATGGGCAAAACATAGTTATGCAGATGGTGAAAAAATTAAACGATTCAAATTATCCATTGAAAAAACCAGATTAAATGAAAATTCCACCTGTGGCTACTAGGTACATGAATGGCCCAGTACTTAAAGGAATTTATCACAGGTAACCTTAGAAAAACACCATAGTTCTAGTATTACAAATGGGGTCAGATTACAAGCATTATCGAATTTACTTATCTAAAAGGCGGTCCATTGCAGTGATATACATAAAATTAGCGAGTCTCCGAAACATTCATCCCGATTGAACATGGACATATGAATGTAAACAATCATGACACTTTCCCGTCGGGGGCCGAGGGCGAACGGGCCAAATGCGCCCTACGCGAGGCTACACAGCCCACCATAGGTAGCCTCACACAGGGCGCCTTCACGGGACTGAAAAGCCCCGCCTGCCCATCTCTGGCGGGAAAGTCTTCACAGGGCGCGAGGCTAAGTTGAACCAACGCAAAGGAACAGCATTTTGGTTTTGACTGTCTCCCATAACACGCGTTGTTTCAGCTTACCTTGAACCCTGCGGAACTATTCCAAGCTGATCAGGGGTTAGACCCAAACGGGCTAACAAAAGCGTTAAAAAAAAAAAAAAAAAGCTTTCCTTATCGCGCACTGTAGCGGCGCACAGTGGGCCTGGAGACTGGTGCAGGTGGTCAAAACTGAAGACGCGTTTTGAGTTCCAGTCGCTCATTGGGACTCGAACCATACGTGTGACGCCATCAATGGATTGCTCTCCAAACGAGGAATCCATTGGTAGGGCCGCACGTTCTGTTCGGGTCCTGTTTAGCGACTCTGTAGCTCAAAACGCGTCTAGATTTTCGGCCGCCTGCACCGGTCCTCAGTCCCACTGTGCGGCGGCCCCCAAGTGCCAGTGGGCAACAAGGAGGGTGGCGACCGAGGTCTCTGATCATGAACCCCCCGCGACCTACTACTTCTCGAGGGCGATTCAACATTTGGCCGTCCCGGCTCACCCTCGCAAGTGGCTGTCGCTATCAGAAGATCTATCTGAAGATGGCCGCAGTCATGTAGTGCCATCCAGTACAATACAAATGTGTTTCCAGCGCGAGTGCGCTCTTCTTCAATGTGGATTAAAGCACTTACCTCTGCAGAAACTAAGCCTTGCCGCAAGACGCCACACAAGTAAAGCACACTACTTGAAATTAAACTTCTATTTGGAACTCGTATTTCCGAAAATACCACCAGTAGTAGCTACACAAAGTGACTGCAGATTCGCGTTGGAGCCACGCACAGACTTTGTAACAAAGCACGAGCGACACATCGACGGGAGACAACAATGGGGTTCCCTACAACAGCGGAAGTGTTGCCAACCCCAAGGTTCCCAAGCATAAAAGACTGAAATGATCAATAATATAATTAGTTAATATAACTGTGAATCCTTTTTTTAAAAGAGAATTTTTAATAAGATGTCTCCGAAAATAGTCTCATTTCTCCGAAAAGTGGCACAACAGGCGGGACGGGCGTCGCCAAGATTATCCCCAACGCCCCTGGTGGCGGGTGCGCGAAGTAGCCGAAGTGACAAGCCGTTCCCCTGCGCTCCCTTGGCCAACATGCCTGAGCGGCGACGGCCAAAAACCATACATATTCCCCCCCCCCCCCTGCGCTCCCTATGGGCCGCTGATGTACGCGACTCATGTTCACAATATGCCTATCATATATTATCAATTATTGATGCTGTTAACGCAACGACAGACTTTGTTACACCCATGTAAGAGGGTGAGGAGGTGCTGAACTATAGATTTGTGGTTTTTGTTGGTGTTAAAGACAAACAAAACTGCGTTGTCCACACCCAACCGCTCGTGCTTCGAACATGAGGACTGTAAAAACACCCTAATTTAGTTGAATTATGGATTGATCTTGATAAAGAATACGGCTCTCGATTAGTCAAAGACCGATCGCATGAGTGTGAGTGCAAAGCTGGTCAGTTCGAGAAATGTAAACATGTTGTAGCTGTGATGCTGTACTTGTCAAGGTTAGTTCTTTTTGTATTTGTCGTGCTGTGTTTGCAAATTAAATATTTATGATGACTTGAGTAATGTAGGAATAGTCATTGCTCAATAAATAAATCTTGTTTTCTACTTTTCAGAACTGATGAAGCAGAACTGGATGATCTCAGCTGCACCGATGTCGAGCAACAGTGGGGAGCTCTGAAAGCCACAACTTACAAGGAGGAATATGAGGCCAAATCCCTTCAAGAGTTGTGTCATGTCAAATTTCCCAATGATGTTTATGTGTCTCAAATGCCAACGGTGACACCTGAAATGGAGAAGAGATGGGCTGATCGTCTGAGTCGTTGTAAGCGGTACATTAGTTTAGGAAAACCAGTCGAGTTTCGCAAACTTGGAGAGTCAGAAGTGCTGTGTATTTTAATGTCAATTTAATTCTGTTCTTATTGGACACATTCCTTTTTGTTACTTTATTTGTGGGTGTTTTTAAATTCTGTTAGTTAACATGTTATAATTTCTGTGCATGAATTTCTCTTAAGTGATCAACTATAATTATAATCTTATCAACTTTTATGGCAGAAACAGTTTTTATCCAATCACTGTACCAATTATTTTTCTGATTTAAATATATTTGTGAATAAACTGTTGGTTAATTTTAAATGTTTTGATTATTTAGGTGCCCCCTCCACTGAATATTCAGTTTTCTTCAGTCACCTTCAAGGAGCAGGATTGACGGATCCAATAGACACTGATGACCCTGACAACCCACACAGTGATCGACAAAATTACACTCATGACACGATTTTTAATCTGGTGATTTTCCAAACTTGGAGAATCATGGATCAACTGAAGGAAATGACAGCTACAAAAAAATACAAACTTTCTCCTATGTTGCTTGATGTCTATGATCAAAATGTGGAATTAACTCTTCAAGAAAGTATTCATATAGCTCAAACACCTCAATGTACACAGTTATGGTATGCATCACGAAGAAATCAACTCACTGCTTTCTCGGGTACAAGTCAGTACACTTATTATGTGAATGCAAGGGCACATTGGAACAAGACATATGATACCCTGTACCAGAAACCATTCAAAGGTAACGCTGACACAATCAATGGACTTAAGTATGAAGGGGCTGCTAGAGAATGTTATGAATAGGGTTAAATAGTAATAATCAATTTTTTGAAACTGGTATTTTAATACATCCTTATATTCCTTGGTTTAAAGCCAGTCCTGATGGCACTGTGATAGATGACAAGGGTTACTTTTTGAGAAATATGGAAATAAAAAATTTCAAAGAGGGGGGTCATTTGAAAGCAAGTGAGTTTGAAGCATACAATGTTATAAAGACTCTGGATAAAAATGGCAGTGTGAAAGAACCTCACAAACATCATGCACAAATGCAACTGGCCATGCTGGTTGTACTTGATCTTTTCTCCAGCCTCGTACATGTCTACTTTGACATTTTCTAGCCAATGATGATGGCTCATAATTCTGATGAATCTGATGGTGCCAGTGCTGATGAAGCAGATGATATCATTCATTATTAACACAAAATAGCTTTTTATTTATATTTATTTTTATCCAATTTTTACTTTGTCAATGTGACAATGTTTAAGCAAGTCACTGTTTCTTATTGTTCAAACAGTAATCAATCAGTTGACACTTCAATTGTCCCATTTAACGACTGTTGAGGTAAAAACGCGTAGACCTTTGTCCGCCTGCGCCGCCGGTCTTCTGGCCCACTGCACCCCTCCCCCACGTTCGGTTCGAGTCCTGTTAAGTGACCTCGCCCGCGAGGTGTTCGAGTTTGCGACCGCTGTCGCGCCGTACAGGTGCAAGAGACACAGTGTCCTCCCCCTCGGTCCGAGGCACGCTGCAGACGTAACATTTATTTACTTCTTTGCCAATTCACGCTCAGCGTTGCACTGTCACTCGGCAAACGCCTTCGTACAAAAATGCCGTACAGAAATACTGGAGTGACGCAGGACGAATATCATCGACTGCATCCTGCCGTCCTACAGAAAACATGAACAGTCCACTCTCATGCCAACAAACCCGACAGCTCAACGAGAGACAATACCCCCAATCACTAGGCAACCCCAAGTGCATCGCGCCGCCACACCAGCCACAGGACAGGAGCGAGCCCACCCCACACCAGCCACAGGACAGGAGCGAGCCCACCCCACACCAGCCACAGGACAGGAGCGAGCCCACCCCACACCAGCCACAGGAGCGACAAGGCCCTCCTCCGTCCACCCTACGATTGCCATGGAAGCCATGGTCGTCATTCCGTTGGTAAGAAAAGCGATTAATGTACAGGGTGTAAAGTCTCACACAGGCGAGCGGATTGCCTTTGCTCAGCTCAGCGGGCGCGCCCAAACGGAGCGGTGCTGTTTGGGGTGGAGATTGCGCCGCGCTACACGCGGTATAGCGGCTTCGCGTCACTGCCACGCCTGGACTGAACGGGGTCGCGAAACCCCGGCTCCAGGACTTCACGACTCCGCGTCACGTCGCATTGACGCGAAACCCCTATGGCGCGAAAACCGCGTGAACCGCAACGCAGGGGCACAATGTCCTATCACTCGCAAAAGAATTGAGCCGTAGATACTCCATACGCAAGAGACTTTCAATGCTGGACGTATAGGAGGTCTCATGCGCATGGAGTATGTACGGCTCAATTCTTTTGCGAGTGATAGTCCATCCGCTGCGTTCGAGCGCGCCCGCAGAGTCGACGATAGGCAACACGCTCACCTGTAACGTGTCAGACTTTACACCGTGTAAACAATCCAACTCCACACTTCCACTACCCCCCCCCCCCCAAAAAAAAAAAAAAAAAAAAAGGGTCCATTCCTTTACATACCACTGCTGACATCCTAAGCCATAGCACATAATATACCAGAATCCCACACACACTGGTTCAGAACACCGTTCAGGCCTTCAAAACTCTAGACGCGTTTTAAGCTCCAAAGTCGCTACATGGGATTTCACTCGAAGGTGTGACCACACCAATGGGTTCCTCGTGGGCAGAGCAATCCATCGGTGGGGTCACTCGTTCGGTTCGAGTGTCATTTAGCGACCCTGAAGCTCAAAACGCGTCTACAACTTTGGCCGCAATGGTCTTCTGCCCCACTGTGCCACAACCCCTTTCGCCAACAGAACGAACGCAAATTGGCGGATGAAGCATTGAAAAAAACCATGCACCAAGAAAACCTGCAGCGAGAACAAGAGCAACAGCTGCAGCAACAACAACAGGACGATGAAAACAACCGGCGCCCCAAGCGCTCCACCAAAAAACCAAGATGGTTGAGCGATTTCGTTTTATATTAATTCTTAAACATGTCCATTTCGAATTTTAAAACTTTATTATTTTTGTAAAATTATCTTCAAAAATTTAATTCTTCATTATTTTTTAAAAATTAACTGTTAACACCCAATTGCTTTTCATAATCATTCAAAAATGTAAAACTGTATTATTATTTTGAAATTAACTGTTAACTTATAAGTCTTCATCCTCATTCACAAACAGCACATTGTTACCTTTTTCACGTTAACTATAAATGAATACATCAAGCAGTCGTCACAAAAATTGGCAGTAAAGAAAAATCGTCAAAACATTTGTTAACTTTATGAAAACTTGACAGGTGAAAAAGCGTTTTATGTTAACTTAAACACTTCAACAGCTTTTCTTGTAAACCTTTATAAAAGCTTATCACTAAATGTACTCTTCCAACATTTCTATCTTCTTCTAAAATTGTTGAGCACATGTAGTACCACATAGGCTGGAAGCGTTAGTTATTCCACATACATATGATATCTGACTCTAGATTGCATGTCTTAAGTCAATACTAGCCTGAAAGCAATAAAAAAAAAAAAATTAAAATAAAAAATAAACCACAACAAATACAAACAATTAAAAAAATACAGTGCTTCAAAGAAACTTCAATCTATGCAAATGCCAATTTACCTTTAAATTAATAATGAAGGCCTTTTGAGGTGCTGCAGGTGTTAAGAGAGGTATTGACAGGGTTCCGCTCCCTCTCGGCACAAACTAGCGAGCAGTACTGTAAGCAGACGATATCACAGACCTGTAACCCATAACATGACAAGTTTACAAAGAAACTCAAACAAAACAAGAAACAAGAAATAAATGATAAATTATTATGACTATAAATACCTTCAGGTGTGGAATCTAATCCATCTTAAATTTATCATTTCTTCAGTGGATGCCATGTCAAAATAGCAGTCCGGAATCCACTGCTCCACCTTCCATATCGTTGTGTACCCTTCATCCACAGAACACCTCAAGAAAAATATTGATGTCAGTACACAAAGTCTCACAGTGCATCTTGCATTCTTATCATCTGCAAGGAAATACAACTTAATGTTACATTGATTCTTGGACCTTAGTTGTACCTTTCAAATGGAAATGGAGTCCCATCAAAGAACGTACTTTCAAACCACATACTGATATAGTTGTTTTGCTCGTGCTGCTCTGACAGAACTCTTCCACAAAATGCAGCAATCACTCCAATTCATTACAGGGGACAAAGCTTTCTGTTGCAGGCCATGGAGCAACTTTGGCATGTGAGCATCAACAAAGTCAAACACAACTAAGCACGTGTAATACTGAACAGGACTTACACATCAGGTGATCCTACGAGGAAAGGTTGACCGCACCTTTTCGACCTGTCAAATAATGTGGTCCGCCACTGAACCTAAGCTTCGCAAGCAACCAGGAGACTCTTGGGAGGTGGTTTCTCGTGTGAGCAAGTTTGTTTCTCCTGTTGGAGCACAGGTATCATAACAAAACGCACTTTTTGAAGAAATTCAATGAAAACCCAAACTGTAAACATACCTGTTGAAAAACATGAACAGTTTCCTGTGAAGCGCCTCTCTCCTATGGAATGCAGCAGGCACTCAGGTTCACTGCAAGGCTGGTGGTCTGAGTTCATGACACATCATGTCGAACCTGCCAACAAATAAATGAATTTAAAGCAAACAGCTTTACACTCGTAACACATGTTAGTGCAGCATGAGAGCTATTGTTGACAATAATTATTACTATCAGTCATTTTTATTAGGTCAAAAATCTTTGTGTTGCACCAAATATAGGGAAAATGTTTGGTTGTTACAACACATATCTGAAATGTGCACAAATATTAGAGAATTCATTTGAATAAGACCGCACAAGTCTTCAATTTGCTCAAATAGACAGAGAACAACATCTTTGTTTTGCACATATAGAAGGGAAAATGTTTGGGTGGTACCACAGATATCTCCAATTTTCACACTTATAAGGGAAAATATTTCAGTATGACAGCACAAGTATCAAAACGAAAGTAAACACCGATTAAGGTTAGGACCACTGATTACTATGACGAGAATTGTGCAGAAAGAGGCAGTGGTAATGTCACATAGCGCAGTGGCAAGCATGTATTACAGCCAATTTGAGCAACGCAAGCGTAAAAGTAGGCAAACGTCACAGTTACTAGTTGACCTTTGACCAGAGGGCTGCTTGATGATCCTGCCATGAACCAAAAAGAAGGGAAGATTGTCACAGGAAACCTTCAGATCTGTCAGGACTGCTGTGCACACTTACACAATAAGAAGAAGAAAGTTTATGAATCACTTGACTATCGTGATAAACAGATCAAAAGGAGCAATATTACAGGACCCTGGGGGTCAGGTCATTGATACCACAGTTTTTCAACGACTGAGAAATATAGAGCAGCTGTCAACTACACACAGAGTCGAACCACTGATATGTCACATGGTAGCCAAGACCCTTACCACAGAGCCACTGTAATGCGTTGAGACGCGCACTGTAGCGGTCCACAAGAGGTCGAGAGTGACTGAAGGTAACAATACCAACGTAGCGGACAAAGGATTAATTTAAAACCAAAAAAAAAATCCAAGACTGAAGAGCATAAGCGTCCATGGGAAACGGATCCGAGGATCGAACGGAGTCAACAATCAGTCTTCGGTGAAGACCCCCAGAGAACGGCCATGGATTGCATCAAATGCTATTCCCACATCGGACTGCCCAACACATTGCCGTACAAACCAGTCTCCCCGCATTACCCACAAAGGACAGTACATAGAAAAAAAGAAATAACATACCAAGAGTACGCAGAACTAATCTGTCACCATTGCAACAGATTTCTCGCAGTATGTACCTCCTCACTCCCTCCTCAATTGCCCACCAAAACAAATTCTCCATAATGTTCTTTTCTGCAGACACCCCTTGAAGAAATCCCACACCCTCCGGCCGTACCCAACCCAGAGATTTGAGAATCATCCACTTACCATCTGTTTGGTTTCGTTATCAGAATGGTGTATCAATATGCATTGCATGTGATTTCTTCCAATTAATGAAGATAAACAAATTACATATTCCAAAAGTACAACAGTAATATGATTACTGGAATCATGAGGCAAAAGGCTTTGAGAGAAGAAACAAGTATTTTGCATATGAGATTTTTCAACACTGCTTAGCAGATTTAAATGGAGTCCCGCGAAAGGGTCAGGAAAAATATTCAGTACTTTAAAATTGCATTACAATGTAATATTAATTTAATGTTGTACTACTTTGATCCTACTTCTGAATTGATAGAATAGTGAATTGTCAATGTGATTGTCGTTGGTCTGCTAGAGATCATCGACCACCAGATCTTAAAGACAACATGTAAATAAGAACAACATATGACACTAATTGCATAAGCATGGACATTTTTATTGGAAACGGAACAAAATTTCAATACATAAATTTCTTGCAGTTACTTTTATTCTTGCGTAAAACCCAACCCATTTTCAATTGAAATGACTTCTTATTGGCCAGACTAGTACCATAAAAATTCCTCCACAACTTCTCAATGGACTCTTCTACACTCCAGTTCTCGCAGATAGTGAAGACAGAGCATGGCCAAGACGAAATGGTGAGCCTGAAATGAGACATTAACATTCCTTTCAACAAAGAGTACTTCAGGAATGACACCACTCGAACAATATAACAAACTGCAGGTCCTGCTTCAAGTCCTACAGTGTTGGGATGACATAATAGGCCCCGCCTGCCTTTCTAGGATAGGTAGAGATGCCTTTTTTTGAGGTGTTACCTAATCAAAGACTGCAATAGTGTACAAAATTTAAGACTACAGCCCATAACAGGAAGACAATTGCAGACAGTTGAAACTTACACACAAATGCTAGCATGAAATGTCAATAGCCGCAGAATACCATCACATCACAGTGGTTCTCAATGGCATTACAACAGACGCCCTACATTTTAAGTCATATGCCAATGACAAGGTTGGGCTAAAGACAAAAGTTAGGTCGAATAACAACCAAACGCCAAGTGGACTATTGTACAGGAACCCAACCTAACGACTGCAAACCCATAAACAACTAATCAGGGTGAACTAATTATGCTGCACATTTTTCTGCACATTTATATGAAAGAAATTATGTGAAGATAGGAGCGCACAAATCTTTTGTGCACAATTATTAGAGAGAGATACAGAAGATAGCAGACCCATCCACCCTCTCGGCACAAACTAGCGAGCAGTACTGTAAGCAGACGATATCACAGACCTGTAACCCATAACATGACAAGTTTACAAAGAAACTCAAACAAAACAAGAAACAAGAAATAAATGATAAATTATTATGACTATAAATACCTTCAGGTGTGGAATCTAATCCATCTTAAATTTATCATTTCTTCAGTGGATGCCATGTCAAAATAGCAGTCCGGAATCCACTGCTCCACCTTCCATATCGTTGTGTACCCTTCATCCACAGAACACCTCAAGAAAAATATTGATGTCAGTACACAAAGTCTCACAGTGCATCTTGCATTCTTATCATCTGCAAGGAAATACAACTTAATGTTACATTGATTCTTGGACCTTAGTTGTACCTTTCAAATGGAAATGGAGTCCCATCAAAGAACGTACTTTCAAACCACATACTGATATAGTTGTTTTGCTCGTGCTGCTCTGACAGAACTCTTCCACAAAATGCAGCAATCACTCCAATTCATTACAGGGGACAAAGCTTTCTGTTGCAGGCCATGGAGCAACTTCACAAGGTTCCTATGAGTCTTGGCAGGGGCCTTGTTGAAGTTACAGGCAACAAATTGCCAGGGGAACACATTATGCTAGGCAATAATGCGAAGGTGATTTGTTAACTTTATGAAAACTTGACAGGTGAACAAGCGTTTTATATTAACTTAAACACTTCAACAGCTTTTCTTGTAAACCTTTATAAAAGCTTATCACTGAATGTACTCTTCCAACATTTCTATCTTCTTCTAAAATTGTTCAGCACATGTAGTACCACGTAGGCTGGAAGCGTTGGTTATTCCACACACATATGATATCTGACTCTAGATTGCATGTCTTAAGTCAATACTAGCCTGAAAGCAAAAAAAAAAAAAAAAATTAAATAAATAAACCACAATAACTACAAACAATTAAAAAAATACAGTGCTTCAAAGAAACTTCAATCTATGCAAATGCCAATTTACCTTTAAATTAATAATGAAGGCCTTTTGAGGTGCTGCAGGTGTTAAGAGAGGTATTGACAGGGTTCCGCTCCCTCTCGGCACAAACTAGCGAGCAGTACTGTAAGCAGACGATATCACAGACCTGTAACCCATAACATGACAAGTTTACAAAGAAACTCAAACAAAACAAGAAACAAGAAATAAATGATAAATTATTATGACTATAAATACCTTCAGGTGTGGAATCTAATCCATCTTAAATTTATCATTTCTTCAGTGGATGCCATGTCAAAATAGCAGTCCGGAATCCACTGCTCCACCTTCCATATCGTTGTGTACCCTTCATCCACAGAACACCTCAAGAAAAATATTGATGTCAGTACACAAAGTCTCACAGTGCATCTTGCATTCTTATCATCTGCAAGGAAATACAACTTAATGTTACATTGATTCTTGGACCTTAGTTGTACCTTTCAAATGGAAATGGAGTCCCATCAAAGAACGTACTTTCAAACCACATACTGATATAGTTGTTTTGCTCGTGCTGCTCTGACAGAACCCTTCCACAAAATGCAGCAATCACTCCAATTCATTACAGGGGACAAAGCTTTCTGTTGCAGGCCATGGAGCAACTTCACAAGGTTCATATGAGTCTTGGCAGGGGCCTTGTTGAAGTTACAGGCAACAAATTGCCAGGGGAACATATTATGCTAGGCAATAATGTGAAGGTGACCGCAGATTAGGTTCACCAGGGGCAGGTTATGTGCACACCCTCTGCAAAACAGGAACACTTTCAAATTAGTAACTTGTAATGAAACATAGACACTACACTGTTGACATTACTATCACCATGCAAGACTGATATTCATCCATAGAAGGGTAAATATTTGGGTGTTGACAGATCTTATGTATACTGAATTGAGAATTTTCATCCATAGAAGGGTGAATATATGGAAGTTCACAGATCTTATATTTAATGGACTTCACATCAACATTCAGACTATTCATCTATAGAAGGGTAAATATTCGGTGTTCACAGGTCTTAATTGTATGGACTTCAGATCAACATTGACACTATTCATCCATAGAAGGGTAAATATTTGGATGTTTACAGATCTTATATGTCATGGACTTCAGATCAACATTCAGACTAATATGTGGACCTCGCCACAAGAATTTTGAAGGTAAATATGTGAATCAAAGAAGAGCAAAGTTGTAGGCTGGACATCAAAGAACGTACTTTCAAACCACAAACTGATATAGTTGTTTTGATCGTGCTCCTCTGGTTATGTGCACACCCTCTGCAAAGCAGGAACACTTTCAACCAGGCGAAAACACGGCAACAAATTGCCAGGGGAGAACATATTGCTAGGCAATAATCCGAAGGTGCCCGTGGATTAGGTCGACCAGGGGCAGGTTACCACAGCCGGCAGCCCGCGGGACAGCGGCACGGGCACGATCTCGCAGATGGTATGCTTATTCGCAGTCCGCGGCCATGACATCCCCGCTGCGCCGACGTAGTTTCAGCGGTCGCCGCTAGATGGCTTGCTCACGCCACCGCAGCGACGAGGTAGGGTGGCCACTCGCCACCCGTTCCCAACAGCCACCATAAGCGTTCTGTCTGCTATGGTACCGTCCGCCTGCGACTCCAAATACTTACTTATGCGCTATACCTGTTACAGATACCTGTGCCAAATCGTTATTAACATCACACAACACCGTTACAGAACCTCTCGAGTGCCATTTGTCGTCTTATTGTGCTCTTTTGAAGTGTTTGAAAAAGTGTCATGTGGGGTTAGGGTATCTCTTTATTTTCCATTTTTCAGCCAAACCGTTGAAGAGCGCCACATATTAGTGGCATATTGACACACTGCTGACACATACCTATCTAATGATACCAAACATATACCCAATATAGGTGGAGCCCCTATTCGGAATAATTACCGATGTGATGAATGCCCAGAAAATTCTCGGTGTTTTCCAGAAATGCCCAGAAAATTTCAGCGTTTTTCAGAAATGCCCAGAAAATTGCTAGTGTTTTTCAGAAATGCCCAGAAAATTTCTAGTGTTTTTCAGAAATGCCCAGAAAATTCCTTGAGTTTTCCAGAAATTTTTTTCTGTACCACAAAATTTTTTTTGTACCAAAATTTTTTTTGTACCAAAATTGTTTTTGTACCAAAATTTTTTTTATACCAAAATTTTTTTTGTACCAATTTTTTTTTTTTCGTACCAACACGTGCTTTTCTTATGGACCAAAATTTCTTTTCGTACCAAAATTTTTTTTTCGTACCAAAATTTTTTTTGTGTACAAAAAGTCTATTTTCTTGCACGTAAATTTTTTTGTGTGCAAATTTTTTTTCTTGTACCAATCTTTTCTTGTACATTTTTTTTTTGTTGTACAATTTTTTGTTGTACAAAATTTTTGTTAAGCTTACTTTTTTCTCGTGGACGCGCTTTGCACTTTTGTAGCGTGTGGTAACACACAGTTGTTTTTGTTTCCAAACATGCGTTTGTACATTGTGAGCACAACTCTGTCATTCTTTTCTGTGTCAGAACAAAATAATTTTCTGACAAAGGTATGCTGAGAAATACCGTGTGCGCGGTGAATCAAATAAAACAAACAGTACTCGCCACACCTTTGAATCGATGGACTGTAAACTTCTGTGATTGTATGTCCACTTTTTACATAATCTGTTAAGAAACTTTCTGTGATTCAGGACAATAGGTGGCATGTCATACGAGTCCCAGAATTCCCCCTCGCCGTGTTTTCCAATGTAGAAAGCGACCCAATGTTGACTCGGTTTTGTAATAGGATCCGTGTTGGCAATCAGTAAGGCGGGGCGTTTGTGTGGGCGGTGTGGTAATGTGTCTGAGGCAAAGACACCTTCAAACATAGGTGCCACATGTTTATCTTTTCTCATGAGCGAATCTAGGGAAAGCCCGTCAATTTTTTTTAGTTTAAGTGATTGTTTTACAGTTATGTATTTTATTTTAAAATTCTTTTACAGTTTTTTTATTTTTTTTCTAAACGTTATAATCGACAACGACGTTTCGATGCTTATCAATCTCAATCAGATTTTGGAACTCGGCATACCCAATGCAATTTATAGGTTGGGCAAGAGGTGCTGCAAACTTGAGTTCCAGACGAACTGTCCCTTGCTTCTAAAGGTTCCTGTGAGGTTCGCTGGCCGACAGATCACGAGATAAATCGAAACAGAAGAGAGTTCAGCCTTTACTGTAATCGTGAAGCTGATATTATTTCCCTCGTCCTTTGTATGCAAGTTTGACCCTGTAAAAAGGGTGTTGTAGCTTTCCATATACAGCCCGTTTGCAAAGTCCGGGGTTAAGGGTTGTGATGGTACAGGGTGGCCGTCAACCATGAGACTCAGGTAATTCAAATTAAAATGTTGGAAATTGTATCCATTTAGAGTGCAATCCCCATTAAAACTTTGGTTGGCAAGAAAACCAATAATAACTCTCTGAGGGACTTGGTTCATGAACAGATTATCCAAATTTTTGTCACGCAGTCCTTGAGTGATCGTGACTGTCTTAATGTCAATTCTGTTGACAGGATATTTGGCAGGGGCTTTTTCAAGGGCTTGGGCATGGCCCAGAAGGACTGAAGGAGACACCACGACTTTGCGGACATAGAGAGTTGCATCCAAAAGTTTGATGCGCTCGCCACCAGCTGAGGACATGAGTGTGAACTCGTCTCGATTTCGTGTGAGTTTGATTCTTAGCTCCACATTATTCAGCAGGAAATGATCCTGATTAAAGAAATCCACATGGAGGGGACCCATGAGTTCAAAGAGGCGACTGTTCGCAGTCAAGCGGCGTCTCGTTGCGAGACCCAAATTTTCATCCCCATTAAGCGAATCGAAATGACCAGGCGTGTCCTGGTACCACATGCGCTGAGTCATGTGAGAGTTTTTGGCCGATGTATCGTAATTCAGGAGTGATTCGATATAGGCTCTGTAAGCATAGGTCATACTTGAATGACTGATGACTTTTTGATTCAGACTTACATCAACTTGATTCCACAGAGCGTGGAGGGGATAATTGACAGGGGCAGCGTCGCTGTTATCTGCAGCGGTAATGTCAGCACCGTTTGCTTTTACAATTTTGGCTTTAATGTACAGATAAGTATGGGCAGGGTCAACGTACTCATGACCAACGCCAGGTATGGAAAATTCAACGGTGCTTGATGCATCGAGTGTGGTCAGGGGTTTTTATGGAACCCAATGACTTGATTCAAGAGCGGTCTGTGTGGGTGGAATAATCCACAGATCCAGTTCAGATCGGAGACACTCCGAAGAAGCAGCATGCATGAATGCCATTTTTTTTTAGGCACGAAGTAGCCTTATAGCCTCACCGGGGTTGGTTTTTTTTTTTTATTTTTATTGTCAGTCTGGCCCCTTATGCAAATCCGAAATTTTCTATACGATTTTGATGAGATTTGGCAGAGTGGTAGAACTTTGTACCCTGATTTCAGTGGTGAAATGTGGTTGAAAAGTGTAGGGCCAATTTTGAGAAATTTTGAGTTGAAATCGCCGTTACCATGGCAAAACTCGACTCGTCAGCGAAAAACAGAGGGAGAGGGGGGAGCCGAGCCACCGGAAATGGAATCCGACCAATAGCAGCGCTCCTTTTCGCCTCTGTACAGCTTACACCAAAAACGCTCGCTCCCTTGAAAAAGCGCGTTCGAATCAAAATTGTCTTTTACTGCAGCTAGAAGAGCTCCAACAATGGTATAGACGTTGTTTTCGAACGTGGCCATTTGGATCGGCCGGTCGGTCGGTGATTGTTGGCCAGAGTGTCCCGCGCCGCTGCGCGCAGGCCCTGTTGTTTTCAGAAATACCAACCCTAAATGTTCTAAACTCTTTGAATCGGAGTGAAATAGGACATTAAACTGCGTGTCTGTGCAAATGCATTTGTGAAAAAACTATCCCTAACGTAGTTTGAGTGTGACTATAAGTCCCTTTTCGAAAACAGTGGTCGTGTAGCTGCACCTTGTAGCGAGGTTTGATGGTACTTCTGAATCTAAGACAAACGATCTGGACACGGGGGCTGTGCTTTTTTCTAACCTTAAAGCTGGCTGAACTGGGTGAACTGGACTATTTTACTGCACGTTTCTGTGAATAAATTGTCCATCAGGTATTATGAGACTGTCTTAAATGTCTTTTTTTGACACAAATTGATACCCAGCTGGTCTTTACGTAAGTTTTAGAATTATTTATAATAGTCTGACAAACATAAACAGAACTACACACAACGCAGTCCTAGCCTTAGCTATCTTTGTTAAACCAGAACATAAATGAAAATTAACTTCGTGACTACCAGGATTTCGTGAAATCGTATTTTTTTTAACTGAAGTAATCCGGGTTTGAGGCCGTCTTTCTCTTACGAGGCTTATGAGCGTTATGAGCCTTAGGGGCTTTCTTCCGCCTTTTTATAGCACCGGACCCCGCCATCGAGTCAGCTTTGCGCTTGACCTGATTGGCCAGGTTCCCCGCGGCCTCCCCGGTGCGTTTGTTCAAACTACCGCGGAAATTCTGTCCGTTCGCGACATCCGCCAGCACCGCGCTACCCGCCCGGGCCGCCTCCTTCCCCACGGCCGACGCACCGCTACGGAGAATGGGGAGAATCGTACGGAAAAGCCCGCCGAGCCACGAACCAATACCCGCGCCCTTCTGAAAGGAACTTCCCGCGTAAAACTGACCGAAACCGCCACCGGCTTGAGTGACGTAATGGTTCGTAATTTGGTTTTGCGAAGCCATTTTTTCCTAAGACACTTGTCTAAAATAAGCCAGTAAGGTCAACGTTCCGTGTGGAAATGGGAGATATGGGTCATTCTTTCCCAAGTCACCTGAAGCCCCGATATCGATGTCTCGGATTTTGACCAAACTTTGTAGGGATGTTCCCTGGGTAACAAAGAACATAAAAAAAAAAATTCAATTTTTTTGGTCGGCTCTAAAAGCTGAAAACACACATTTTGTAAAAAATATTCAAAAAATCACTAAAATTCTGTTTTTAGCCTTAGGTCGACGTACCCAGTGGATTTCCTTTCATTTTCTCATTCTGAAAAAATAGAATCCGAGAGCCGCCTCACAAGTCACATATTTCAGGTGATATGGACCAAAAAATTGGTTTTTCGCGAATACCCAAAAAATGCATCCGAATTTTTTCATGAAAATTTTTTTGAAGAAAGGTCTTATGGTGGTCTACTACCCTGATGTTTTTTTGGAAACGGCTTTTCAGACAGAGCGCAGATAAAAAATAAAAGGTGTATTTTGGTGCACTTTATGGCCCACAGAATCGCCACTTTGAGTCCTACGTCATGACCCCCATTGGACTTTTTGTTCGCCTTTTCAAGACGAATCGATTGATATAAGGCAAAGACAGATCGGAGAACGTTTAACAATTGGCCCATTTGCGCACCCTGCACCTCTTCGATTTTGATCAAATAAAGACCAATTGTTAAAAATTCTCCGATCTGTCTTTGCCTTATATCAATCGATTCGTCTTGAAAAGGCGAACAAAAAGTCCAATAGGGCGATTCTGTGGGCCATAAAGTGCACCAAAATACACCTTTTATTTTTTATCTGCGCTCTGTCTGAAAAGCCGTTTCCAAAAAAACATCAGGGTAGTAGACCACCATAAGACCTTTCTTCAAAAAAATTTTCATGAAAAAATTCGGATGCATTTTTTGGGTATTCGCGAAAAACCAATTTTTTGGTCCATATCACCTGAAATATGTGACTTGTGAGGCGGCTCTCGGATTCTATTTTTTCAGTATGAGAAAATGAAAGGAAATCCACTAGGTACGTCGACCTAAGGCTAAAAACAGAATTTTAGTGATTTTTTGAATATTTTTTACAAAATGTGTGTTTTCAGCTTTTAGAGCCGACCAAAAAAATTGAAATTTTTTTTTATGTTCTTTGTTACCCAGGGAACATCCCCACAATGTTTGGTCAAAGTCCGAGACATCGATATCGGGGCCTCAGGTGACTTGGGAAAGAATGACCCCATATCTGCCCGCGTGGTCCCTTATATCTATCTGGAGGGTGTCAAACGACCGCGTGTTTAAGTCAAAGTAAATGGGGTGCTCGCAGTGAAAAATACTCATGCTACCGAACCGCGCATTTATATCTACAGGGACCGTCCCGAGAATGGGGGCCCGGGTGTGCCCAATAATTTGGTCTGCCAAAATGTCCATGTAAATAAAGAGTTGGGATGGAATGCCCAGACTCATTTCAACAGGCTTAACACCACTAATTTTTTCGTTTGCAGGGTAGGGACCATGGTGGTCCAGCCCGAGCTGCAGCGCAAGGCGGGGCGAGAAATGCACTTTCATATCTGCTCTGTCCGGCTGAAATGGCCGAAACTCGACACGGTGGTCGACTGTCTCTGTTGATGGCGGGTCGCCTTGAATATCATTGTTCAAGACTGATACGGCAATGCTAACAGCAGCAAGAAAATCGACCTTAGAGGGAAAGCAACCGGGTTTGACAAAAACCGTGTACACAGAGTCTGGCGCCAATAACGTGATTTCGTTTTCACCTTCAATCACCTGGGCGATCGTGTTGAGGTAGTGAAGCTCAATGAGAGCCGCCTGCCATTGGCCGTGCAGCTCCATACGCTTCGATAGCTCTATTTTAAAATGGGATGTTTTGTTTTGAGGATAGACTTCGGGGCTAGCATTGCTAGGGAGAAAGGCATAGAAATCTATTACACAAAATCAGAATCGACTATCCAGGAACGACTTTTTTTCGGATAACCACTCCAATGCACTAAGTGCTTTCGACTGTGCGTTTTCCCCTTTGATTGGACTATATATGCGATTTTGAAGACCTCGGGCTTCGTGACCTTCTGAAGCTCCATGTCGTAAAAAGTGCCCTGAATTGGATCGTTATCCTGATCCTCCAGCCGGTACACCGGCAACGCATGAGGAATGACCTGAATGACTTTAAATACTTCCTCGGACCAGTTCCACGTATATCCTTTCTCGAACCTTTTTTTCTCTCGACTGATCCGGACATAGTCACCCACCTTGAACTTCGTCTTTTTATTTGTGAGTTTCATTCCATGGTACAGGTTATTATATACCTCCAGAACTTTGTCATCTGTCACACTGTTAAAAATGTTATGAATTTTCATTACAAATATGCACTTAAAATTCATGAACGCCATTTAATTTCATAGCGGCCATAAAATTTCATAAATGTAATGAAATGTCAGAACACATTCCATGAAATGTCGTAATATCTCCTTGAAAATTCAAGTCTGCAATGAAACGTCAAGAGATTTGATGAAAAGTCATAACGTGACACTACAGATTTAGAGTGGTTCTGAAAATTTATAACCAATATATAAACTTTCATATCGGTCTTTGACATGTGATAAGCAATTTATGATGGCTCTTACGTTGCCCGGGTGGAAGGAACTTCAGTTTTGAATGAGTTTGAACCCAATCGTGATTCGGAATATTCCTATGCTCTTCTCTGAGTAATATAGCGTGATTAAATGAGTAGTAAATCAAACGTCGCACCAAAATAGTATTATAGTATCAATAAACGCAAACTGTGCACAATCCACTGCTCACATGGCACGGCCTGTCAGCCACCTGGGCTCAAAGTCAGGTTTCAAGAACCTGCCGCTATAGGTGGCGCTTGGAGCACCGTGTCCGTTCACTAATAAGTATTTCCGATTCATTTAAGTAAAATAAATATTTTCTCAAAGGTTTATCCTTGGTTACCTAGGTGAATATCTGCTCTAGACGTATGCTAAAAGTTTTAAGCAAAATATAACTCTGAAGTCGAGAAAAACGCATTACCATGTTGCGACTCGCTGGCGCCTATGGTCGGTCATTAGGTTAGGTCCACGCGAAAGCCCCTGCATGGACGGGGAACTTTGTGTCACTGACTCTCCTCGCTCCTCGCTGCGTATCTCTCGTCCATTCCGAGCCTTGTTCCAGAAATGTAAAAAGAAGGTCAGTTTTCTCTGGTTTAGATAGGAATTTTCATCGCAGAGCTCTCTAATTTGCAGAGAGTGTTGTTTTTCGCATCATCTACCTTGAGTCGAAGTTTAAGGTTTCTACCAGCAACGGATTAGGAGATACAGGACATTCGTCATTTTGAATTGATGTCAAATCTGACAGAATGACGAATGTCCAACCATAGTCTGACAAAACGACGAATGTCCAACCTTAATCTGACAAAACGACGAACGTCCATTCAAAATTTGACAAAATGACGAATGTGCATTCACAGTTTGAAAAAATGACGAATGTCTATTCACAGTCTGGCAAAATGGCATCCGCCAAGTACCCCGAACTGTGAATTGACATGCGTCAGTTTGTCAAACTGTGAACGGACATTCGTCATTTTGTCAAATTTTAAATGGACATTCGTCATTTTGTCAAATTTTGAATGGACATTCGTCGTTTTGTCAGAATACGGTTGGACATTCGTCGTTCTGTCAGATTATGGTTGGACGTTCGTCACTCTGTCACAATGTACCTGGACATACGTCATTTTCACGTTTGCTATATCTCCAAAACCACAATAGATATCCTCCTGCCTGTTGAACCAGCATCTTTACTATAAAATTATGAATCAAGTTACGTGAAGAACAAAATTTGGCCAGAAATGGACATTCGTCACTTTGTCAAACTACCCCTGAAGTGGCCTACACAACTCAATATGAACACAGCTTGGCACAAACTACCCGGTGAGCAAACTGAGGGTCTCAGCTACTCGGTGGGAAAATCTGTCGAAGCGAGGGAGTCGACCTCCATGTTGCATAGAGAGCGTCATCCTGATTTGTTATAACCAGTATGCTATAGTCTGTTGTCATAAACTAGCAGTGCCTACTAACAGCTTCCCTACCTCTCGACCACAAAACAAGGTCAAGGTAAAAGAAGAACAACCCCAACAGTTGCTCTTGGCATTCCATTCCCAATCATTATTCAATAAAAAAAAAAGGGTGACTCCTTTCACTGGTGTAAAAGTCATCAGGATTTTCTGATGACTTTTTTTCTGATAACCTGCATGAGTCATCAGAAAAAAGTCATCAGATTCATTTCTGATACAAATTGGGACACCTTTTTCTGATGTCTTGATGTCTGATGACCTTGGTTCTGAAGCCTTCGTTTCTGATGACCTCGGTTCTGATTACCACTAAGGACTTCAGAAAAAATGATTTATTTCGATGGTCAATATTTTCATTCTCAATTGACATGTGATGTTGGTGTCAACGTCTCCCGGGGGTAGAAACCGAGTCCGATCCAGTTCTGGAGTCCATTTTTGGCTAGCTCGCACTCGGCTTTCAAAGTTCAAGAAGATGTGGTCCGAATTTAATAAAATTAAAATGGCCCTAGCGAATTGTTGCGAACATGCCCCATACCAAATTTGAACACGAAATTCCAAAAACTTTCCATTTTACGGGCATCTAAATTTGTAGGTCATCAGGATTTTCTGATTACCTATAAGACGTCAGACTCTTTCCTGGTGACTTTCGGGGTAATCAGAAATTCCCTACATTCTGATGGCTTTTTTTCTGATGACTTTTGAAGTCATCAGAAATTCTCCATTCTGATGACTTTTTTTCTGATGACTATCGGAGTAATCAGGAATTCTCCTCATTCTGATGACTTTTTTCTGAGAATGCTCATAGTCATCAGAAATTCTCGACATTCTGATGACTTTTTTTCTGAGAAAGCAAAAGTCATCAGAAAATCCTGATGACTTTTACACCAGTGTTTCCAATAACTGCCTGGAAATAAAACCCAAGATAAGATTGGATTTAAAAAATACCTGAATCTACCAACAACACTGCTCCTTCAGTCTCATTTCAAACTAATTCCCCTCTGGCCTGACAGCTCATCACAAACCACCCCAAAACATTTGCCTCCATGATTATCAGACTGTAAAAGGATATTGCCACACTCTGCCTGCCTCTCCCACGGAGCTCCTTCCAAGTTCTTGAGGCCAGCAGGAAGATGAAGAGAAGAACTTGCAGTCTCGTTCCAGTGAAGCAGTTGTCCAGTTTGAAGGGATCCAGTCGCACACACCAGCAGAGCCCTGAAAAATAAATAATATTTGAGTTTCAAACGGAATCCAGTCTTTCTCTTGAATGCCACCATAGCCCTCAGTAACTTACCCTCACTCGATTGCAGTTAAAGTTGTTGATGCCTCACATATTCCTTGCGTGCCTTCATATCTCTCCGCTTTCTTTTACCAGTCACTAAATCACAAGTCCATTGATGCCGTTAAATTGTGAATCGTAATAAAACTGAAAATGAAACAGTGACTGTTAAAATAAACCAGGAAGTGTTCAGTCGGAAGCTTCAAATGCCTTCAAAACAGAATCAATCTCTCTGCACCCCCTTTCTTTAAAACAGAAACAATAAACTTCCTCCTAAATTTATTTTCAGAGAGAAAATAAAAACTCTAACAGCACTGGGAAACCAGCATGCTAATCACATTAATGTTGTTTACAAATCGATTGTATTTGAATCTAAAACAACTATGACAACCTTCCTTGTTGTTTGTCCAACGCTGCGAAGGCCCACCATGAGCCCTCGCTCTTCTCGACTGGAATGGTGGTTGTTAGCCTAGGAAGCAGGAGTAGGGTGAGGTGTGAGAAAAACAACAACTGAAACTTCTTAAAAAAAAAAAAAAAAAAACTTTTTGATTTTGTTTGAAACTGGACGTGCATTTGTTTTCTCTTCTACGTATCATTTATTAGAAATTAAAATTGGACAGAAAGTGAACTAGTTTTTCTTCAAATCTAAAAGGAGCATTTAGCTTTCCTGGAGACGTAACTTTTTTTTTGCACTCGCACACTTATTTGCTGAAGTAAAAATTCTCAGTTTTTCGGGAATGCATGGGAAAGCATTGCACTTCACGTGCGATGCAAAAGCATCGCACCAATTGGTGCGATGAAAACGGCACCGACGCTATACACATAGCCTTTGGATTCTCAGTGGATGCAAAATTAGCGATGCACCGGGCGTACTCTCGTAATACATAATCCCCCCCCTCCCTCTCCCTCCGGCCCCCGGCCTTCCCCCCCCCCCCCTTTCCCTCCCTCCAAGCACCCTAGACTCACGGACATAATTAAGGGGACACTTTTTCCAAGGCTTGGCCCCCATGCGAGGGGCTTGGGGTAAATCGCCGGAACACAAACTATGCACGGCACATGATCCAAAGCATCGGGGCAAAACTGTGTTGTTAATTTAACCACCTATTCATTTTAGTTCAAAGGAAAATGATGAAGATCCTGTTCACCATGCACTGCAGAAGCATTGGTTTGTTTTGTATTCACACTAAATTGCTATGTACTTTTTTTGTGAAAAAGCTTTGTACAAAATTGAGCTTGCGTTTTATAAACGCACGAATTTGTGCGTAACTAAGCTCAAAAGTGTGCGTTGTTGCGCACGAATTCTTGCATTTCCCCCCGCATGTTTAATTTCTTGCAAGCGCAACGCACGAAAAACGTACATAGTAATTTAGTGTGTTACTTACTCTAGTGTCAGAAACGTTCAGGTAGGTATTTTTTGGTACCAAAATTCTAACTGAAACACAGAGCATTTGCAAACAGTAAAAATTTTGATCGAGCAACGCGTAGTATGAAGCAAAATCACTTTAAATCCAAATGAGAAACGATAATTTGCATGGCGTTTGACAACTGGAATTTGCGCGGCGATCTTCCGCCCTGTGTCTGTCTCGTTATTATTGATCCGTCTGCCAGAGCTAGGCGTTAGACCAGGGCATTTCGGCCGAGGCTACACGGAAAAAACGAATGTCACAACTAACATGTTAGTTGACGGCCGCCGAAAGAACATGTTAGCAATACGAACTAACATGTTTCAGTCAGTGTATCAACGTTTGAGCTGCTTGCGACAGTCACAAAATTCAGCTCCTACAACTTAAAATAAAATATCATGGGAGCAAATTTAAGTCAACAGCATTAACAGTAAATGAGTGATGCAACAACACTTTATTTATTTTACTGCAGCAAATAGCCTTTTCTCAATGAAAATTTTTTCTCTTGTTCACTTTACTACGATGATGCCAATTCTTTAAAAGAATAAAACACGGATAAATTTTATTTTTTCATTTATTTTTTCAACACTAAAACACTGTTACAAGTACAAACTACTCACAAAATATATCGTAATATGACATACTTCTTACCACACACAGAGTAATACAAACTAAGAGGTAAGGGATCATACAAATTTTCAAGCTTTGTTGAAGACCACTTATCACATAGCTGAACTTCATACCCATGAGCATGTTCATAAAATCCCAGAGTAAGAAGACTAGAATACAAAAATATAGTCTGATCTCCAGCACCCCAAAAACAGTTCCTCCATTTTCATCTACATTTAATAGTAACACCATTCCAGGCTTGTACCTGGTGCCCTTCAAATCAATCCAATTTGGGGACATCGAAGATGATAATTTAACAAAACAATCAGGCAATGAGTTCATAAAGGAGTCATTATCAAAGTCATCTGCTAAGGACACTTCTACAATTGGTTCAAATACTGTCTCTGGTAAAATTGAATCTTTGGACATGAAACGATGACACAAGTTAAGTTGATGCTGAATAGCTACAGTCTTGGCTATATTACGTCGAGACTCAGTAGCATGAGCTGGGACAGTAAGGGAACGGTGTTTGCGTTCATACCCTTTTGTAGACATTGCAGGAAATGGGCCACTTTGAAGGTAAACAAACCCAAAAAAAATCAAATGTTGCATCTTTGCTTCCAACGAAGTCCCCAGTTGTTTGAACGTACATTGAATTAAATTCTTGAACTAACACTTTGAGTTTCATAAAGCTTCAAATACAAGCCGCTTCAAAGCCGCCAATACAAATCATCCACAGGATCTCTATCACAAATAATAATACCAAACACTTTTACAAAAAGCATTTCAGAGCCAGACATTTTTAATTTGCGTCTGTTCATGAAATCTTTAGAGATGAATGGACTTGTATTAGAATCACAAAGGCCATACTGAAACATTTGAATACGATCATTCAGTGCAGTTAAAGTAAAGAATTTGGGGATACAATGTTTCAGCACATGTAACATGACATAATGGCAAACACCTTCACAAAGGTCGTGAAAGATGTCAACCGAATAATTTGATGTTATGTGAGATGACTCCAAATCATTGAAGGCACAATTTCGTTTTACTCCAGTGACACTGGGATTATCTAAGAGAAGATCTTCGAGATAAGATTGTTCAGTGCGGAGTGAATTGACATCTTCAACAGACTGACTAGCTGCAACCCTTTTATGAGTTTTACAAAAACGACAAAAATAGTTTGCTGTGAAACTTTCAACAAATCCTCCAATTGAGTTAAGACCACCCGAGAGAAAAATATTGGCTGCAGGTTGGCTACCTCGGGTGGCTCCCAGAGCTTGGATCGAACTCTGATGGCTGCAAACATGGCTGTATTCGGACACACGTCAACCAATATCCAGCCACCCGCAGCGGGTGCAGCCTCTCAGGCTGCACCTGCCAGCCACCAGAATGCTCCTTAGGCGCCCGGCCAGCGCTGCCCCTGCCAGCCATGAAGCTGTGACGCGCGACAATACGCTGCACCAAGCTGCACCCCGCATCGTTTAGGATGCTGTCGGCAGCCTCCCTTTGCCTGGCACTCGCTGCCCCCGGCAGCTATGAAGCTGCGGCTCACAGTCACATCTCGGCTGCATCCTGCAGCTTAGGGGAAGCCATCAGCAACCCCTCCCCCCCCCCCCCAGGCTTGACGCCCTAGTACATGAAGGTCCTTGACGTTCGTTGAAGGGAACTCTTACGCCCTTTGAGGTCCTAGGGCGCCCTAAATAAGGTAGCGAAGACCCAAACACCGTTAGTGACCCAAATCTGCAAGCCAATTTTGTCTAGGACTTACCGTTCTCGAGATAATCACAATTTTTTCCGAATTTAACCAAATTTGCACGGCTAACGTATATTGACGTGCACAACTCAGATATCAGAAGACACGGCTCCATTAGCATTTTTTCTCGAGTTCTGGCCTTTTAAACAAACGCCAAAGGCACCTCGCGGCCCTGCATCTGATCGGGGAACCGAAGGGCTGAATGTGCTACGGCTGCAACCCGAAGCCGAAAGACTGCCTCTTGCAGCTTCTACAGCGTTCGGCAGCCGGAAGACTGTGAAGCATAGCCTGCAGCCGTTACAGCTACCCGGCTGCAGCCGTGACCTAGCTGCCGCCAGCAGCTAACACGCTGCGATGCACAGCTAAAGCCATTGCAGCTTACGTGGCTGTACAGTACAGCCGTGGACTGACAGCCGCTAGCCAACGCCTGGCTGCCGCCAGCAGCCAACACGCTCCGATGTACAGCCCACAGCCATCGGAGCTTACCTGGCTGCAGAGTCCAGCCGAGGCCTGGCTGCCGCCAGCAGCCAACACGCTCCGATGTACAGCCTACAGCCATTGCAGCTTACCTGGCTGTACATGACAGTCACTCAAGGCTACTTCTCGCAGCCAATATGCTGCTGTGAGCAGCTCCATCAGCGTTCCACAGCCGGAATACTCTGTGAGACAGCCACGCCAGTCACTGCAGCGTGCATGGCTGCAAGTCCACGACGGCCCTGTGGCTGCGACATGGCTGCAACACAGCCACTGCAGCCATGCATACAGCCAAATAACCGTCGGTACAGCCATACGTCAGCCATACGTCAGCAATTCGTCAGCCTTTCTGCAGCCTTCTATTTTCACTCGGGTGGGGATCGAACCAGTGCCGAGGCCGGAATCCACTGACGCGGACTGCTTTTTGACACCCCGGCGTGGTGGCCCGACAAATGATCTTGGACTACTACGCCATTATGCCTTGTACGGAAAATGTACAGAAGAATATAGCACGGACGTCCAAGTGACTTGTCTCTTCGGTACGGAGAAGGTACGGACGTTCCGTGCTTCCGTGCACGACGGGTTTGAATCGCGCGGTAGAGTACTCTAGAAACTCAAGAGAGTGCATGGCATGCTCCACCTGGGAGTAAACCTCAAAGCACGCTCAAGCGTGGAGAGTGCCTGCAAGCATGCTCTACCTTGAAGCAAGCATGCATAACAAGCATGCTCCACCGTGAAGCATGCTTGCAAGCACTCTCTAGGATGAAGCATGTTATTTCCTTGATGTGAGGCCTTTTAAAAGCACACTCCATCCAAGAGAGTGCTTGTAAGCATGCTCCACCGAGGAGCATTTTGCCGCACATTGACAGTTTTCATCCCAGTGGGCCAAACTTTGATAATCTTGTGTAAAATTGACCAAGGGACAAGAATGCGTTGGATGCGTCCATGGACGTGGGACGAATACCTGATCACCAGCCTATAAAAACACTACGGAACACCCTAAAATTGGCATTTCTCTTGAGATTTTTTTCCTTGGTCTGTTTTTGGCCTATCTTATCTACGTCTTGACCTTGTAGAATAGGTGTAATGCAGTCTAATGAGCACTCGCTTGGATTTTTCTGAGGAGCCGTTTCGAAGCTACAGGACCTCAAAGTTGTCGCTGTGTGGGTATTTTAGCCAAAATTGTCGTTTTGGACGTCTTTCTCAATCCCCTTCCTACACGGCTGTTCGTATGCGTTACCTGAACTTGTAAATGGTGGGGACCCCAGATAAATTTTTTGGGGGGGCAACTCCGAGTACAGGTGAGCAGGGGTCGGGCACAGCCCGAGCATACCTCGGCACCTAGCGCATCTGCCGCGCAGGTTAAGGCTTCACCCGGGCAGGGGGTCTCAGCGCGCATAAATGCACAGCGAGTGACGTCGACAGGCAGCAAGCACAGCGTAACGCTGCGCCGCGCTGCACTGGCTGCAGGTTGATGATTCCGACCGTACCCTCGGCGCTCTGTCCCTCTCCTAGGCCTCGGGGCGCCCATGTGGTGGGGATGTGAAGGTACAAAACATCGTACCTTGCACTTTGCGATTCCACTAAAACGCGATTATCTCGGTAAACGTTGGTCGTATGTCAGTTCTGAGACCACCGTTGGAAAGAGTAGATAATACAACCCAAAATGAGATTTTTTTGTTGTTCGTCAAAAAACAATTTTGAAACACGCGTATGCATATTTTTTTAAAGTGCGATATCTCTCAAACACCTACTTTAAAATTTCTCAAAAAATTCCATAATCTTCCTTTATTTGTGATCTAAAAGAAAAGCTCAACCACACTAAGAAATATTTTAAGTTTAGGAGAACGAGCAAGTTTCGTAAACCCCTGCATACCTTTTTTTTTATTTTCCCTCAAGTAGTGCGCTTTGGACCACCCCACACACGCTTGCACTGCCGGCCGTGCTATGTCCTTCGTCGGGAAATGCCGAACGAAAACCCGGGTAATTTCTATCATGATGGAGCGCCTGCCAGTTAGGCAGTGAGAGCCACGCAGCACAGCGCGGTTTAACGGGCAGGCCTACCTCCCAGGGGCTTTGTGGCGTGCCACCAAGTCTCAAAGCGGCACGGAGATGCTTGCTGGCCGGAAGATTATCCTCTGCATTGCATTTTTGGATTGTGTCAGATTGTTTCACGGCTTCTTTGGTTTACAAGAAAGGAATAACACTGGCGCGGGCCTGTAGCCTTCTAGGCGGCCAGGATGCGCACCAGAGCTTTGCACACTATCGAAATAGGACTCAAAATGACCAGATTTTCAGATACGAAGTCCGCAGAGTCCTTATGATGTCGTTTCCATGTACCTTGTAGATGACTGAAGGTACTTCTTGGCCTGGAACATTCTGCAGGATGAAGTAGCGGGATTTTGACGTGGCACCATTTCCAAATCAGTAAGTGACCCCGAAAAAATAAAGTCGGACTATCATTTTGTTTTCATCGCAAAGTGCAAGGTACGATGTTTTGTACCTCCACATCCCCACCACATCCATGGGCGCCCCGAGGCCTGCGAGAGGGACAGAGCGCCGAGGGTACGGTCGGAATCATCAACCTGCAGCCAGTGCAGCGCGGCGCAGCGTGACGCTGTGCTTGCTACCTGTCGACGTCACTCGCTGTGCATTTATGCGCGCTGAGACCCCCTGCCCGGGTGAAGCCTTTACCTGCGCGGCAGATGCCCGGAGTTGCTCGGAGTGGCCCGGTGGTTGGCCGCTAGGTGCTGAGGTATGCTCGGGCTGTGCCCGATCCCTGCTCACCTCTGCTTGGAGTTACCCCAAAAAATTTATCTGGGGGATTGAACAATGGGAAGGTAAAGAAAGTAGCGTATGCACGCCGCACAGTGCACTGTAAAAATTTCTGTACTTTTGTACGGAAAATGTACAGAAGAATATAGCACGGAAGCACGGAACGTCCGTACCTGCTCTATATAAGCTCATGTAAACGGGTACGGAAAAAATTACAGAAAGTTCCGTCCGTACTTGGCAAGTACGGACGGTCCAGGCAAATTGTTGACCGGACATGGTCCGTACTTTTTCCGTACTTTTTTCTACCAGTTACCAGTGTGGGCTAGAAGACCGGTGCAGGCGGCCTAAACTCTCGACGCGTTTTGAGCTCCTGAGCTGCTAAACAAAAGTCGACCCTACACTGTCCGTAACGATTGTCCGAAAACAACAAAACAGTCAACAACATGGTCGTTTTCCTACAACATCTTTGTTTAAAACTGAAACGACGGAAAAGTTGTTTTCCAACAAGTAAGTTGTTTTAGAATGACCCAACTGTCATTTATCAACAACATTCTCTGTTCGTAAACGACTGCTGTCGTTTAAAAACAACTGTTGTCAGAAAAAAAAAATTAGCAATAGATTTGTTGTTAATTAACAACAAAATTTCTGACAGTGTAACATGTGAGCCCACCAATAGATTCCTTCTTCGGCGAGCAAGCCAATTGTGGGGGTCACACGTTCGATTCGAGTCCCATTACGACCTCAAAACGCGTCAACAGTTTTGGCCGCCTGCGCCGTCTTCTGACCCACTGTAGCTGAAGCAACAGGGGTGTGGGGTGAAAAGGGGGGGGGGGAGGACGATGGGAGGGGGAAGAAAGGTAGGGGAGTGAAGGGCAAGAGAGGGTGGGGCAGGGCATTGCAAGGCGTCCCGGACGGCGCCAGTGGGAGCGGCCGCCAATCCTACTTGCGCGTGTGGCGGGTTTGCCTACCCTCTGCGTCACAGGGGTACCAAGTGGCGCACAGTGGGCCAGACGACGGTGCTGGCGGCCAGAACTAAACGCGTTTCGAGCGCCTTAGTCGCTTAGTGGGACTCGGATGGAACGTGAAACCCCCACAATTGGTTTGCTCTCCGAAGGAAGAATCCATTGGTGGGCTAGCATGATACTCTGTCAGCTCAACTGTTACATTGTATGCAGTAAAAGCTGCATACATGCTATGTATACAGAAAATACCGCATACATGTCATGTACACAGCAAATACTGCGTACATGCCCATGTATACAGCTAGATCTGCCTATAAACCCTTTGCATTTTTTTAGATGTGCATCCCATGTACGCAGCATTAGCTGTATAAATCGTATGTATGCAGAATTTGCTTTCTACATAGCATGTATGCAGTATTTACAGCATACAATGTATACAATTGAGCTGACAGAGTAGGTTCGAGTCTTGTTGAGCGACTCTGGAGCCAAACGCGTCGAGAGTTTTGGCCACCTGCACTGGTCCTCTGGTCCACTGTGCGGCGCGTAGACGCTCCTTTCTCCAACTTAACTTTATTCACGCCACAACCTTCAAAACTTCATGAAACGTAAACGAATGGCAATGTAGGAAGCGGATTGAGAAAAGGGACCCAAGCTACAATTTTGGCTAAAATACCGAAAAAGCGACAACTTTGAAGTCGTGTATCTTCTAAACTCAGAAAAATCTTAACGAGTGCTCATTTGACTCGTAGGGACCCATTCTACAAGGAGAAGATATTAGACGGGCTAAAAAAAAAAAAAAAAAAAAAAAAAAGGAAAAAAGTACAAAGACAATTGCCAATTTTATCGCGTTTTTGCGGGCAGGTGACGCAGGTACTCGTCCTACGTCGATTCCGACGTCATATTCTTGTTCCTTGGTCAATTTTCCGTTAGAGATCCAAATATAAGCCCCCGGAGATGAAAGTTGTCAATGTACGGCAAAATACCCAAATCCATATTTTTACTCCTACAATAAAACTAAAGTTCGGTACAGCTCAGCCAAAAAAAAAACTTTAGGCCATGTCTGTGTGGCAATGGACTACCTTTCAGGTGCCTAAAGAACCCCCAAAATATCAGAAGAATCGGAGGGGGTCATGGCGAGGTCTGCCTTTTCTTATTTGATATTGCTCTTACAAATGAAGTCCAGGCGTTTGGCATTGCATGACTTGAAATGCGAAGTTCACTCATATTCATGTATGCATGCACATTGCACATTTGATAAGCCGTAAAAGTTGCCCGAACCAGCCGTCTGGGCTTGCCCGAAGTAGTGGCTATTCTGCGACGAGAGTGTCGCGGCATGGATTCCCCAGCCTGCTGTAGCGCAGTGGTGTCATGCTGGGCTCGAAACCGGAAAGCCTCGTTCCGATTCCGGCCCCAGGAGAAACAAGTGGAAAAGGCCCCTAATTTTCCATTAGCGGGAATTGAAGAAATGCAAGTCATAAGATTGCTTGTTTATTCGGAACTAAAAGCAAGAAGGAAACACAGCGTTCTGACCCGCTCTAACAGAATCAAAGAATAATCTTTTGAGATTGCTGTGCTGCCGGGTGACGTCCTTGGTCCAGAGGTGACACTTAGACGTCCTAGGTCTACAAGATGGTGGGGGTCCGCGGCCCACAGCAGGGTGGCCCTCGCAGCACCTGCAGGCAGCACAAGGGGAGAGTCAGACACCTAACCTGTTCAATACGTGCAACGCCTCCCAGCACTTCTTCCGATTGTGACCAATTGTTTAAAGATTGCCTTATGGGTTAAAAGAATATTCTTCACCACTATGTCGATAACATAACTATTTACTGAAAAGAAAAACATATTTTAGATTTGTCGCTTTTTACATATAGTTTGTATTTTGTGTTCCAAATTATAATTTGAGAGTTACTAAGCTACGCCGAGGTTTTTGGTGCTAAGTGGTTGAAAAATGGCACTCTTGTCGTGTAAAATTGACCGATTCAAAACACTTTATCTCACCGTTTTCCAGCTAGTAAGTGTGCAGATAAAATCTTTTTGCAGGAAACAGTCCTAATGATTTTTTTTCCATTTAGACCTCTTTGCCGTTTTGACGGCCCTGGGTGACCTAGCAACTTGGGACGTTAGTTACGGGTGTCGCCCTCTACTGAATAAAAGTTTAGTGTACGGATCAAAAATTAAAAAAAAAAAAAAAAAAAAAAAACGGCCGTGGTGCCCTGGCCTTACCTCTCCTACCCTGGCTTCACCTCTCGGCCGGGAAACATCAATGCTTTCAGGTGCTGATTCGTCATGGTTCGTGCCCATCGCGGTTCGTTTACGAAGCACGTCCCATTCAGTGCAAAACATTAGATAAGCAAGTCGGTGTGCGGCCAGACCCGCACCCGCCGTGCCCTCAGCCTCACCGTTGCGGCGCTAGGCCGGGGCGGCGTCCAGCACGTTGCCCGTGACGTCCAGCGCGTCGTCCTTGACGTCCTCCGGGGTGGCGAAGGCGACGCTGGCCGAGCCGGGCCCGGCCCTGCCGTTGCACTGCACGGAGGCGGTGTAGGCCGTGCCGGGCCGCAGGCCGGACAGCGTGTGCTCGTACACGGCGCGCTCCTCGCGCACGTCCACGGTCACGGCCTCGGGGACCTCCACGCTGGCGGCCTCCTGGCTGCCGGCCTCCACCGCCACCTGGAAGAACTGCAGGTCACCGCGCAGCAGCCGCGGCAGTCGCCAGCGCAGCAGCACAGAGCTGGGCGAGGCGGCCACCGCCTCCAGGCCCTCCACCGGGTCGGGGTCTGCGCACAACACAGAAACACTAACTTACGGGGAACTGCTTCGTATCACCAAGCGAAACCACCACGAAGCATTACACAGCCTCCCTACCTGGCAGCACTGTGTGCTACCACGCGCCCTCTTGTTGGCTGCCTTGGCAGCGGCGCGGCACATTCAAACTGTGCGGCGGGACTAACTTAACTTGTAGGCCAGCGCGCAGCGTGGCTCTACATCACTGAATTGGAAGCGATTTGACTATGCCACTCCTGTAAATTTTGACAAAATACAAGGAACATTTCTGAGATCGTGATAAAAGTTTACGTACGTCTGAAAGTTCTTAAGAACTCAGATCATCCATGTACGAAGAAGTTTTCAGAACACTCTAAATGTCTTATTTAATGAAATTTGACCTCTGTTATTCGTATGTTACAGTGCATTGGGAGCAAGCATAATACGAAGTTATATTTTTTCGTAATACGAATCTTTTTAGCTTTTTCATTGTAAGATTCAAAGAAAAACCTTCGTAATACGAAGAAAACCCACCTTCGTATTATGCTTGCGCCATTTCCTTCGTATTATGGGAAATTTCTTCGTAAGACATTTAGAGTGCAGCATTTCAAACTTGTTTCTGACATTCCGACAAAATTTACAAGAGTGTCCACTGAGATCCTGTACGGCTTAAGGGGGGAGACCAGTCTAAATGCAAGGGTTCGGTAAATCGGCTTTTACTCAAAAACCGTCTGAGGTAAAAATCTGAAATTTTATGGGCAGTTCAGACACATATCAAGGTATGCATTCAGGTAATCAGATGTTGATCGCGGTGATGCAGACCGAGTTTATGGCCTCGGAGCGGCGGAGCGACATGCCTCGATGGTGTGCACGATCCTGACCAAACCGATAGTCCTAGAACATTCAAATTTGATATGCATCTTTGGATTGTATGCGGCTATCGTGTGAACCAAGGGTATAAACGTCAAAAAAATTTTAAGGTCGATTTTGAAATTCTGAAATTAAAGGTCTGTTTTTTAGGAAATTTTTTCGAGTTTAAAAAATTCTGGACGAGTCAAATCGCAACGGAACTAAAAGTTGGAGGTTCACACGATAGCGGCACGTCTTATCTACATGTGAAAAAAAATTTCAAGTCGATAGCTCAATTTTTGTGGCTTCTACCTTGCACACCAGTTTGAAAACGGGCATTTCGAGAAAAACGCGAAAAACTAAAAAAGACAGTTTTACTTTGCGTTTCCGCGGGGGGCAGTGGAAGGGAGGGAGGGAGTCTTCAGGGGAGGGGGGGGGGGAAGGAGCGACCGTGTCGCGGTGGCGGTGGCGGTTGCAGCGGCGCGACACGGCGCGCCAAGAGTGGAGGGGGACCGAGCCAGGCTGCCTCCCTGCCCGTCCGGCCGCCGCCGCGCCAGGACCTTTGCCGCGCCGCCACGCAGCAACCGCTCATCGGATCGAGACCGGGTTTGCGGCGTCCGACGCAGAAAACGACGGAGAAAATTTTAAAGCATTAAAAAAAAAAATCGATTTTTTGAAAATTTCAGACTGGTCTACCCCCTTAAAGCAGCCTGTACCGTACATTCAAAAAACAGCATGCACTGTAACATTAGAGTGGTTCGTTTTTCCCTCATGTTCAAATTTTGGAGTTGGGTAACTTTCATTCGGTTCCGCTTTCCATATGATGAATTTTGGCACCTCAGCCGGCAAAATCGGCCCAGCGGAAAAGGTCGCGAAAGGGGCTTAAGTGCGCCTTAACAGCCCTTAATGACTCAACGTCTAAGTATCGATGTAGGACCTTCGCCATATTGTAAATATAGTGATTTTGACGCCCAAGGGTCAAAATTTTGACCGCTTTGCCGTATCTTTACTCCTTCAGGGCGAAAAAAGCGAAAACGTGGTCTAAAATAGTGTTTTGAGCTAAATAGGATGTTTTTGCAACGTTTTCGCTTTTTTCGCCCTGAAGGAGTAAAGATACGGCAAAACGGTCAAAATTTTGACCCTTGGGCGTCAAAATCACTATATTTACAATATGGCGAAGGTCCTACATCGATACTTAGACGTTGAGTCATTAAGGGCTGTTAAGGCGCACTTAAGCCCCTTTCGCGACCTTTTCCGCTGGGCAGATTTTGCCGGCTGAGGTGCCAAAATTCATCATATGGAAAGCGGAACCGAAAGAAAGTTACCCAACTCCAAAATTTGAACATGAAGGAAAAACGAACCACTCTACTGTAACATGTCTACAGTTTTGACTGTCCTAATTTCACAGTCCATTCCGTTGCCTTTTTTACAGTAACTCCCGTACTTACTCAAACGGTCAATACTGTGCATGGTTTAGAGTAAATTTGTGAAAAGTGTCCGATTGAAATTTTTGCTGCTTAAGTGGATTTGTCTCAACAAGACAAAAAAAAATGTTTTCACATGTCATGGGTTAAGATGCGAAATAAAAGAGTTATTTCACTGTCAAAGTACTCAAAAGTCCTTATTTTGGTCATTTTAGTAGTTTTGAAGTTTAATGACTTTTTCAGTTTGCATTCAAGCATATATCATGTATTGACATTTTTTGTTTGTCTTGTCGAGACAAACCCATTTTCGTTAAGAAAAATTGATTTTGAGGGTTTTGAAAATTTGCCTTTCATCTGTACGGTACACTTTGATCAGAAATAACGGGGTTGACTGTGAAGAACGAACAGAAGTGACTGTTAAAAGAGAACGGTAATTGTAGTCAATAAACTACGGGATGGACTGTTAAATGAGCACAGGTATGACTTTAAGGAAGTACGGTAAATTGTGGCAAAAAAATTAACCAGGATTTACCGTGTTTTTTTTTTTTTTTTTTCAGAGTGTCCTTCGTAGTTACTAAGCAGATATGTGAAGTGCCGTTGAATAATGAAGCAGAAGAAGGGTTAACTCGATTAAATCATTTTTAGGTCAAACAAAAAATTGTTTGAAAAAAAAAAAAAACTAAAGAGAGTGAAGTATAAATTGATCCATGAAGCGGAAGAAGGGGATAAGTCATTTTAAGTCATTTTACAGGAGAAACGAAAAACAGTTTGCAGGACCAATTCAAACCAATTGACATGATATGAAGAATGGTGATAATTCAATAAAGCATGGCTCAAAAATGGGACAAAAGTTGGGGGGTCAGGCCGCTCCTTCTAGGGTTTCGGAGACTTGCCACTATACGCATATGTGGACAAAAGAGTCATGACGATTTAGTTCCATCAAATGAATGGAATATGGAGTCAAGTCACAAAAAAAATTGGTAAAAGGGGTTAACTCGACTTGTGTCCAAATGTCAAATTGAATTTGGAGACAAGTTGACGTGGCTCCAAATGTCATGTTGCAAAAAGAGTCAAGTCGAATTTTTGTGCAGCGTTTCCAGGACACTTTGAATTTCATGTAATAAATGAGAAAAGAACTCTTCTTGGCGAGTTACGAGTGTCAGTGATCTTGCCCATGCCCATGCGAACCTGGTCGCGTTTGCGGATTAAAAAACAAAAAACAGTGGAAAAAAATATAAACGATTTGCGCGAAACAAACCGAGAAAAATGTACAAGTTGACAACAACATATCAGTAAATGTTGTACAGTTGGTTGTCAACACTGGCTACAATTTGAAAATGTATTCTGCTTGCTGCCTTGGGATTCAACAGCTAGTTCAAAAATTCAGAAAAACGTATGTTTTTATCATGTTTCGATCATATCACCCTGTTTTATCGCCCTCAAGTCGGTGTGCCAGGCTCAACGACTGTATTCATCTGCTCAAATCAGTGGGGAGCCCTTTTTGCAGCTACAATGGACCTAAATATGGTAACCTAACCTGTGAGTAAGCCACTGCTTATTGCAATGTTGTGATAAGTATTACCGCTCTGGATGTGTTACTGACACTCGTAACTCGCCAAGAACAGTTCTTTTCTCATTTATTACATGAAATTCCAAGTGTCCTGGAAACGCTGCACAAAAATTCGACTTGACTCTTTTTGCAACACGACATTTGGAGTCAAGTCAAATTTTGTTGAAACGAGACTTGACATTTGGACTTAAGTTGAGATAACTCCTTTTTCCAACCGATGAATAACAACCTAAGTTGAATTATCTCCTTTGCCAACTTTCAAATTGAGCCATGTGGATTTTCCGTGACTTGTCTCCTTTTTGGGACTACAAGGTGATCGTAAATGGAGCCAAGGGGAGTTATCCCCTTTTTCTGTGTCAATTTGCTCCCTTTCTATGGGGAGTTCAGGCAAAAGTTTAAAACAGTTAGATTCGAAAATTTTTGAACTATTATAGTCCATTAAAAAGTCATTTTTGGAATAAGTCGACTTATCCCCTTCTTCCGCTTCATGGATCAAATAATGTATACAATGTATAAATGAAAGAAACCCACAACCCGAGTTTGATTGGGCTCTGAACGGGTCCTCTACCAAGTGTTGTGTTTGTCCCGAGATAAGCCGAGACATTCCCCCTCGGCGGTGCCCTGGGCCGGCGGGCCACGCACTCACCGCCACTCTGCAGGTCGACGGCGAGCTCGGCGCGGTCGCCGTGGCCGCCCCACTGGTTGGAGGCGCTGACGGCCAGGTGCAGGCGCCGGGCCCCGGCCCTGGCCCCGGCCCTGGGCACGCTGAGGCACTGCAGGCCGGGCCAGGCGGGGCAGGGGCTGCTGCCGGCGGCCAGCAAGGCCTGCTGCCGTCCGTCCACGAGCACGCTGTAGTTGGCCAGCACGCCGTTGGCGCTGGACGGCGCGGCCCAGCGCACGCGGACTGTGCGCCGGTCCCAGCGGGACACGGCTAGCTGCAGCCTGCGGGCAGGGCGAGCGGCCGGTCATTAGCACGCCGGCAAGACAAACGCGGCAAAACCATTTCCTGTCCTAACGCCCTCACGAAGGACCGGAAACATGGCCTCAAGGGTTTAGGCACCGAAGGGCGTAAATTTGTGGTCTTTGTGTTGCGAGTGAGCTCATGAGCACGTGCAGAGCATCTTGCTGTCCGCGCCGCAGACTTTCGCACCGCAAGCCGCGTTCAAAAGCGACCAGGCGATGCCGTCAGCGCAAAAATGGCGATACGAAATCACGCCACTCTCATGTTTGTTGTTCTGCCGTGCGGCCCTGCACTGCATGCAGCGCTGCCCGGCATCGCGCTGCAGGAAGCACTGTACTGATACAGCCAGGCCGCAGCGAGGAGGAAAAGACGCAGGGGCTTATCGAGCTGTCGGGCTCTCGGGGCCCAACTAAATCTGGCGGCGAAATATCGTGCACAGAAACGTGTTCAGGAGAGAGTTACGCCAAAAGTCTACTGGACCGGAATTCACATCTTTTTGACTCAAGGACTGAAAAGGGTTGAGTTCTGCCCTGTCGATTGTGGCAGTGTGAAAGTGTTTTGACACATAAAGGGGATTCTTTGTCGCGATTTATCTCTGCTGAAAATGCCTATCTGGAGAGTTACCGTCAACAATTGGCCGATCTATTTGAGCTTAAGAAGAAAGACCTTAGCAACATGTTTGACAAAAACTTGATTTTGGTGCATAAATGTTCCTTACTTTCTGAAAAATAAAATATGGGATACTAATCGAATTTTCAACAAAAATGTTGATAAGCCTTTGTTGACGACCCAAAAGTAGATCGGCCCTTGTTGGCTGTTTCTCCACGGATCGGGCTTTGAAGGCGGTAACTCCCTAGTGCTATATTCAGTTAGTGAGAGCGGAGTTCGAGAGCGTAGTACGCTGCCGAAAGCGAAGCGCCCTCGGGGGCCAGAGGGGAAGCGGGGTGGAGCGGAGCCTATCCTCACCATGCACCCCGCTTCCCCTCTGGCCCTCGAGGGCGGCGCTTCGCTTTCGACAGCGTACTACGCTCTCGGACTCCGATAATCATAATGTGATATTTGATCTTTGAAACAGTTTAGCATAAGTATTTACCTAACATTCTGAGTAAATTAAGAAGAGAGCCAACTCAAACCATGACCAACACAAATTACCAAGTGACAAAGACAATCTATGATGAAGTTAAAAGAATCGTCTCATGAAATCATACGACCAAGTCACTGAATCGTCTCATTGGATCTGATGTCAATGTCAAACCTTGAATGCGCTACACTCACTCACCATACGGTTATCTTTAAGGTTAGTACTATAGTAAACTCACAGCATTGCAATGAAGCCTTTTCCCAGAATCAGTGCCAAGAGTCAGCAAAGACTATTTATTTTGGCAAGATAGTGTCTGGTTTGTTCTTATAGAATGTATTAATATATTTTCTAACTGTTATTGAGCAAAGCAAACAACTAAAAAATTTAGTGTCTGAGAATAAAACTGGAAATACACTCACAAAGCTTAAAAGACCAAATCATTCTTGCAATTATCAAACACACTCCACTGACTAAAACATTTCCCCTGTAGCGGGGGAGGGGAGGGGGCGGAGGGACGGACGAAACGCGTAATAATGTCACTTTCATTTTCCGTATTTCACTGTGTTGACACTCCGGAGGGGTTTCAATCATTCTAGAATATCGAAAAACTATGACCGAACTCACTTCTAAGCCCTTCCGCTCTTTAGTTTGTTTTATTTGCCAATGTTTTGCCAAGTCCCGTATTTGAGAGTCGCGGCCGCAAGTATGAAAAATTGCTAAATGCTGCCAACCTAACCACACTAAGAACCTAATTCAAAAAGATGTTTTAAATATTTCAAACGGTAGTTATCGTGAATATAAGATAAACTCCCCCTGTGGGAGCTTTAGGAGATGTTCGGTGCAAAATTTGGGAACTACTAGTGTTGGAGTTGCTGAGAAACGTGAGTGAGTTACAGACAGACAGACAGACAGACAGACGCACGACCAGTCACTTTTTGGAGCACCCAAACACGGCAAGGGCTCGCTATCGCTCGCCAATCACATCTGCGCAGACTCTTCTTGTCCCTAATCAACCCCCTCCCTCTCCCACTCCCCCCGTTCACCACTCTCAGTTGCAAACTCATGTGAAATAAGCATGTCTAGTTTTTTTGTCTCTTTGTAAAATAAACGTGCCTGCTTGTTAAATTGTGGGCCAGGGCCTTCAAATAATAATAAATAGAAAAAATCTTGCAAAAGTAAGGATTTTTTTTAGCAAAAATGGAAAATGGCCCACAATTGATATGACCCACAATTAATTCAATATGTTGTAGATTCTGCAGTTATCAGAATTCCGGAAAATGAATTCAAAAGTGAAATCTTTACATATTTAAACGTATCATATCCAAATTTGAGCTTCCTACAACGCTGACCCACAAATGGTTCCAAAAATCAATTGTGGGCCAAAACGGCCTATTTACAGCCGCAGCTCAGTAAACAAGGATGATGGACGGGGATACTATGCTGCAAAACATAGTGAAGGGACCAAAGTTGAAGGCCACAAAGTCACTTTGACCAGAAACTCAATATTTGGGCCCTAAATTTTGAATTTTAAAAAAGTGACCCACAATTGATTTTTTACCTTAAGTCAGGGAAGCGTCTTGCTCCAAAGGGACAATTTCCCAATTACAATTTTTTACTGACTTGGTCTCCCTGGAGCACGCCTCACACGTATGGTGCGAATGTATAAATAATTATTTTTCCGAGTTTTGAGAACACTTGCCTGCTGTTAGTTTCAGACTACAAGTGTGATAATTCTGATTCTGACAAATTTTGTCTGAATTTTTTCAGACCACGAATAGCCTGAAACTTTTAAGAGTTGTTTCAGTCTGAAATTTCCAGAACAGAGTCAGTCTGAAAATTCACTAGGTGATTCTGCATATTTACTTCTGTCAAAATAGTCTGAATTTTTATCAATTTTTTTTAACAGTGCATGGTTATTGGCGACGCAAAGATTACGCGAGCGCCCCTGGTGGCGAGTCTGGAACTAGCGTAAGGCAGACACCTGCGGTCGGATCGCTCCTAACTTACGCGTAGCAGCCCCGCGTAAGTTAGGAGCGATCCGACCGCAGGTGTCTGTCTTACGCTAGTTCCAGACGCACCACCAGGGGCGCTGGGGAGAATCTTTGCGTCGCCAATTGAAGTCAGAGGCAGGCTGAAGTGACAGTATGAGAAATTGGCCATCGACTTAATCTTTGTCAAATCTACTTATATAACTAGAGAATGCATAAAATCGACAAAGAAAAATTGGCCGATTGGACTTTACTTTAAGGGCAGTGTAATCGCCTCTCTGAACCGTTATTATCAGTACGGTGCGCAACGCTGTGCGTTGCCGCCGTGCCTGCCGTGCCGGGGTCGCACCCGGTTCAGCTGGTCCCAGCGATTATTTTGTCAGGATGAAGCTATCACAGCGGCCTGGGTCGAGTGCTGCGAATGTTGCCGCTTTCCATTCGCTCCACGTCATGGCGAGAGTGCAGACCGCTGGGTCGCTGCTCGTGGCAGTCCTCTGGGTCACATGTGAGTAATGGTGTGCCACATAAACTACTGGTGTCATTGGAGTTGTGCGGTGTGCCACCCCCCCCCCACCCCCCCCTCCAAAGTCGACCATTTTACGGTTTGTCCTTTTTTTGAATCGTGCAAAGTAAGTTAACTATTTCCAGCAGATGTAATTACAAGCTAAGGACAGCTGTCCGACACTGAAAATTGGGAGGAAAGACTTGCGCCAAAATCAGGCGAGACAAAACGACTGGCCAAGTTTTAGTCAGACCTAAAAGTCTCCACAAAATCTGGCCAAGGCTTGCGACAAAATAGTCGCCGCATGTATCGTAGACTGGGCTCAATCATGGTCAGAGAAAAATGTCTGACCATTTTGCGGCAGGACTTCTTGGTCTGATCAAAACTTGGCAACACTTTTTGTCTCGCCTCTGGAGTGGCGAGAAGTCTGACCTAATATATATTGTTCTTCTGTCTATTTCGGGCGAAATTCCTATTGGAGTCAGCGTTCTGTGACCACGCCGCAGCCGCGTGCCAACATGACGAATTCCAATGCAAAAGTGGCCAGTGCATCAACCTGCTGTACAAGTGCAGCGATATGGGAACGTGCAGTGACGGGTCCAGCGAGGGACACCCGCACTGCAGTGGTGAGTTCTCTCAACAAGTTTCCTTAAAGTAAAGAGTCAAATAAATTATTTGGAGCCTGCGATTCGTACGCAGTTCACTAATATAAAAAATGGTTCCGATAACGTAGTTTATTGGTGAACAGTAATCACATAGCCATAACGCAGAATTACCCGTATTCAAAGTCCAGTCTAGGTCTAAACTTTGACACTGGCGTTGGGGATGGACAATTTTACATTTCCCTTGACAATGGACTAAAGAAACAAAGCGTCGACGCCTACTAATAGAACAATCGTGACTGTCAGTGCAGATTTAAGACAAACCTAACCAGCGGGTGAAAACTTCGTTGCCAAAAAGGGCATGCAAAGGTTCTTTGCTTGCACATCACTTTAGATGTCAGAACCCACAGTTAAAAAAATTCTGAAAACTCAGACCAATTTTGTCAGACTTAGCTGTCTAAATCTATAATCATACTTTTTTCTGAAAAATCGGAGTGCTTGTCTTTATTTTCAGACGCTTTGTCTGAAAGCTTGGTTCAGACTCGAAGTGTCCGAATACTCGTAATGGAGGCTGGGGCGCCATGACCACTGGGGCACCATGACCACCCCCTCGATCTCTAGGACTGTGTGTCTGACGGCAATCAGTCGACTGGACTGTCGAGAGAATCGGTTCCCTAGCATTTTAAACCAGAGCCCGATACAGTAACTTGAAAAGTAAAATCACAGCAGCCCGTCAAAATTTTCGTTACAGCGTTTTAACAAAATTGGACACACATAAAATCAGGGATATTTTTTCTCACCATCACATCTGAGGAGATATGCTCGATGTCTTTGGCTCTTCTAAAAGTGTCGAATGTCAGGCAAAATATCCTACATCACATTTTGTTCTGAGTGGTTTCTCGCTTGCTCAGAAAGCCTTAGAGTCATAACGTGCATCTCGGGGCGCCATGACCACTTTTCTGTGGGGTACCATGACCGCCCACTGTTAAGTGTTTTTTCTCAGTTTTTGAACTGTCTATGATCGATTTTCGTCTGGAAGTTGGCTGTTTGCTGCAGAGGATGGATTGGGATGGAAAAGTTGTTCCTGAAATGGCAGTTTCTCACATATCGTAAACCAGAAGTAAGACTAACAAAGGTTCTTTAACAAAAAAAGATTTGAAAGCAGAGTCTGTAGTTTCGCCTTCTCCCCCTCCCGCCCCCCCCCCCCTCAAAGCAGACAACAAACAGTTAACCTAACCTAACAAACAGTTAAACAGTATGGCACAGAGCTGCTTCCTCGTTGACTACAAATTTGGCTTGTTTTAAAGGATCACTGCCGAAGCAGCTATGTGCCATACTGATTAACTTACAGGAATATAGTTGTGTTTCTTTGCTTGAGTACATCTTGCTGCGCTCCTTGATCTTAACAGATTTCAGACATCTCTTTTAATTCCTTGGTTAGGCTCTCACAAAGGTACAATAAAATAATTCATTCTCGTACATTTTATCGGACGAACACTTTGATTTCCTCGATACTCATGATCTAATACAATGAGGCAAATTAATCGTCTCATGTAAGTGAGTGGAAATGTGATGAGGGATGAGCTCAATGTAAAAGCACCTTAATTAATATAAATGCGTACAGGAAATATAGCAGTGTGTGCCCTAGACTTTTCCAAACAAGACTCTGGGTTACATCAAAAATTCACCTCTTAACCATCAATTAATTATTATTGTACAGAACCCAACCCAATGTTAGTGGCAGTAAATTCTGGGTGTCAAAGGTTCGCTGGTCCTCAGTCGGTATTTTATGACAACACAAAATTGATGGAGATTACAAAATACACTTCATCATTCTAACATCGACAAAGTCCCACTCCGACTTAAACAAACTATTTTTGAGGTGAGTATAAATGTGTTCCATACCATGATATGCTGTGCTCCAACTCGACGATGAAAACTTGACAATATTCTGCACTCCTCGTGAACAAAGTTCTGGTCTGATTCCATCTAATTCAGATGTAGATCCCTGAAACAAAACAGAAAACGAAACAAATTAAAGAATGTAAGCACAATGTTCAACCTTATTGCAGTCACCAACAAACAAGGTGGGTTATGTTGGAAAGGAAACCAAGCAAAACCAAGCCAAATGGGCAAAACAGTGGTAACATGTCAGAGACAAAGCAAAACAAAGAAACGCAGAACATGCCAAAAAAGAAATAAGGCAGTCGGCTCAGCGGGATAAGACTTCGGGAAGAACTTAAAATTCGCACACCAGACTCGATGAAACTGGACTCACATGGGAGCTGGAGCTGATTGGAGCAGCCGATGGCCGAGGCACCCCAACAGCTGTGCTGTGGGCTGCGTCCGAAACGTCACCCTCCCACCCGTACCCTTTCGAACGGCGTGTTGAGCGTGGGCGCGTGCCGCGATGATTGTACCATTCGAATTGCGGCCGCTCTCCTTTCCCTTTGGTTGCCAGTTGAGGACTTTTCGACGAGCGCCGCGCGTCGCGCCCTGTGCATCAGAAGGGGGCGTTCGAAAACGCTGCCGTCAGATCAGCTGGCTGGAGTGACGTAGAGGGACGGCTTCTTATTGGCCCTCGAAAGGCTAGGGTGAATAAGGAAAGGAACTTCTGCACATAGTGCCAAGTGTGGATTTGTTTTCAGGGAGCAAGTCGCACTGATGAAATATGTATCCGCTTTTCACCTGGTTCTGGTATCGGACACCGTTGCGTGTTTTCAACAGTGCACTTTTTTTCCATTGTTTTTTCCTGGAAGATACCTTCGAGTGGCGGACAGACCCTGTTTGTCATAGATCTGTGCATGATCATGATCTGTCTCCAGACCACTCCAGATCCAGCAGAAGAAAATATGAATAATAACAAGCCAGCATATTCAATGTTTATAAACCATCACCAGACTGAAAGATAAGCATCTATGTAAGTAGTCACACCAGTAGGGACGAAAAATATTTTTCTAAAATAGATGAGACGAGAAAAAGATGAAATATCTTTTCTACTTATCTCGAGATTAATACTGATCTGCCTCTCCTATTCCAAACTGAAGTGCGGTTAAATAGTTAGAACAATATGTTTTTCCTGAATCAGTCCTTCTTTCTCTGACAGCTGTGGGTTCTGAGAGCAAGATCACATGCATTGTTAGCTCCCATGGACGTTTCCCTTTCTACTCAAGTGTGGTTGGGACTTTCGTCATATTGTCAAAGTTTGATGGACCGACGCCACTTTGTGAAATTATGGTTTGGACCTTCGTCATTTTATCAGATTACTGTTGGACCTTCGTCACTTTTTCAAATTATGGTAGGGACCTTCGTCATTTCTTCAGATTTCTGATGGACCTACGCCACTTTGTCCTGGTTTTGGTAGGATGATGAATGGCGTAAGTCCCTTATCTTGGAAACTATATGTCTGATTGACATACCTCAAAAACCTGGATGTAAAGTGTACTTTCAGGAACAAGCAGTATTATTTCTGATTGCCTGTGTCTAAAAACGTATTTTCCAGCTCGATTTCAATGCTATATTATGGTTTCCTGACAAATTTTGTGGTATGGACCTTCGCCACTTTGTCAAAGTATCAGTGTATTGGACTTAGAGGTGTGATTCTGTGCTCATTGGATGGTTTTAGGTTGATAGGGTAAAGTATACAGTTACCGTCAGTTTTAGAGCATCATGTTCCTTCCGAGGGCCTCGAGGGTAGGTTATGGCATTTAGGCCCGTGCGACTTGTTCCAGGCTGCTCTAAAGGGTCTACACAACGAAGCCGCTGACAAATATTTCACTAAAAAACTTCTTGTCTTGTTCTTATTTGACCTGCAATAACTGGTACTAAAAACACAGTTATCGGCAGCAAAAATACAGTTATCGGCACCCAATGTGACAGTTATCGTCACCCTTGGTTTTAAAGGAAAAAACTTGACTGAAAGTAACGAAAATATTAAACAATCATCACAGACACTCGATGTCACCCCGCAACATGTTACGGACCCCCTCTCTCTTCAGTTATGCCTCTTCAGCATTTCATATGAGACTCGCAGACAACCAGTTCGATGGTCTGCGAAATAACAACCTTTCGAAGCGCCGTGAATGACACCTTTTAAATCGCATAGATCACCGACAAAAAGTGGTCCGATTTCATTCAAATTTGGTAGGAGTCTTCCCATGATCATAATGCATCAAAATATTAACACCCGAACTACTTCCGAAACATCAGAAAAGTTTCAGGCCACACTGACGATAACTGTGTTTTGTGTAATTTCCTAGGTACAGTTATCGGCACCCCCCCATCAAGGCCAAGCAAGAGGTATTTCTGTGAACACACCATAGTATGGCCTTGTAAAAGCACGGAGAGTAGGAACCTAGCAAAAAGAACAATTTTTTTCGGCCCAAATGCAAGAATTTTACAAAAGATTGAACTAGCGTTCCTAGCAGATAAGACAAGAACGGGCGGCTGAACCTGCTTCTTTTTGCATTTAAATAGAAACATAGCTCTGTCGGCTAACGTGATCAACGAAACGCTCTGCTGTCATCGCTACGGTATGCTCAGAAGGTGTCTGTAGCGACCTACACTTGCCGCGTCACTACCGGACGCGTACTTGCAGCGCAGGACCCAATAATCACCGAGGTAGACGATAACTGTACCCCTGACGGTAACTGTATAGTTTACCCTAAGTGTAAATCTGGAAAAAACATACATAAGCGATTAAATCCTCAACTTGATAATGTCATTCCCAAAATACGTAATTAAAAAAAAAAAAAAAATCACCATAAGGTCCGTTAGGGTCTCTTCTTTAATGTCCTAAAGTGCTAAAAAAGTGTTTGAGTATTTCAGGATTTATGGAGGGAAAAGTGAAAAAGTGTACCCTAAAAGTGCACTTTTTGCACTCTACGCCCAGTTTACGATGGTCCTGTTGCAGTCCCACTCCTTCACTAACTCCAAAACTGTAATTCGTTTGCCCAGCATCGGGTGGTATGAATGAAAGTAAATGTTTGGAGTCATCCCTGAGGGATCAGTTTGACTCCAAACATTTACTTTCATACAAACCACCCGATGCTGGGCAAAGGAATTACAGTTTTGGAGTTAGTGAAGGAGTGGGACTGCAACAGGACCATCGTAAACTGGGCGTAGAGTGCAAAAAGTGCACTTTTAGGGTACACTTTTTCACTTTTCCCTCCATAAATCCTGAAATACTCAAATACTTCTTTAAGCACTTCAGGACATTAAAGTAGAGACCCTAAGAGACCTTTTGGTGAAAAAAAATATTTTTTTTTTTTTTAAATTACGTATTTTAGGAATGACATTTTCAAGTTGAGGATTTAATCGCTTCAGTATGTTTTTCCAGATTTACACTTATCAACCTAAAACCATAATTGTTAATGCAAAATTTTATTCCCTTTCCAATGAGCACAGAATCACACCTTTAAGTCCAATAGGAGTCGAGATAATGGCACTTTTGTGATACACTGTTTCGTAACTTGGAAAATGACCAAAAATGGGAAGTTGCTATATCTCCGAAACTATTAAATATTGGCCACAACCATGTTAATGGGTCATTCTAGACACTAATTGATGGCGATTCACCAAATTTGGTTTAAATCAGGCGACCTCAGGTTTTTGAAGGTTCAAGTTGGTGTGGAATTACCCACGTGTCTTAACAAAACAAACAAAAAATGTTATTACACGTCATACCCCAGGGTATAAATTGTACGCGTTACAGCGTTAAAAGTCATATTTAAACGTCCGTTTTAAAGAGTTTTAGAACTTCCGAAGCTTTTAACGTTTTCAACGTGTCTTTTGGTCGGGGCGACTAGACTGACGGTACAAAATAGCAAAGAAACAAATACAAGGTGGGTGTACGCCAGACCGCGTCTTGTCGTTACAGGCATCGCGATGCTGCGCCAGTTTCGACAATCCACGCATGGCGTTTACACCTACCTTGGCCTGCGGCGCTTCAGGCTAGGCTTCTTCTGCTAGACGTCCATATACAAATCTGTCTGATCACAAGTGAAAACAGCATTCGATTTTATTGTATTATGCTGGGGGGCTCCGCCCCCCACACCCCCCGTTACAGTTTGGAGTCTCAGAGTTTGCTGGTCAGAATGCATGACATCTTTGGGCTCAGCACACTAGCACACTGGAGAACGTAGGGCGTCATGTGAAAAATGGGTAAAAATTCAGGTCGAGGTGTTCCCTACCGTGGTTGAAGGGGGGTCGGGGGTCAAAATGGATTTCATTGGCGTCATTAGCACCTTTCAAAACATATGAAGCGGTGTAAAACTTTCTATGAAATGTAAAGTCACTGAAAAATTGCCCTTTTCTGCCGTATTTGAAGTGTTTTTTCGTTGGTACGACTGGATGGATTGAGATAGAAAGCTGAATTTTGGCGTGTGGCGAGCCAAGGACATACCCAATAACTCTGCAGAATCTGAGCCAGATCGGCCGAACCGTTCAGGAGAAGTAGTGCGGACACACACACAGACACACACACACACACAGACAGAAAAAACTTTTCAACCCCACTGAAGTAACTGGCTTCACTGATCGCTCAGCCAATCAATGAGGATACTGTTAATAACAGGAAAAGTAGCGATACAAATCGGCAACTTTGGAGACTTTGGCCCGTCCCGTACATGTACACATTCGTGAATTTCATTTCACCCCAACTGATTTGTAACCTAGGTCGGGGTCAAAACGGACCTCATTTTCGTCATCAGCACCCTCAAAAACGTATAGATCAATGTGGGACTGGAAATAGAAAATTAGGTAGTGTTTGACTCTTGCGGGATTCAAACGTTGGCCGGAGGTCAAAATAGTTGTCATTTTCGTCATCAGCATACTCAAAAACATAAGGAACAATGTCAAACTACAAGGTAGGTGTACGCCAGACCGTGTCTTGTCGTAACAGGCTTCGCGATGCTGCGCCAGTTTCGTCAATCCACGCCTGGCGTTTACACCTACCTTGGCCTGCGGCGCTTGCCTGCCTTCGGCAGGCTAGGCTTCTTTACTAGACATCCGTGTACAAATCTGCGTGATCGCAAGTCCAACCGGCATTCGACTTTTTGTTTTATGCTGGGGGGCTCTGCCCCCCAGACCCCCCCACACGCGTTCCGAGTCAGAGGGTTTACTGGTCAGAGTGCATGACATCTTTGGGCTTAGCACCCTGGAGAACGTAGGGCGTTAAGTAAAAGTATGAATAAAAATTAAGGTCGAGGTAACCCCTACTGCGGTTCAATCTTGGTCGGGGTCGAAAATGAATTTCATTTTCGTCATCAGGACCTTCGAAAACATAAGAAACGATGTAAAACTTTCTAAAAAATGTAAAGTCGCTGAAAAGTTGCATTTTTCTGCCGTTTTTTCTGTGTTTTTTCGTTCTTTCGGCTAAATGGATTGAGATAGAAAGCTGCATTTTGGCGTGTGGCGAGCCAAGGACATACCTAATAAGCGTGCAAAATCTCAGCCAGATCGGCCGAGCCGTTGAGGAGGAGTAGTCCGGACACACACACAGACACACAGACAGACAGACAGACAGACAAAACTTTCCAACCCCACTGGAGTAACTAGCTTCGCTAATCGCTCAGCCAAAAAATAAAAATTTTGTTCGTAATATACCTCACCGGGATTTGAACCCGGTCATCAGGGCACAATCGGGACGGGGCTCATGTCGACCCTGCCGGTCGGTGATTGTTGGCCGGAGTGTCCCACGCGCCTGCGCGCAGGCACTGTCGTTTTCGGAAATGCCAACCTCAAACGTTCGTTATTCTTCGAATCGGAGTGAAATAAGTCATTAAACTACGTATCTCTGCACATGCATTTGTAAATAAACTTTCCCTAATGTAGTTTGAGTGTGAGTCCCTTTCCGAAAACAATGGGCGTGTAGCTACTCCTTGAGACAAGGTTTGATGGTACGTCCGAATCTAAGACAAAACGATCTAGACGCGGCGGCTGTGAACTTTCCTAACCTCAAATCATCTAAAACTGGGTGACATGAACTATTTTACTGCACGTTTCTGTGAATGACCTGATCTTCAGGTATCATAAGACTCCCATAAATGTCTGTTTTCGACACGAATTAATACGCACCTGGCCCAAGTTTTAGTTTTATTGACACTGGTACACTGTACCACACATGAACTAAACTCCACTTAACGCAGTTCTAGCCTCAAGAATTTTTGTTAAACCAGACGTAAATGAAATTAACTTCGTGACTACCAGGATTTCGTGAAATCGTATTTTTTTCGAAGTGATCTGTGCACTAGCTATTTGTGCCAAACACGATCCGATGGGTAGAAGGGGCACTTTAAGGTCCAAAATATTACCTCATGACGGAAACTCAACTTTTTGAACCACAGGGCGTGGTTGGGGGTGGGTCGAGAAAAAAGTGGTCTTGGTGCCCCAGGCTCCCTTACTTCATTCTCAAAATTCAGATGAACTACGTCAGACTTTGAGTCTGAATTTCCGATTCAGACTTTTCTGAAAGATAACAAAACGAAAGAAAAATACAACTTTCTTCGTACCTAATATTGGGTTAGCTTACCTAGTGACACCGTTTGTGCCTTCGGCCCGTTTACGAGCCTCGTGCCGAAGTACGAGCCAAGTAAGGATAATGGTCATGGCTATCTTCAGTAACGGAAAACCTTGCATCGGTGTGTGCAGCTCCCAACGTTACGCTGGTCCTTGGGGATGCCGTCACAGCACAGGTAGACTTCATGGAAGAGCACACTGCCATCGGATTTCTCCTGTGTCAGGAGGACAGCTACAACTGCAGCGTCCTGTGGGTGATCGGTGTTTTGGATCGGGGTGGGCTGCACCACTCTGCGCGAGCCCAGTGCAGGCCCGAGGGAAGGGACTGCCGGACCGACTTCGGCTCGGTGAGTGCGGCGGTCGCCCCAAAGGCCTTCAGGTCTGTGAAGGTGGCCTGACCCATCAGTGCCCGCCCAAGTCGGACCGTATATTTTTGATTGTTTTTCGTTTGTTCATGTTTGTTTAGCGTTTGTTTTGCTTCTGGATTGTATCCCGACCCACATTTCAAGGACCCCCAAATGGCCGAAGAAGTTGGCCCGACCCACTTAAACCGTTAGTCAGTTAGTCATGACTTGACGCTGGTTTGTTATTTCGACTCAAAATCGTTAGTTTACGTTTGTTTTGCCAAAAGTTTTCCTCTCGGACGAACCATTTTGGTCATAGATGCGCGGTTCCTATTAGTAAAATCAGTGGGTCAGGGCAGGTGTTTACCGAGTGGTTCTAATGAAACAAGAAATACCACGACTCGAATCTAGGTTCTAAACGATAAGTTTCGGTAAGTTTTGCCTTAAGATACACAACTTTTACGTCCACAGTGCATTTTTTCAACGAGCCATGTCTGCGGGTCGGGCCAGGTATCCAACTAACAATTCTGAGCAAGCACGAAGTTCCATGCCATTCGTTTAGGTTAAGAACGATAAGTTTCGATAAGTTTTCCTCTGACGAAGACGTTGTTTAAGTTATAAAAGCGTGTTTTTGATCTATCATATTAATGGGGCGGGCCAGGTTTCCTGCGACAAATTCCAATGATGCACGATGTATCACACCACGAATCTAGGTAAGAAAGGTTTAGTTTTGATGAGTTTTGCTTTGAGCTACACAACATTAATGCCCATAGTGTTTTTTTTTTGTTTTTTTTTTTTTTTTAAATTCAAATTCTTGGTTGGGGCAGGTTATGACCGAGTGTTTTAATGAAACAAGACGTACCACGACTCGAATCTAGGTTCTAAACGATAAGTTTCGGTAAGTTTTGCCTTAAGATACACAACTTTTATGTCCACAGTGCATTTTTTCAACGAGCCATGTCTGCGGGTCGGGCCAGGTTTCTAACTAACAATTCTGAGCAAGCGCGAAGTTCCATGCCATTCGTTTAGGTTAAGAACGATAAGTTTCGATAAGTTTTCCTCTGACGAAGACGTTGTTTAAGTTATAAAAGCGTGTTTTTGATCTATCATATTAATGGGGCTGGCCAGGTTTCCTGCGACAAATTCCAATGATGCACGATGTATCACACCACGAATCTAGGTAAGAAAGGTTAAGTTTTGATGAGTTTTGCTTTGAGCTGCACAACATTATTGCCCATAGTGTTTTTTTTCTAAAATTCAAATTCTTGGTTGGGGCAGGTTATGACCGAGTGTTTTAAAAATAAGTCTTCATATCAGGAGAACGTTTCTGAGTCCAACGGTGCTACTCCCATCGTTCTAGCTGCATTGGTTTTCGATTGCGGTAAGTTTTTAGTTTGAAATCTCGTCATCAGTAGAAAGAGAAATGACTACTCCGGTCGATTCGCTCTCTGTCGCACGGGGTCAGGCCGTCAGGTAGTCAGCAGACAGACCGGCGGACGGCGACGGGACGACGGAAGAACAAAGACAGCATGCGCCGCCGCGTCAGGGCCAGGACGGAGGGTGGCGAGGCCGGGCCTCGCCTCCGGGCCAATTTTGTCAAGATTTCGGCCGCCAATCCGGTCAAAATTATTGTAGAAAAGAAATCAAACCACCTCTAGAATCGCCGTTTTGCGAGGAAACGATTGCTGCATGTTAAGAACTCGAAAAGTGGGTCGTTTGAAAATTTCCAATTTGGGTCCAGGGCAATGAATCAGCCTGTCGTCACGCTCGCCTCGGTGCAGCCGGCAGTGAATGAGGCCTCTCAACACAAAAGGAAGGCAAAACCTAGTCGCTCCTAGAATGCAAAATTTTGAATGCGTCGTTCAACACGTTTGCAATACTCACCAATGTACTCAGGGGAAAATTTCAAATCGAACCGTGTGAAAATAATTTTTCTGCTGACACTTTTGACACTACGAGAAAAAGTGCAATAGACACCTATACCAAAATAATCAGCTCATCGCGGCACGCATTTCTGTTGTGGTGTCAAAAATAGTCATTTTTACCTGCAAATGAACTCAGTGAAAACTTGGCCAGACCCGGCTAGCCGGCCGGCAGCTCGGCCGAGACCCCGGCCCGGAGCCGATCCTCAGAGGTGTCATGTGGTCCGTCATGCCTCCCTCCCCCCGCACTCCGGCTGGGGGCCATAAACAATTCGGCGGCGATACCTGGGCTCCGGGGCTAGCCAGAGTCGACGCGTACGCCACCCGAACACCACTTCGGAGCGGTCTTTTTCGCGGACTTGGGACCTTGATGAATGCCCTTAAAATCATGGATTGCCACCCGCAAAACATGTTGGAAATGCGTACAGAATGCGTTGCGAACACGGTGCCGTAGTGCGTTTAAAACGCGTACAAAACACGTTGTGGAGGCGGGGTGGCAACAAAAGGACGAATGGGCGGGCCAAGGGGGGAAGCAGGTAGGCGGTCTCGGCTGGAAGGAAGGGATCAGTGTACACACAGACACACTTAGTCACACACACACACACACACACACACACCTGGAAGAACTTTTGTTAGTAGTAGAACCCCGACCCCCACATTGCTGGACTGCGACACTGCCGACTACACCACCGATGAGCGCTGGAGAGAGAGCCTTAGGATGGCGATGACGCCGCGCGGGCAGGGACGGCACGGCCGCTCTGGGCGAGGAGGGAGTGGGGGGGAGGAGGCTCGCGCCGCCGGGTAAATCCCGGCCGGCAGCATGGAGACAAGCTATCTGGGGGAGTGGAGCCTTGCCCTAGCCGTGTCCCGATGTCCCTCCCAGAAACTCCACCGCCTTGTCTTGCGGCGCACGGAACGTGCCCCCTTCCTCCTTTTTCTCCGCCTGCATTGCCACCCTTTGTGTTGGTACAATATGACAAAAACATATCTTTGCCAATCAAAATGTCATGGTAGTTTGCGGCAAATATGAAGGACATAATTTTACGAAGTACTTTTGTTCAGATATTACAACATTTCTGAGCGTGTTGAACCGTTTCAGCCAGTGACAATTGTTTCATAGGTTGGTATGACACTGCCAGCGGTGGCTGCTGGCTGGCGGCGGGTGGCTGCCTGGCTGCCGGCTTCCCCCACCCCACCACCGATGCGCTGGAAGGGGCAGCTGGGCAGCCCCGCACGGGGCCGCTGGCGCTCGCTCACTCGCACCTCGCACGCGGTCTCACTCGAGGATTCGGGAGGGACATCGGGACACAGGGTACCCCTCGAAAGACGTTCAATTTAAGCGCTTTATTGGTGACTGAAGTCAAAAGTAACTATGTCCTGTCCAAATATGACTCTTTCCCCACCTTATGGCGCGTCTCTCATAAGAATTGGCCCAGCCAGACGGCTGCAGTATCGGACGGAAAAAAGGTCTACATTTCGAATCTCGACTCCCCCAGATAGCTTGTCTCCATGCCGGCAGGCAAAGACTGTGCGGGCACGCTGTGCGGGCGGCGACAGGCAGACAGTGAAGCGCAGAGCGCGCTGGCTTGGCCAGGACTCCTTTCAGTCACGCGGTGACGACGTCAGGATGGTATTTGATTCGGCATACAGGACATGAGCCTCGTCCCGTTTGAGCCCCGTTGTTCTGAGCCCGGACCTGAGCCCCAGCGTGAGCCCGGGTTGAGCCCCGACTTGAGCCCCGACCCAAGCCCCAATGTCCAGAGCCCGGATTGAGCCCCGACCTGAGCCCCGTTTGAGCCCTATTTGAGCCCCGTTTGAGCCCGGTTTGAGCCCTATGACCGAAAATAACGCTGTTTTAGTATTATTGAAGACTGTTTGCATGATTTATTGCCACGGGGCTCAAATGGGGCTCAAGTGGGGCTCAAGAAGGGCTCGAATGGGGCTTAGATAGGGGCTCAATCCGGGCTCTGGATATTGGGGCTTTGGTCGGGGCTCAAGTCCGGGCTCAAATGGGGCTCAGGTTGAGGGTTCAGGTCGGGGCTCAGATCATCGGGGCTCAAACGGGACGGGGCTCATGTCCTGTATGCCTTTGATTCCTCTGTCTGCAATAATTTGGGTCACGGCTGTTGCTGGAAAGCTAGTCTGCCCAGTAAGGGACCCTCTCTGTGAGAGATGCGCACGCTTAACTGCTGGTGAAAACTGAGAAAAATGAGGGATTTTCGCCCTGTGCGACGCCAGGGTACGAGTCTTTCGAGGGCTACGGGCGGTGGGCTCGGGCTCCTACCACCATCCTGGCCTCGCACGTGGCGATTTTTCTTCAATTTTCTCTCGGCTTCTCAGAAGGCTGGATTTTCGCCCAGCGTTCTTATTTCTCACAGAGAAGTTCCCCTGTCATCTGGCCTGTCGCGCACAAGACCGCCCATATCTATTGCCCTCATATTTTGTTAGTCTCGTTCACCTTGGTAGTGGATTCCGCGTCCCCAAATAAGGAAAACGCCGATTCCCTCAGGCACCGCAAAGCGTTTCGTCGCTTTGTTCTCTCGCACTCAGGGGCGTCACGTAAAGGTGTATGATGCGAACGCGTTCACGGATCGTGCTTTCAACGTGTAATACCGCGTTGAGAGTGCGTAAAAAGCACGTTGTAGATCCACAAGAAAAGCGCGTAGCAAACGCGTTCACGAATCGTGCTTTGAACGCGTAATACTGCGTTGAGAGTGCGTTTTAAACACGTAGTCGATACAAGAAAAGCAGGATGTGAACGCGTTCACAGATCGTGCTTTCAACGTGTAACACCGCGTTGAGAGTGCGTAAAAAGCACGTTGTAGATCCACAAGAAAAGCGCGTAGCAAACGCGTTCACGAATCGTGCTTTGAACGCGTAATACTGCGTTGAGAGTGCGTTTTAAACACGTAGTCGATACAAGAAAAGCAGGATGTGAACGCGTTCACAGATCGTGCTTTCAACGTGTAATACCGCGTTGAGAGTGCGTAAAAACCACGTTGTAGATCTACAAGAAAAGCGCGTAGCAAACGCGTTCACGAATCGTGCTTTGAACGCGTATTACTGCGTTGAGAATGCGTTTAAAACATGGTGTCGATACACAAGAAAAGCGCGTTGCAAACGCGTTCATGAATCGTGCTTTCAACGCGTTATACTGCCTTTAGAGTGCGTTGTTAGCCCGTTTAGTCGTCAAAACGTACTCTCAACGCACTTCCAACGCATTCTCAACGTGTAATATTTGTAGCGCTTTCCGCCAGGGCGTTTTTGCTCCATACCTTTACCCTGCAACTGATTGTAAGCCAGTTTCAGCACAACTCTTAAGAATTTGACTCCCACATTTCTCTAACCGTCTTCGTTTATCAATGAGCAAGCTGCACCATTTTGTGGTTACACGATAGCTTAAATGTTGTAGTTTAAAATGACCCCACTGTATATTGAATTATTTCTCTGCTACTGTGGGCTTATGTCATTAAAAGTCACTATTATAGATCCAAGTCAATCTTTTGATCACTCTATAACTAACGCATTGATTTATTAATTTTTTTCTGTTGCAGGTTCCGCTGCAAGACATGAAGTGAAAAAATTTCCTTGATTTAGGTTTTTATGGCATTTCTATAGGTGAAGGAGAAACCTGCTCTCAGAAACCAGCTAGTAAATAAAAATACTGTGTCTCTTCCTGTTACGTTTTTGTATTACAATTCATTGACTTTGTTTAGGATCATTATGCAAACTCTGATAAGGATTCAGCTGCCACTGTCTTCCAACGGTCTTTAGTTGAGCAAGACGGTTCAGGTTGTTATTTCACGACCATTACCGTTTTGCGGTCTTTAATGATCCCACTATGGGCATGAAAATGTCCGGGAAACATAGGGAAAAATTGAAAAAAAGTGTTTTTTCTTGCCCTTTTGAAAAAATTGGAAAGATTCATCATGAAAAGTAGGCAAAAAGACTGACATTTCGCCTGTAAGTAGGCAAACAGCACATCTTCATCACTAGGTGACAACGGTTTTTGGTGCAGTTATACTATTTGTCCCCTGCAATTTTTCGTTCTCGTGCTTTATTTGTGATCCTTATTGCGCATGTAGAGTTAGTGGAAGTAATGACCTAAAGAAATACCAAAGTAGTAGGTTCCATGTAAATTTTCGACTCTATTACCTTCTAACGATTTTTTATTCATTTTTCCGAGATTTTTCCGTTTTTTTTTTAAACTTTTTTGGGGACTATGAAAGTTTCCGGAAAATTAGCAACCCAATACCACTATATATTGAATTATTTATTTGTTACTCTGGGCTCATATAACGAACCCTTAAAATTGCGAGGTCAAAACAAAAACTGACTTTTTTTTATCTTCCTGTCATAGGTCGGCAGTAAATACCACGATGAAAAGTTGCTTGAGTGCTTTTTTTGGATACCAGAAAACTAGTTTCATGTTCTTTACTTTTCTTTTGTTATTTCAACTGAGTATTGAATCTTTTATCGTTTATTTGTATATTAAGTTTATCTTGTCCTGTGATAATTAAATGTTACCCATCTCTGACTCCAATCTGAATAAATATTAGTACCTGTTACGTTTTATTTTATTTTCCCGGGGGACTATTTTTCTGCCGCAGACATGCTCACTGGGCTGTTTCAAAAAAAAAAAAAAAAAGATTTTCCGGGTAAGTAAAAATTTTGGCGCATCCAGGTCCTCTGTAGACAAAGCCAAAGTTTGAGCGCAATCGGACAACGTTTACCCACCGCGCAACGCGATACACTATTTGGTCGCGGATAGGGACTCCCCCACTATGAACGTGAAAGTTGTGCAACTTATGGCAAAACTTAGCGAAACTTATCGTTTAGAACCTAGATTCGAGTCGTGGTACGTCCTGTTTCATTAAAACACTCGGTCATAACCTGCCCAACCAAGAATTTGAATTTCAGAAAAAAAAAAAAACACTATGGGCATTATTGTTGTGTAGCTCAAAGCAAAACTCATAAAAACTAAACCTTTTTTTACCTAGATTCGTGGTGTGATACATCGTGCATCATTGGAATTTGTCGCAGGAAACCTGGCCCGCCCCATTAATATGATAGATCAAAAACACGCTTTTATAACTTAAACAACGTCTTCGTCAGAGGAAAACTTATCGAAACTTATCGTTCTTAAGAGGATATACCACTCCTGGCCCAGCCGGCTCTTTTGCGCTCTGCAGCGGCAGTGACACCGACCTCTTTGTAACGCCGTCCTGGCCACACCGTTCGAGGTATCGATATGAAACTTGGGTCATGGGCCCAGTAAGGTTCAATGTCGGTGACGGTGGGCTCAAAAAAAATTTTTGAACGCCTGACTTAGGCCCCAGGGCTGTCCAGCTTTCGTCCACAACAACTCCTGAGAAAATCGGGATATCCAAAAAAGGGCAAAACCACGTTGTAGCTGTAACTGTGCTCTATCCAGATACGTTGGTCCCGTACCGGTGCGGTAAAAATTAGAGGGTCAAAAAGGGTATACGGCGGACCTCTGAACGGCGCTTTTGGGCATCTCGCAAAGTTTTGAAAAGGCACTGTCGTAGACGGGCTATGCCGTCCCCCGCATGCCTCCACCCTGCCCCTCCCGGCCGCCTGCATGCAGCCCTCTGCTTTGTCTCTGCGCCGGGCCCCCTGCCGGCCCCCCCGCCCCCTCCTCATTCACGCGCCGGAGCCGATGAGCCGAAGGGTCGCCAGCGTGACAAGTCGATTTATGAGCCCCATGGCCCAGTGGTTAAATTTTTGAATGAATAATTTTACAGTTATAGGACTGCGCCAATCGGGTTCAGCGCACGATTACGATGTCAGGCGACTCAAAATTCAAGTTTCTACAACCATTTTGACCAGAACGTGCCCAACTACCGCTTCGGTTAAAGTGGTCGTAGATACTTGAAATTTTAGTCGTCTGACATTGTAATTGCACGCTGAATCCCTTTGTACAAGTCTTACAACTCCAAAATGAGCCGTTCAAAAATTTAGCTATTGAAGCGCGGGGCCATAAATTGACCTGTCACGGTGCCGACCGTCGGACGGGGGTGGCAGGCCAGGCGATCCCCATTCAGTGAAACAAAGTCGACGACAACATGTGCGAGTTCTGGACACGGTAAAGCTCGTCGACTGAATCTTTGCACGTCCTCTTTCTGATCAGCTCCCGAATCACTCAAAAGCGCCGTTCAGAGGTCCGCCGTATACCCTTTTTGACCCTCTAATTTTTACCGCACCGGCACGGGACCAACGTATCTGGATAGAGCACAGCTACAACGTGGTTTTGCCCTTTTTTGGATATCCCGATTTTCTCAGGAGTTGTTGTGGACGAAAGCTGGACAGCCCTGGGGCCTAAGTTAGGCGTTCAAAAATTTTTTGAGCCCACCGTCACCGACATTGAACCTTACTGGGCCCGTAACCCAAGTTTCATATCGATACCTCGAACGGTGTCGCCAGGACGGCGTTACAAAGAGGTCGGTGTCACTGCCGCTGCAGAGCGCAAAAGAGCCGGCTGGGCCAGGAGTGGTATATCCTCTTAAGAGGAGACATCAGGTCGGCCGCCGGCCGTGCCTCCGCGCGGGGAGCCGATGCAGACCGAAATGAAAATCGCGATTTCTCAAAAACGGCTGGGCCAAAAAATTTCAAACTTGGTACAGAGACTGGTAATAGACCAGGCCCGTCTCCGGTCCAGTCAAACCCGGCCCGACATTGCCTGTTTGCCTTCTGCCGTGATCGGGTCGAAAAACGGAGAGTGCTGTAGCTCGGCCCCTGGACACGATATCCAAAATCGGGCTTCTCAGCGTTGTAGTCCTACTTGTTCCCGAACGCCTCTCCAAATTGCGAGTCAAAATCTTGAACGGTGTGGCCGTAAAATGGGAAACGCCGAGCCGAAAAACGCGACTTTCCGGCGATGGGCGCGGCGAAGGCAGCCGGAGGCAGGCAAACCGGCCTCATCAAAAGACCGGCCCCCAAAGGGCCCCCGCCGCACCTCCCCCGCCCCGCTGGCCCTGCACTGCACGGCCAGACAAAAGCGCCCGTAAAGCGCCCGGCCGTCTGGGCCGCGCCTGCCTGGCGGTCGGGGTGCATCCACGCTACCTGCTGTAGCATTGTCTCTGTCGCACTTGTAGTGACAGACGGCAACAGTCGCCGTCTGGACTGGACCGGCCTTTCGGACGCCACCCAGAGCCCTGGCGAGACTCCGGCTCGGGGTTCCCTGCTCTGCCGAGCCTGGCGCGTGCCACGCGGGGAAGCCCACTGGGTGCCATTCATTCGCGCCCCTGCGCGCGGGGACTTCCCTGGCCTTTCCGGGCCTGACATGTGCTTTCCTTGTGCCTTCCCTGAGGTCGCAGCGGCAGGGCCGCCATCAGCACCCATGACGGTGGCCTATTTACGGATAATCTTCATAGGTTTAGAATTGATTACACATTGCCACTAAATTTAAAAATCATGTAATTTTGAGGCTATTTTAGCTGCACTCGCAGACTTTGTTTGGCACTACCTGCTCGAGGGTCGGAGCCAGGCACGTGGCCCGGCCGCCCGGCCCACCCCGGCCCCATTGACGCCAAACAAAAGGGACTGGGGATATAAAATCTCGGATGCAAAATTTTGAAATTTTCGACAAGTTGATCTTTTGAGAATAGTGGCGTAATAAGGTCAAAAAACTATCAATTTGGGTGAAAACCAGAAATTGCTAGGGCAATTTTGACAACTAAGCATGAGACAAATTTTTATGGGTATAGAATTGATCAGCGCGCTTCAAAACGCATATTGGCACTAATTTGAAAAATCGTTTCATTTTGAGCCAATTTCTGCTGCACTCGTGCACTTTGCCACCGGCTGGCCCGGAATCGGCTGGGACCGCACCGAGCCTCCTCGCCGGACCCAGAGGTGGCGTTCGCACAGCTATCCCAGACGTCGACAGTTTCTTTCTTCGTCTGTGCCGTCTGTCTCTGCCAGTGCGACAGAGACAATGCTACAGCAGGTAGCGTGGATGCACCCCGACCGCCAGGCAGGCGCGGCCCAGACGGCCGGGCGCTTTACGGGCGCTTTTGTCTGGCCGTGCAGTGCAGGGCCAGCGGGGCGGGGGAGGTGCGGCGGGGGCCCTTTGGGGGCCGGTCTTTTGATGAGGCCGGTTTGCCTGCCTCCGGCTGCCTTCGCCGCGCCCATCGCCGGAAAGTCGCGTTTTTCGGCTCGGCGTTTCCCATTTTACGGCCACACCGTTCAAGATTTTGACTCGCAATTTGGAGAGGCGTTCGGGAACAAGTAGGACTACAACGCTGAGAAGCCCGATTTTGGATATCGTGTCCAGGGGCCGAGCTACAGCACTCTCCGTTTTTCGACCCGATCACGGCAGAAGGCAAACAGGCAATGTCGGGCCGGGTTTGACTGGACCGGAGACGGGCCTGGTCTATTACCAGTCTCTGTACCAAGTTTGAAATTTTTTGGCCCAGCCGTTTTCGAGAAATCGCGATTTTCATTTCGGTCTGCATCGGCTCCCCGCGCGGAGGCACGGCCGGCGGCCGACCTGATGTCTCGTCTTAAGGACGTAGGAGCGGGTGACTTTTCTGGAGATGGGTTGCATCCGAGAGCGTTTTTGGGGTGCTTCCGCAGTCGTCTGAGGCCGGGTCCCGATGCCCCGCCGACCTGTTTGCAGACAATGATCCCTCGGCCGGCTGTTTATGGCCGGCCTGCTGGAGTGCTGGTGAATGACACCCCGGCCCGGGGCTCGGCCTGGGCCGCACTGAGCAGATCGCCAGCTTTTCGTGAGCAGGGGGTCGGTTTCAACTTCTAAGTCCTAGCTTCAGGTCCAAATCTTTAGTTCTGTCAAAATTTGACAAAATATTTAGTACGAAGTACTGATTATTTCTGTGTAACTCTAAAAAACTGTCTGCCTTGCTCTCCAAAAGTGAGAGCAGAAACTTTATTTTTAGATGGAAAGATTTGAAATGTCGTCCTGATTACATTGGTGAACATCCCATAAGTGTCAGACGACGCCCTAGAAAATTTTTAATTTCAAGAGGCGATTAGACCGCCTCCCTTTTGTGTGAAAAGGCCTCGTTCACAATGGGCTGCGAAGAGGCGACGGTGATGACAGGCTAATTTATTACCCCCGGACACGAAATGGAAATATTTTTAAGTCCCTTATTTTATTTTGAAATACGCAGCAATGGTATCTTTGCAGCGTGACGAGTCCAAAGCTGTTCGAATTTTTGTTCCACGATAATTTTTACCGAAATGGCGACCTAGGCCGTGGGCGCCGTGGGCCGCCTGCATCGCAGACGGTTCCTGGCCGGCAGCGACGGAGTGGCCCGCACGCTCCTATTGTCCGCCGCGGCGCGTCTCCTCCGACCCCGGCTACCTGCTGCAAGCTCCACTGTGCGACGGAAACAACAGATAGGCCGATGCAGCCTGTCTCTCTCTATTGGTAGAGGCCCTGCAGATTTGAGTGATTTTCTAGAGCACAAGACGCGAGTATCACACCTCCTAGAGTTGTGGAGAAAACTTGCGCGTACACAGAAAGGCATGGCCTAGGGGCTGTAATGTTCCATTTTCTCGCCGTTTCATTAGATTTCCCTTGGGAGATCCCCAAAAATCACTCATTTTCAAGGCATTCGAGGAGCGCTCCAGGAAGGTTCAGCGCGAATCGGAGCATGCCATCCCCTCCATACAGTCCCTGCCAACAAGTGTGTCAAGTTTCGTGCCACTGCGACCCTTGGTTTTCCCGTCTCGTGCTCTAGAAAATGCCAAAAACAGCCAAAATTTCAAACTTTGAGGCGTCGCGACGCCTAAATTTAGCGTCGCCGGGCGAAATGGTTCGGCATGATGGGTTAACACATAGATCACTATCGATTAGTAAAATAACAAAATTTCGCTCCTACGCCCTTAACCTAAACGAATGGCATGGAACTTCACGCTTGCTCAGAATTGTTAGTTGGAAACCTGGCCCGACCCGCAGACATGGCTCGTTGAAAAAATGCACTGTGGACGTAAAAGTTGTGTATCTTAAGGCAAAACTTACCGAAACTTATCGTTTAGAACCTAGATTCGAGTCGTGGTACGTCTTGTTTCATTAAAACACTCGGTCATTACCTGCCCCAACCAAGAATTTGAATTTAAAAAAAAAAAAAAAAAAAAAAACACTATGGGCATTAATGTTGTGTAGCTCAAAGCAAAACTCATCAAAACTAAACCTTTCTTACCTAGATTCGTGGTGTGATACATCGTGCATCATTGGAATTTGTCGCAGGAAACCTGGCCCGCCCCATTAATACTAGGGGTACGCGCCGTTTAGTTTGGGCGCGTAGCAGGCGAGCGACGCGAGTCCTGTAGGCAACAGCTGCACGCGATACACCTCGGTGCCGCGGGCTTGCCGTGAGGAGGCACCAGGCCTGAGTTTGACATTCGCCTTCGCGTCTTGCCGATCAGTCGCGGCTGGCCATTGAGATTAGACCCATGCTTAGGCCGCCAACAGAGCAAATGAGGGTAACGGTAGGCGCGGCTGCCCATGCCCACCGGGAGAACGTTCCGACCGTGCGCGTGAGCGCGAGGGCAAGGGATCGACGGCGGGTGGTGTAAACCTACGATAGGCAACAATAATTCGAAGTACAGTCCGCGTAAAAGTAGACGAAGCGCGACTTATTGGCTCATACTGGGAGAATTGAGGGTCTGGGATACAAATGGAAGTGATTTTCGTTATTAGCACACCATTTACAGCTGGGATCAACGCCAAACTCGATTACAAAATTTTGGTCCCGAATTGATTAATATTGGGTGAAGTATGGGTCACAGGAAAATTTGGTGGTCATTTTTGAGGTCAGCACACCAAAATCTGCTCAAAACAATGTAAAACTTGACTTGAAAATTTTGATCCCGAATTACCTAATTTGAGATAAATCTGAAGTTGAAATAGAAGTGATTTTCGTAATCAGCACTACAAAAACTGCAGGAACCAATGTAAAATTCGATTTCAAAATTTTGATCCCAAATTGATTGATATTGGGTAAAGTATGGTAAAATTTGGTGGTCATTTTTGAGGTCAGCACACCAAAATCTGCCCGAAACAATGTAAAACTCGACTTGAAAATTTTGGTCTGAAATTACCTAATTTGAGATGAAAATATAAATCTGAAGTCGAAATAGAAGTGATTTTCGTGATCAGCACTCCAAAAACTGCAAGAATCAATGTTAAATTCAATTTCAAAATTTTGGTCCCAAATTGATTGATATTGGGAGGTCAGCACACTGAAAACTGTGGGGTACAACAAACATCTCAATTTTGAAACTTTGGTTCCAAATGCCATATCTCTAGATTAAAATGTAGGTTTTGGAACTGTCCTTTTTGTAAATAGTACACTGAAAACAACAGGTATTGTACTTTAACTATTGTTCCTATTTGCCTTCATGACGACCCCTCTGTCAGCACCAATACCCTGATGCCACACCAATGCCAACCCTTCAGTCGAGTAACATTCAGCTCCCAGCATTGAATCGCTTAATTGGTTACTCGTATGCTTGAGTCACCATTCGACATCTCTTCTTTTATAACTAATGAATTCAGTGTTATTAGCAATAGAAGCCTTTTATCACCCTGTCATTTTAAACCAGAGAATTAAACAATATTTATTGGAATATATTATCATAGTTAATGTTAACAGACTCAGTTTAGGGCAGGCTGATCTGAACCATTTTACGGTGAACAACTGTCTCAAATCCAGGGAATCGTCTGATGTCAAGGCCAATTATTGCTGAAGACGCAAACATCAGTTTATCTTATTCTGAGTAAATCAAAAAGAGAGCCAGCTTAAACTAAGATCACCACTTAGTACCAGTAGTGGCAGACAATTTTTGATCAAGTTGAATGAATCGTCTCATAAAATCAAATGACCCATTCACTCATCGCTCAAAAACTGAATGGCCTCTACTGATCCAATGTCAAACACAGTATGCGCTACACTTACTCAACCAAATGTTCATCTTAATATAAATTAAGGTTAGCACTGATGTAACCTCACAGTATTCTAATAATGTTTATGCTCAGAGTCAAAGTCAACAAAGATCTTTTTGCCAATATTGCCTGGTTTCTATAGAACACATTAATTTGTCTATTGAGATTGAATAAGTAAACATCTAGATATTATATCCTAGAAAAAGAAAGCAGGTAGACACACAAAGTTGGAAAGGTAATCTATCATTCTTCTTGCCATTCTCAACCACACTGCACTATACCACTGATCTGGAGAAATATTCCCCACTGGCAGGTGAGGGGGGAGGGGGTCGAAACGCGTAATCATTTTTACTTTCATTTTCCGTATTTCACTGAGTTGGCACTCCAGAGCTGTTTCAAACATTCTAAATTGTTGAAAAACTATCCCAGAGCCCATTTTGTAACTATTCTGCTCTTTATTTTGTTTTATTTGCGAAAGCACCGTATTTAAGACTCGGCCGCGGGTATGAAAAATTGGTATACTGCGGGACACTGCTACCAACCAAACAACGCTGAGAACCTGATTCAAAAAGATGTTTTTAATATTTCAAACTGTGCTTATCATTAAAATAAGATAAACTCCCCCTGTGGGAGTTTTGATAGATGTTCGGTGCAAAACTTGGTAACTATTGGTGGTCTAGTTGCTGAGAAACGTGAGTGAGTACATACAGACAGACAGACAGACACACGACGAGTCACTTTTTGGAGCGCCCAAACACAGCAAGGGCTCGCTATCGCTCGCCAATGATAGATCAAAAACACGCTTTTATAACTTAAACAACGTCTTCGTCAGAGGAAAACTTATCGAAACTTATCGTTCGTAACCTAAATTTAAGGTTTGGTACTTCGCGATTGATTATAACTACAAGTTGGTAACCCACGATTTTGAAATTAAAAAGAAATCACTTTTGACGTAAAAGTTGTGCATTTTAGGGCAAAACTTTTCAAAACTCATTATTCTCAACGTAAACGTAAGGTTTGGTACTTCGCAGTTGATTGTAAGTTCAAGAAGGTAACGTGGCCCGACCAACGAATTTGAAATAAAGGAGAAATGCACTTTCAATGTTAAAGTTGTGCATCTTAGGGCAAAAATTATCGACTCTTATCGTTCTTAACCTAAATTTAGGTTTTAGTACTTCGCGTGTGATTATAACTACAAGTTAGTAACCTGGCCCAACCCACGATTTTGAAATTTTAAAAAAAATGACTGTGAACGTAAATGTTGTGTATCTTAGAGCAAAACTTATCGAAACTTATCGTTCGTAACCTAAATTTAAGGTTTGGTACTTCGCGATTGATTATAACTACAAGTTGGTAACCTGGCCCAACCCACGATTTTGAAATTAAAAAGAAATCACTTCGCACGTAAAAGTTGTGCATTTCAGGGCAAAACTTTTTAAAACTCATCGTTCTCAACCTAAATGTAAGGTTTGGTACTTCGCACTTGATTGTAACTTCAATTGGGTAACGTGGCCTGACCCACGAATTTGAAATAAGAGAGAAATGCACTTTCAACGTAAAAGGTGTGCATCTTAGGGCAGAACTTAACGAAACAGATCGCTTTTAACCTGAATTTAAGGTGTGGTACTTAGCATTTGATGACAACCACACGTTGGGTATCTGGACCGACCCACCAATTTATCACTTGAGGGCTCACGCATCTGTGACCATAATGGTCTGTCGTGGAGCAAAACTTTTGGCAAAACAAACGAAAACTAACGATTTTGAGTCGAAATAACAAACCATCGTCAAGTCATGACTGACGGTTTAAGTGGGTCGGGCCAACTTCTTCGGCCATTTGGGGGTCCTTGAAATGTGGGTCGGGATACAATCCAGAAGCAAAACAAACGCTAAACAAACATAAACAAACGAAAAACAATCAAAAACATACGGTCCGACTTGGGCGGGACTGATGGGTCAGGCCACCTTCACAGACCTAAGGCCTTCTCACCGTGAGAAGATGTCGCATACTTATCAAATCCACTTTCGTAACAGTCGAAAACGTCGGCCAAATTGGCTGAATTCATTCTTGTACACTCATTTCCTGTGTGCAATTTTTGTGCGTGGTCTTGCACAATTTTGTGCACACTGTGAGAAAAAATTCACAGATAAGTTGTGGTCAATAGACCCTTTCGCTCGTCGCCGAGTGAAGAGCAAAAGAAATCTAAAGGTCAGGAACCAGCAGTGCGCCACCTAGCGGCCGGTACTGTGAAAAGTCATAAGCTGAATCCTGATTGGTCACAAGCATAGGTCTCGACGAAGTTCAAAGCAGCTGCCGCTAGGTGGCGCGCTACTCGTTCCTGATTTTTGATTACTTTTGTTCTTCACTCGGCGACGAGCGAAAGGGTCTATTGGTTGCACGGACGGTAGGGTGGCCCAAAATAAAACGAAGTTTCTCCAATCGTCCAATTCCGCTCAGAAATCGATTCTACATTTTAAAAAAGTTACCCTATGTTTTTTTGTTTTGCTGTGAGACGATTTTAAATACCAGCTCAAGAGCAAAAAAGTTTTATCGCCTTTTTTTGACACTAAGACGATCATAAATATTGCAATTTTCATCCGATTTTCAAAAACAAAACGGCAAATTGTTCGTCTGTTTACGGCCAACAAATAACTTTCTCATCACTTTTTGGTCACTTCGTCTTTGGTCCCGTTTATGGGAAAACACACATTTTGTTCTATACTTGTTTCCGACGGCTGAGACCGGGACTTGTCTACTTTTTTATCTTTCCCTATCCCAAAAGCAGCCGCACACGTGAAATGGAGCCATGCAAATCAATCTGCCTACCGTTAAGGGGCCAATAATATTATTGCGTCATTTTCGACATTGTAGAAATTCTTTCCGGCCCTGAGCTGGTAATTTTGCTCGGATCTTCAAGAGCGAAACAGCATTGTGTTCAGTTTTTTAAGGCCAACAGAAAAGATACATACCATTTTTTGATTGCGTTGTGGGTTTCGTTTTGCTGGTAACGCCCCAAAATAGCCAAACATTGACCAAAAATCAAATGGTTTGGACCCGTTTTGACCCTTTCTCTCATCTGGAATCGTAAAGGGAAAGGTAAAGGGGTGATCATCCGTTGGTCCTTACGATTTCAGATGAGAGAAAGGGTCAAAACGGCTCCAAACCAGTCAATTTTTGGGCTCAGTTTGGCTATTTTTGGGCATAGGGGTTCAGAGGATCATACTTGACAGTATGTGAACAGAAAGTTTCTGTTAACAAAACTGCTGTGAACAGAAAAAATCTGTTTTCCAAGCATATGGAAACAGAAAAACACTCTACAAACTGAAGTGTGTACTCAGTATGCATCTACAGATGCATACCTACAAGTACACATCGACAGATGCATACTTGGCGGAGTACACACCTACAGATGCATACTTGGCTGAGTACACACCTACAGATGCATACTTGGCTGAGTACACATCTACAGATGCATACTTGAATGAGCACACATCTACAGATGCACACGTTGCAGGTGTGGCCTCAGCCAAGTATGCATTCTGTAGATGTGTACTCAGCTGAGTATGCATCTGTAGATGTGTACTCAGCTAAGTCCGCATCTGTAGATGTGTACTCAGCTGAGTATGCATCTGTAGGTGTGTACTTACAAGTATGCATCTGTAGATGCATACTGAGTGCACACTTCAGTTTGTAGAGCAAAGATACCCCGTTATGATGTCGCTTGCTGCTAGTGTCGCAAAACTGGTAACAACAGAACAACAAGCTGTTGGCAACAATCAGAAGTAACCGAAAATGTGTGGTTTCCTATGTTTCTTTTACTTTAAGTTTACAGTATTTAACTAGTCAAAGTTAACAAGTACTGTACTTATAATTATACTGGTCAAAGTATGTACCCCTTTCCTTAATTGTATTGATGTTCCTTGTAACTTAAAGACTTACAAATTTTTATTTTAACTATGTTTTTTTTTTTTTTTTGATCTCTATGGGGTACTATGAATGTGATTTTATTTTTTAGTCTTGGTCCATGGTCCCCCAAACAATATTAAGTGGATTTCTGTCTACCCATGAGTCCTCGTGCGCCTGCTTTACTGGGTATCGCAGGTCTTACCTCCACAAAGTATTCCAAAGAGATTTCGTACCAAGATTCATAGGTTTTTGGTAAATTTAAGCCTGTGTTTGATTTTTCCCCACTTTGGCGGGGAAGAATCGCACACTGTTTTTCCTCGTTCACCCAGAAAAACGGGATCTTGTCATAAGATCATTTCCATTGTCACAAGAGCTAAATGCTCTTAAGGACAGCAAGTGCTAAATGATCTTGTGATTCGCGTTTTGCACTTGTGACAAGAGTATTTTGAGCATTGAGATCGGGTGTTTTAGCTCTTGCAAAAAGAGTTTCTGTGTCAAGAGTTTTGCTCTTGCTGTCGTGAAGATCCGAAAACTCTTGTTGGAAGTTCAAATAACAGGCTGGCTGCCAGTCAAAACGAATTTCTACGAGTATTCGACCCCCGTACCGATCAGTTACTGACCACCACCTGTGACCACTGGGCTACCCACTCCTCCCGACAAGACCAATGTTGCAGCGGCTTTGGGTAGGGCGGCGGCAACGCCAACGCGTCACCCCACGCGGCATTGGCAGCCTCGTTGCTCTGCGCTCCACTAAGCCGTCAGCAGTGCGGTAGCTCAGTGGTCTCCGTGCCTGGCGGCTGGATAGGAAGTCGAGTTCGGGGTTCAACTCCCCGGAGCGCAACCAGTTTCTCCTGGCGCAGTGTCATTTGATATTGTAGTTCTGCCAGGAGATGGACTGTGGGACACTTGGGACCCCAGGAAAGGGAGCGAGCTATCGTTTTCTTTGCGCATCCGCTCTCATTTGTAAATACAGGCGTCCAGCAACACCGGCCTCTCTCAGAGAATAGTATAGCCGAAGTGGCACAGCCCCGAGCTGGAAATACAGCCGTCCGTGGATCAAATACTCATTTTCATTTAGCCAAGAGTATTTGCTCTTATGACAAGATCCTGCGTCAAGAGTATTTTTTCAAGAGCTTTTGGGCTCTAGGGACAAGAGCATGCTTTTCTGGGTGTTCATAACTGAATGACGCCGTAAACACACCAAACGAGGGCTGGAATGTCTTTCTTTGAGGCTCGATCAAATGCTTTGGCTAAATATTGTCAAAGTCAAAATCGAGAAAGTTTGCAAAACGTCCAGTTCTTCCCCGCCCTGACCCTAAGGTTTTTGAGCCGGCGCATCGAATGGCGTACGATTGTTGATAGTGTAACAAAGAAATGTGCGTTGAGAAAACAAAAATCAGTTGCTACGTATCGTCCGAACAGTTTCTAATTTAAAGACTGGCAATGCAATCCTTAGTAGGGTGTCCCACGGGATTTGTTTTTTCACGAAAACAGATGAGCGCCGTTCAGATATTGAAAGAGGGCCCCAAAAGACAAAGATCGGCATAAAGCAAACTTTCTTGGACAATTGATCCAGAAAGAGGAAGAAGGGAATAACTTGACATAACCAAATTGAGTTTTTGTTTTATTATTGTGCCTTATAATAGTTTACATCATTACATCAAATTATTTGACTCAATTCCTAGCAGTTTAGGAGAAAACCCACATAGAAAAAGGATACAACTCAACATGACCCCTTTTACGCCCTAAATTTAGCGGATAATAAAATCAACTCAACCGAAGCCCACATGACTCCGTTGAAAATATTGTCAATAGGAGATAACTCAACTTGCATTTTTAGGAATCTAGTGTAAAAACAATTAAGTCAACTTAAGACCCCTTCATTTTAAGAACTGAAATGGAAAAAAGAGCTAAGTCTAAAAAAATACACCAGAGTAACAAGCACATTATGCTGACTATAGTTCCACTTGACATGTCTCCAAATTCCACTCTGTTTAGGAAATACAAGTTAAGATGACTCCGTTTCCCACTTAAACGGAACGTGATAAGTCACAGAAACCCTCTACGGAGTGATCTGGCACTTTTGGTGTTTGTTTCAAAATTTAAGTAATGCTTTTTGAACTTGTTATCATCTACAATATTCATTTGTTTTGTTTTAGTTTACCCTGATAACAGTTTTTTGTTTCTCCTGAAAAATGGTCAAAATGGAGTTATCCCCTTCTTCCGCTTCCTGGATCAATTTTTACCCCCCGTGCAACGCCCCTGAACAAATTTGTCCCAAGAGGTGTACGTCCCAAGAGGTGTACGCCTCAATACACAGGTAGCGCCACAGGTCGACTTTTCAACTGATTTTTGATTTCTCACCGCACATTTCTTTGTTACACATTTAGACGAAATGGCTCTACAAACATGAGAGAAGATGCGGCTCGGCGCACGTTTCCTGCCTTCTCCTGTCGTGTTGGCGGGGGGGGGGGGGGGGGGGGGGGGGGGGGGGCGTCATAAAGTAGGCGTGTAGATCGGCCATAGACCCACGGTGCAGAAAATCAAGAAAATCGTCATTTTTGGCACCTTCCAGAAAAACGTCAAACTTTGTTCTAACTTCTAACAGTTTCTAATCGGTTCAAGGTAAAATTCTGGGGTTGGCTTCATTGTATTCTTTGGTTCATTCTCTGCACGATTGCATCCTCGGGAGATCCAAAAACCCTATTTTTGACCATTTCCCCAAGATTTGGGACTTTTAAGGTCATTTTTCAGTGTTTTTTTAGCCACCTTCCGTAAAAACTCGGTCAAGTCGGAAAAGCGAAGAAAAGTTAACTAGGGGTACGCGCCGTTTAGTTTGGGCGAGCGATGCGAGTAAGATTAGGCAACAGCTGCACTGCGATACACCTCGGTGCCGCGGGCTTGCCAAACCGCGAGGAGGCACCAGCGACCTGAGTTTGATATTGGACTTCTGCATAGGCCGGGGTCCATGAGCGCACGGTAGGCAGGCGCGGCAGGCGCGGGTACAGGGAAAGGGGAGGGGAAAGGGGTTTTTACGCCCCCCCCCCAAGCACCTAGATAGCCACCTGAAAGGCAGGCAAAAAGTGCTCTTCCCCCCCCCCCCCCCCCAAGGCTGCCTCTGGATCCGCCACTGAGGCGCGGCTGCCTATCCACCGGGCGCCCACGTTCCCACCGTGCGCGTGAGCACGAGGGCAAGGGGTCGAGGGCGGGTGGTGAAGCCTACGATAGGCAATAATAATTCGAAGTACAATGCGCGTAAACGCAGACGAAATGCGCGACTTACTGGCTCATATTGGGAGAAATGAAGGTGTGAAATACAAATGGGGGTGATTTTCGTAATCAGCACACCATAAACAGTTTAGATCAACGCCACACTCGATTTAAAAATTTTGGTCTTAAATGGATTAATATAGGGTGAGGTATTGGTCAGAGCAAAATTTGGAGGTCATTTTTTAGGTCAGCACACCGAAAATTGACGGAGGCAATGTAAAACTCGACTTGAAAATTTTGGTCCTAAATTACCTAATTTGAGATGAAAATATAAGTCTGAAGTCGAAATAGAAGTGATTTTCGTGATCAGCACTTTAAAAACTGCAGGAATCAATGTAAAATTCGATGTCAAAATTTTGGTCCCAAATTTATTGATATTGGGTGAAGTATGGGTCAGAGGGAAATTTGGAGGTCATTTTTGAGGTCAGCACACCAAAAAGTGCCGGAAACAATGTAAAGCTCGGCTTTAAAATTTTGGTCCCAAATTACCTAATTTGAGATGAAAATATAAGTCTGAAGTCGAAATGCAAGTGATTTTCGTGATCAGCACTCCAATAACTGCAGGAATCAGTGTAAAATTTGATGTCAAAATTTTGGTCCCAAATTGATTGATATTGGGTAAAATATGGGTCAGGCGAAAATTTGGAAGTCATTTTTGAGGTCAGTATACTGAAAACTGCAGGGTACAACATACATCTCAACTTCGAAAATTTGGTTCAAAATTCCATGTCTCTAGATAAAAATGTAGGTTTGGCATTAAAATAAATGTCTTTTTTTGTAAATGGTACACTGAAAACTTCAGGTACTACTCTATTGTTCCTATTTGTCTTCGTGAAGACCCCTCTGCCCTGATGCCACACCAATGCGAACCCTTCGGTCGAACCTCCCAGTATTGAATTGCTTAATTGGCTACTCGTATGTTTGAGTCACCATTAGACATCTCTTCTTTTTTGGAACTAATGAAATCACAATGTTATTAGAAACAGAAGCCTTTTATCACCCTGTCATTTTAAACCAGAGAACTAAACAATAATTATTGGAATATATTATCATAGTTAAAGTTAAGAGACTCAGTTTAGGGCAGGCTGATCTGAACCATTTTACTGAGACCAATTGAATCAAATCCAGGGAATCGTCTGATGTCAAGGCCACTTGTTGCTTAGTACGCTAACGTAACTTTATCTTTTTCTGAGTAAATTTAAAAGAGAGCCAGCGTAAACCAAGATCCACACTTAGTACCAGTTGTCGCAGACAATTTTTTATTAAGTTCAATGAATCGTCTCATTAAATCGAAGGACCTATTCACTCATCGCTCAAAAACTGAATCGCCTCATTAAATCTTATGTCAAACATAGTAGGCACTACATTCACTCAACCGAATGTTCATCTTAATATAAATCAAGGTTAGTACCTCACAGTTTTGTAATAATGTTTATTCCCAGAGTCAATGCCAAGAGTCAACAAAGATCTTTTTGCCAATATTGCCTGGTTTCTATACAATATATTAATTTATTTCTCTAATGTGATTGAATTAGTAAACAACTAGAAATGATATCCTGAGAAAAGAAGCAAGTAAACTCACAAAGTTGGAAAGGTAATCAATTATTCTTCTTGCCATTCTCAAGCACACAGCACTAAACCACTGATCTGGAGAAATATTCCCCAGTGGCGGGTGAGGGGGTAGGGGGTCGAATCGCGTAACCATTTTCACTTTCATTTTCCGCATTTCACTGAGTTGGCACTTTAGAGCTGTTTCAAACATTCTATATTGTTAAAATACTATCACAGAACCCATTTTGTGACCATTCCGCTGTTTATTTTGTTTTATTTGCGAAAGTACCGTTTTTACGAGACGACTCGGCCGCGGGTATGAAAAATTGGTACACTGCGGTATGACCAACCAAACAACGCTAATAACCTAATTCAAAAAGATGTCTTGAATATTTCAGACAAAGTTTATCGTTGAAATAAGATAAACTCCCCCTGTGGGAGCTTTGGGAGATGTTCGGTGCAGAACTTGGTGACTATTAGTGCTGTAGTTGCTGAGAAACGTGAGCGTTTACGAACACACAGACAGACAGACAGAAAGACTCACGACGAGTCACTTTTTGGAGCGCCCAAACACAGCAAAAGCTCGCTATCGCTCGCCAAAAATAGGTACAGATTGGCCAAAAAAATTTTGCGTGACCTAATATTTTGGCAAAAGTCTAGTCTCTGGGTAGGCAAACCACCCACAAAAAAAATCAGCAAAATCGGGGGGGGGGGGGGGCGGGGACAGGCTCGGCTGATCATAAATAATTCGGCTCCTTCTGTCTTCTCCTTCTGTCAAATACTACTACTTCACAGCCTCCTAGAAATACACGAACCCGAACGACACGGCTGACTTGACTCCCACGAACCCGGCTGCACTCGGACACTTCCCCACACTCCGACGATTTCTCGCGCTCACGCTCTCGCAAGCGTCGCCTTAACTGTAGTGTATATAGCTTTGTATACAATTGCTCAGCAAAGAAGCCTAGCCTGCCGAAGGACGGTAGGTTAGAGTGGTTCGTTTTTCCTTCATGTTCAAATTTTGGAGTTGGGTAACTTTCTTTCGGTTCCGCTTTCCATATGATGAATTTTGGCACCTCAGCCGGCAAAATCTGCCCAGCGGAAAAGGTCGCGAAAGGGGCTTAAGTGCGCCTTAACAGCCCTTAATGACTCAACGTCTAAGTATCGATGTAGGACCTTCGCCATATTGTAAATATAGTGATTTTGACGCCCAAGGGTCAAAATTTTGACCGTTTTGCCGTATCTTTACTCCTTCAGGGCGAAAAAAGCGAAAACGTTGCAAAAACATCCTATTTAGCTCAAAACACTATTTTAGACCACGTTTTCGCTTTTTTCGCCCTGAAGGAGTAAAGATACGGCAAAACGGTCAAAATTTTGACCCTTGGGCGTCAAAATCACTATATTTACAATATGGCGAAGGTCCTACATCGATACTTAGACGTTGAGTCATTAAGGGCTGTTAAGGCGCACTTAAGCCCCTTTCGCGACCTTTTCCGCTGGGCCGATTTTGCCGGCTGAGGTGCCAAAATTCATCATATGGAAAGCGGAACCGAATGAAAGTTACCCAACTCCAAAATTTGAACATGAGGGAAAAACGAACCACTCTAACGGTAGGTGTTAACGCCACGCGTGGATTGTCGATACTGGCGCAGCATCGCGAAGCCTGTTACGACAAGACACGGTCTGCCGTACACCTACCTTGTCGAAGCATACATCTATAGATGTGTGCGTGCAAGTACGCTCCGGCAGCAGTGTACTAAGCACACATTGATCTTGTAGTGTAAATGAGCACCAAGGCACTCCGATTCACTCTAATATTCTTCTGGTTCCACACTCATTTCGTACTTTCACTTAGGTAAGGGCCTCTGAGGGGCATAATTTCTCTGCCTTTGGTGCGCTTTCGAGTCCGGATGATGGAGATGGTCTTTTTCGTTAGCTCTTTCTACTACGCCTGATGAGTTTCTTTGTAAGGGATCTGCAGGTTGCACCGGTCAACTGGAAGGCACTTTCCCCCGGGCGACACGTCTTCGTCGTGGAGCGCCCCTCTGAGTCCACCGTGACCGTACGGCTGCTCAGCGGCTCCGCTGAGCTTGCAGTGAGGATGGAAACGGGCGTGGGCCCCACCAGACTGCGGATCAAACCACTGATTTGGCGCGTAGGCATGGCTGTCAACTTAAGCGGTAAGCGCACGCACACTGACTGCACCTAATCGGAGATAGAATTGAGGTCACCTCGGTCACACATACTACCTTACCCATATGAAAAGCACATGCAGAGAAGGTGACAAAAAATAAGAACACCTAGCCTAAGGTGTCCCACGATATTTTTAAAATGCCTTTTTTGTTGAGTGCCGGGGTGGATCTGAAAGATGACACAAAATGAAGACGATCTGTGTAAAGCGATTGAATTTCGGACATTGAAAAGTGCCCGCGCATCGCGGTTGAAGTTTGTGACAGAGTAGGGTAGGACATGGGGTTACAAAAACAGCCGTCGGTAAGCCATTTTTCAATTGATTTCCATTCCAAAAACGGCGTTGTGTTTGTAAAGAAAAAGCCGGTATTTTTTGTAAAAGCGTATTTTCTGTACAACTCAATGCCTCTGATCAAGGGGTACAATTCTTCGCAAAACTTGCTAACTTCAAACTTTAAAACCGTTTTTGACCCACTTTTAGTAATTGGATCTCATAAAAGTGAGCATATTTGGATTTCGCAAGAAAAATTACATCAGAAAATGTAACATTCACATTTTGATATTCAGTTGCCTACCTCTCAGGGGCAAAAAATATGACATTTTAGTGATTTTCGTATCTTTTGCCTCATATTTAGATTCTCTGGACCAAAATACATCGGAAGAAGTACTTTTCAGTCTTCAAGATGCGGTTGCAATAATTACTAAAATATTGTATGTTTTGCCACTACGAGTTAGGCAACCGCATCTTGAAGGAAGAAAAGTACTTCATCCGATGTAATTTGGTCCAAGGAATCAAAATATGACCTTCAAAAAAATATGCAAGCATCGGATGAATATATAAACGAGCGGTCTCCCTCTCAGGCCGTCTGCGTATTTCACATTTACTGTTGAATTTTCACGTGCTGACTGAGCGCATTACACTCACCCTTCCAAGACCACATTGCTATCAATAATCAAAAACAAAGCTGAGCCCCATTTTGCTCTCGTCATGAGAGCAATGTGCTCTCGTCATGAGAGCAATGTGCTCTCGACTATTTTGAAAGCATTTTGCTCTTGTATTTAGAGCATTTGTCTCGAACTGAAAACCGATTTTTTTAAGTGTGCCGCCCATTTAAAATGGAAATCGGGCAACTTGAGTGGGATTTTGTTTGATCTGTAGAAAAACAACTTCTGCTTTCGCAGGTATTCCAGTGGTCCCCCAAATCACCGCGCTTTGCGCCTCCATCCGGGGCCGGCACTGGAACGACAGCTGCGGCGCTGCGTGCCAGGACCGCCTCCGGGGCCTCGTGGACCGCGCGGCGGCCGGCGCTGCCACAAACGCCCAGCGGGGCGCGGTCGGCTGGATGCGCCTCGCCATCAGGTCGTTGTCGGCGGCGGCTAACAGCGCCGGGACCCTCAGGCTCGCAACCGACGTGGCATCCTACCTGCGCGGCGCACGCAGCCAGGTCAGCACTACACTGATAAAAATTTTCTCGTTACCTAATGACACTTTTATTGCTAATTTTTATTGCGGAAAGATTTATTTTGGAACAGATATCTTGTTCGTACACTGTCGTATAGCACCAGAAGGATAGTTCCACAACGACAAACTTGTAATAACATAATTTACAGTCCATCTTCAAAAACAAGTCGTTGACTAACAACAAATGTTCTTAGCGACAAGTATTTTAAGTCCATAATAATATTTCTAATGTTTGCGACACATTAATTGTGTACTTTTATCGCTAACTTAATTTTTCATGGTCCTTATTCTAATAACTATCTCACTATGACTTTTGTAAAAACAAAATTGATGATGATTTCAATGTTACTTACCATTTGTTTTTAGTTAAGCAGATAATGACAAAAGATGTTGTTCGTTCACACACAAATACCAGCATAAGTTATGGTGATAACAAGTAAATTGTTCTTCTGCGACAAATTGTCGCTAAATTACTAAATTTTCACTCATTTGCTTGTTTCTGTACAATTATTTTTAACAGTGTGCTACCCAAGACTGTTCACGGTCATGGATTTTTCCATAGTCTCACCACGGTATTTTTGCGATAAAACCGAGTTTGAAGACCTAGATTTAAAATTACCGGTAAGATTCAACGTGACAATAAAATACGTATTTTTCGGTATTTTACGGAAAAATTGGGTAATATTGGTAAAATAAGGAGAAACGGCGGGTGTTTTGTATTTTTCACTGACAATGTATTTTGTTTTTGTTTTGAGTGCGTTACGATTACGGGTCAGGACGGGGAAAAACCGGACACAGTGGGGAAGAAACGCACACCCCAGTTTTGCGACAAATTCTCTGTCAGCTGAACTGTATACATTGTATGCAGTAAATACTGCTTACATGCTATGTACACAGCATATACTGTATACATGCCATGTATACAGCTTACGCTGCGTACATGCCCATGCATGCAGTAAATGCTGCGTACATGCTCATGTATACAGCTGGACCAGCCTATGCATTTTTTAGATGTGTACATCCCATGTACGCAGCATTTACTGCATACATGGGCACGCAGCATTAGCTGTGTACATGGCATGTATACAGTATTTGCTGTTTACATAGCATGTACGCAATATTTACTGCATACAATGTATACACTTCAGCTGACAGAGTTGGTCTATTTTGAGACGTAAAAAGTATTCAGTATTGCTCACGGTTGATCTGCCAGATTGCCTACTTGAGGAATTCAGCCTACTAGAACCAGAAAATGTACAAAACCACATCTTAAAGGTGTGTTGCTTCCAACCACTGAAAAACTTTCCCAATTCGTGTTCGAAATATCTCTTTTTTACGACTTTCCGAGCGGACTGTCACGAGAAATCCTATTGTAAACGAGAGATGAAATTTTCTAGCCCAACATGCGTTTAATTGTTTTTTGCAGATTCACAGCTCGATTACGTATAAAGGGTTCAATATGAAACGGGGAAAAACCGTGCACTTGAGCGGGGAAAAATCGAACACCGTTTTCTTCCATAAATATCGTCACATTGCCCAAACATCTCACAAAAGTGGCCGCAACACGAATATTTTAACATTTCTCAACATAAAGTGGTAATACAAACACGGCTTTTGACAATTTCATAATTTTTGCCCATTTAACCTCAAAAACGTGCCGCCATGGACTCCCTAACAGTGATAAGTGGATTTCTGTCTACCCATGAGTCCTCGGGCGCCTGCTTCTGCGGGTATCGCAAGCCTTACCTCCACAAATTATTCCAGAGGGATTTCAGACCAAGATTCATAGGTTTTTGTTAAATTAAAGCCTATGTTCGATTTTTCCCCTCGGGTGTTCGATTTTTGCCCACTTTGACGGGGAAGAATCGAACACTGATTTTTCTCTTTTATAATTAAATGACGCCGGGAACGGACTTAACGAGGGTTGAATTGTCTTTCTGTAAGGCTCGATCAACCGATCCAATGAATACTTTGGCTAAATATAGCCAATTGGAGTCAAGATCGAGAAAGTTTGCAAAACGTCCAGTTCTTCCCCGCCCTGACCCTACACACAAACTTGTCAGTACACACTTACAAATGAATACTTGCAAGTACACACATAAAATGCATACTTGGCGAACTTCACTCTTGCACGTGCACACATGGCAAATATCGAGGAATTCACACACTTTGCGAAGCATGCAGTTGTGTTTTCTCGCAAGTATTCATTTGCAAGTGTGTAGACAGTTTGGTTTGAAATGTAGTTTTAAGAGTCAAAAACTTTCATTTCTTTGGTTTTTAAATCCAAAATTTTGCATTATTAGAATATTTTAGGAAGGAGTATCGGTCTTGTTATGCTGATCATATTTTAATCATGTTAGGTGAATTGACTTTTCGGTTAAGTTTGTTCCGGGATATAACAAAACATACAAGTTTCAAAAACAGCAGAAATCAACTTGACATAAAAAGTTACATCGATAGAAAGTTTTCCCAACTGGACAGAAACGTTTTAAATGGTTGACTTAAAAAAATGATGTTGACATTTTCCACCTCTCGTGGCAAAACCGCCAGGTTTTCGGAAGCGTAAACAAGCTATCGTGGTGGGTCTTAACATAAAACGTCTAATTACACCAATCCCGAGACAAAATTTTAGCCATGCTAAACTTATCGCTCAAAAGGCGCTTTATTTCATTTTATTTCTCCGTTTGCCCTATGCTTCGGCCGAGGCCATGGCCGAGGACCCATGCTATACATTTCTCTGACCGAAAGCATGTATTGCATGGGTAAAGTGAAGTAAAAGACGATAGACCCGGGCGCTGCCCCCACCCTCCCTTGGATCATTAAAATCAGTGAAATTTCAAATCCGTCTAAATTTCAAAGTATTTGTTCTCAAGTGTTCAATTCTTGAGAAAAGGTTGTGAGGAGGTGAGTATCTCGAAGTGTATCGAAAAAAATTTAGATCACCGCTCTGTTGAGTTGAAATACGGGGGATTTCTAAAAAGTGATCCATGTTTTGTAACCTTACCCTACAGGACCGATAAATGTAATCAAGACAACAGTTGCAAATTTGCAAATTATTATAGTTTTAAACTATAATAATTTGCAAATGTAACAAATTACATACTACACACAAACAGTTGGTTGTAGAAAAAGGTTGAAGTGCCTGCAATGATAGATGCATCAGTTAGTTAAGATCTCAGTTCTGCATAACTCAAAGTACGAAGATTAATGCATACCTTGACTTTGATGGTGCCAGTTTACTGTTCCTGTTTACACCATGGAATTCAAAGAATTTGAAATGCAGTTGTGCCAGCCAATCCGCCAATTGGTCTATTGGGAGTAGTGCATGACAATGTCTACATCTGCTGGCCTGAAAATACAAAAGTTTAGTAAAACCAACAAAAATATGAAAAATGGTAGAGCTTTGATTTGGCTTATGTATCTTTACTCACCATCCATCATAAAACTACTGTCTGAAATCAAGGCTGCTTTTTCTAGTGGTATGTAGGTGGAGGAATTTTCTTCATCAAAATGCCAGTTAAATGCCATGACAACTAATAAACTTTCTAATGAAAGTAAGCCTAAAAGATGGGAGCGCGTCTTCAGGCATAACTTTAAACCCACATAACTGTATATCCACATAATAGTTGACAGACATAACCGGCTACAGACATAACTGGTGTCAGACATAAAAAGAATTAATTATGGTTGAAAAACTGTATACACACATAACTTTAAATACACATAATTTTATTCATAAATAACTTCTGAATTAATATATATACATAAAATTTTTCTTTACAAATTATAAATAGAAAGCTAAGTTTCACTTCAGGCTTAAATTAAAATCATGAAAAAACATCATTAAAAACATTAATAGAAATAAAAAGCTCAGAATCAATCAATCAATTAAAAATTTCCATCATCAGTAAAATTTATTTTCTGCACAGCGGGCATGTGGCACTTTCGTCCACCTTGCCCGCGCAGACACTGCAGCAAATGGCTTCGATTTATCTACGAGTGTTTGAACTAAATTATTTCCTTAATTCCAAAAATTATTCCAAGAAATTAATGAAAATTATCCAAAATTATTGAAAATTATTGCTAACATTTACAATAAAATGAAGTGAGCAGTGCGGTGCCTTGGCTTGGCACAAGTTAGCCTGATTTTGCCTGACACGGCATCTTTGAGAAATCGCTGGTCATCTTCAGTCAGCGATGAGGACCGATGCGAGGCTATTCTCAATGTATAAGAAAATATGACTCGCATCAGAAGTATTTCCTACATAAAACTAATGGGTTCCAGCCCATCCTAACCTAACCTAGCCGACTCGTGAAAGATCTAACGCTGATCGCGACGGATCTGACGCTAATCGCGACAGATCTTACGCTACTCGCGATACATTTTACGCCATTCACAGCAGATACCGCCTAACGCAACCGAAAAAATTGATCTGCAGTTTCGAACAAATGCTGCAGTGTGTGGACCAGATGCGGTGCCACAGAGATCTGATCAAAAGACCATGTCTGCAAACTGTTCACATCTAAATTATGCGCACCTCTGCTAGGAAGGGGGAGGAGGGACTCACAGCTCCCGTGTCACGCCAAATCCGTCTAACTTCTGCTGAGCAGATGCACCGCACTGCTCAGTTCAGTTTATTGAGAATATTGGAAATAATTTTCAATAATTTAACATAATTTTCATTAATTTCTTGAATTAATTTTTGGATTTCGGAGAATAATTTAGTTCAGACTCTCGTAGATAAGTCGAGCCACTCCCAGCGACTCTAAAAGATCAAGGAAATAAATACAAGAGAAATAAAAATGAGTGCAGAAATAAACTGACTTTTAGTTAAGAAACAAAATAAAACTACCAAAGTATTACCAAAATTTCTTGAAATTAAGGGAGAAGTAAGGTTGTGAGCTGCATGATAAGATTCAATCCCAATACTCGACTCGTCTCATCTTGAACTGTTGCAGCTATATCTTTGAGTTGAAAAATAGTTTTCAGGTTTCCAGTTGAATCCATAGTGACACAATTTCTGTTGCAATGATCCTAAGACAAAAAATATAAGAACAAAAATTAAAATTACAGCAAAAACTTACTGATTTACAGAGAAATATAAAAATGAATACTAATATATTACCAAAATTGCTTGGTGAGAAGGGAGAAGTACGTTTGTTAGCTGTAAGATTCGGTTTGATTCCAAAACTAAGTTCATCCCTTCATCAAGAAGTGCTGCGGGTTTATCAGAGTGTTCAAAGATTGTGTCCACAGTGCCAGTCGAATCAACAGTCACACAATTTCTGTTGCAAGTGATCCTAAGACAAAAAAATTAAGAGCAAAAATCAAAATAAGGCAGAAATTTACTGATTTACACAGAAATAAATAAAAGAATACTCACATATTACCAAAATTGCTTGTTAATAAGGGATACGTACAGCTGTTAGCTGTGAGATAAGGTATAATCCCACTTCTTAGTTTGTCTCTTCATTCTGAACTGCTGCGGCTTTCAATGCTTCTGAAACTTCACTAAGTCCCCTTTCAACTCTGACCAAATTCAACCTAGAAAATAAAAGCTGTGTGTCACACCAGTCAAGTTTTGATTTACAACTGTCTAAATATAACTTTTTAAGTAAATAAATAAATACACAACTTTCATAGGAAAGTTGAGATGTAAAATGAAAGCATATTTATTTTGTAGTTCTAATTAGGAAATTTAAACTTGCGATGTTACCAATACCAAAACGGTATAAATTTTTTTACATGCACATTTGTTTTCGTTAGCTGCATAATTGTGAGAGTTTTACTTTGACAAGTAATTTGGAAAGTCTCATAAGACATTAATGAATGATCAACTTTCTTTTCACACGAGAAATTTAATTAAAGAAGAAATTGTTTCAATCCGTCCCAAAGCTAAGCTTCACAAGCCAAGTCGGTCTTCATGGATTAACTCAGCTACAATATCCAAAAGGAAAGACAAGGAACTAATTTGAAGAGCAAATAAAATTCCAGAGCAAAACACTGATGCAGGAACAATTTCAAAAGGCTACTAAAATACACAATCCAAGGTTCATCAAAATACAACATAAACAAAGAGGGTATGGCGTCCTTACCGTTTTCACACAGGATGACTGCCTCTTGACACCTAATAACGGGGTCCTTTCACCCACTTCACCAGACATCTTGAAACTCTTTTCCAAAACAAATATTGACAGTCGGACACCATATTATGTGGTGAGCTTTGGATACCGTGAAACGGGATAATTTCGGGCACTTTTGAGAGGTATTTTTAAAATTGTGAAGGTCGTGGTGTTGCCATGGACCTGAGGGTTAAAATTTATCATCTACCCACCTTTAGCTTCAATTTGACGCCAATTCCAGATATTTACGCCTCACCGTTATAACAGTGGAGGGCCCAAAGCAGTGCCCGAAATTACCCCGTGTTTTGGGGTAATTTCGGGCACCCCAGGAAAAAACGACTTGTCGTTCTGATTTTGGTCTCAAAATCAATAAGTGTCTCTTTCTTTTGAGCTTATGTGATAAAATGTGAAATTCTTAAGGATGTAGATGTGGAGGGATGGTAGGGGTAGTCATTTTTACCTAATTTGAAGTCATGATTGGAACAAATAGTTTGATGTTTGGGAGAGTGGGGTGGAGCTATTAAGGACGCTTCTTGTTGAACGTCTAACCTTGAACCTTTATCCTTTTTTGTTTTTGATAATGGTGCAACTCGAGCCACACTATATCACGCGAAGATGAGTCGTGGATCTTCCTCTTGAATCTGACGTACATAGGAGGCAAGTCTTATGCACAATTGGGAAGATACAGTGGCTTCCTGGAAAACTCTGCGTTGCGTAGCAGCCTGGCAAGCCATGCGGCCGTTCTTAAAGTCAAAGTCCCGGTAAACATGATAAAATTTTAGTCACGAACCAATAAGTGACACTAAGATAAGATGTGTACATACTACACATAAGAAGTACAGATGTAGCCTTGGCCCATTTTTATAATAGTCAAAGTTCCACAAAGCGACTGCTGCGGCAGTTGAGTATTATCTGTGTTAATGGATTATCTCCATCTTTCAGAAGAGCTCTGAAGAGCTGGAGGAAGCTTACACCACTCTAGCCCTGCGAAATTTAAAGTGTTCAGAACAACCCTGCTTGCCCTTGCATGCCATTTCAGTGCCCGAAATTACCCCTAAAAGTAACAATTTTTTAGTTTTGAGCCCCTATTTACCATACTTTTTGCCGCAGGTGATTGAAAATTTGACACAGCATGCTCAAAACATGTCCAAATCGAAAATAAAATACCTTATGCACCGTTTGTGAACACTTTCGGCTTGCCAGTCGAAGTTTTCACGCATACACTGAATTAAGGTAAAAAGTGTAAAATACGAAAATCACTGTATCTCGAAAAGATTGGATCTGATTTGGTCTCCAGAGGAATGATCCGACGGTTTTAAGTGTGGCGAATGCGATGCGCGCAACGGGACAAGCCTCCGAGGTCGCCGCTAGACGGCAGAATCATCGCAATGCTTTCGGGCAGAGATGCCCGAAATTACCCCGGGTGCCCGAAATTACCCCGTTTCACGGTACTGCAGCTAGGCCAAATCCGACAGCACCGTTGTGTTCAGCGTCGAAAGTTTAGTTTGTGACGTTCATCGAGGTCAGACTAGTCTTCCTTGTAAAAGAAATAATATAAAGTCAAGTCTGACTTTGGACACTTTGCGATGGGTCAGACCCATTATGGGTGCAACCCATTTAAATGGGTACTTTTCATACACCCATTTCTTGGGTTGGACCCATAAGAATGGGTTGGACCCAATGAAATGGGTGCATGAAAAGTACCCATTTAAATGGGTTCAGCAAATGGGTTTTGTCTGCTATGGGCCAGCCCGCCACCACCACCAAAAATGTTGGAAGTTTAGCATGGTTTCATGCCTCACTGTGTGTATAGCATGGGTCCCTGAAGAAGGCCCCGGGGACGGAGAACAATAGGACGTGCATGAGTTGCACGGTTTGTTGCATGGACAGCATGGGTTATTCCATTGTTAGCACGGGTAGTGACATGCATTGCAGGGCTAAAATTTTGTCTCGGGATGGCAAAGTCTTTTAAAGTGGCAATCGCTCAAAGTGTTCAATAACTCGTCGTCACCAAATTACCCACTTGGGGTAGAATACCGTATTATACGGGCAAAATACTATTCTTACCGGTAATTGGCTGAGCGATTAGCGAAGCCAGTTACTTCAGTGGGGTTGAAAAGTTTTTTCTGTGTGTCTGTGTGTGTGTGTGCGTGTCCGCACTACTCCTCCTGAACAGCTCGGCCGATCTGGCTGACATTTGGCAGGGTCATTGGGTATGTCCTTGGCTCGCCACACACCAAAATTCAACTTTCTATCTCGACCCAAAAACACTTAAAAAACGGCAGAAAAATGACAACTTTTTTGTGACTAAAATTTTTATACCAAGTTTTACATTGATTCCTATGTTTTCGATAGTGCTGAAGACGAAAATAGAACCCATTATAACCCCCGACACAGGGTTGAATCTCGGCATGGCATAGGAATTATTTCATCAGAATTTTTTATCCCGATTCTAGCATTATGTCGCACGTTCTCGAGGGTGTTGCGCCCAAAGGTGTCATGCACATTGAGCGGCGTACCCTCTGATACCACGAAAGGGGGGTCTGAGCCCCCCAGCACAGAACCAAAAACCAAATGCTGTTTCGACTGGCCATCTTGTCGATTTGTATTACGATTGTCCAGCAAAGAAGCCTAGCAGGCTAGCGCCGCAGGCCAAGGTAGGTGTAAACGCCAGGCGTGGATTGTCGAAACTGGCGCAGCATCGCGAAGCCTGTTACGACAAGACGCGGTCTGGCGTACACCTACCTTGTTTTTGCAATAAAAAATTTAAATACTCTCTTGTCTGCGTGCGCAAGGCGCAGCGTGGCGTGGACGCGAGGCTTCAGCTCATCCACGAGGACCTGGCGTCCCGCGGTGAGAAGTTTCGGCGCGAGGTGGCGTTCAAACTGACGGCGACGGTCACCTCCATCGACACGCTGCGCACCTCCGCCCTCCCCGTCGTCGGCCGGGCCATCGAGGGCATGGGGTCAGACGCCCTGACGCGGGAAGATGCCGCCAGGTCGGAAATCAAGGCTGACGCCCAAACATCTGCCGCCCTGGCGTCCGACCGCGCCGTCCTGCGATGGGTCAATCTGGGACTCAAGGTGGTCGCTGCCATAGCTGCGGCCGCCCTGTGTCTGCCCACCGCAGGCACAGGCGCCTTCGTGGCAGCCTCTATACCGTCGGTTCTAGCCTCGGGTGGGTCGGCGGGCTTCGACCAACGGATAGCCGACATCGAAGCGGAGATCGAAGAGGTCGAGAAGAGAATTGAGGGCAACAAGGATGTGATGGAGACGCTTCGCTTTGTGCGGCCGATGCTCCGGACCAGCCAGAAGCTGTTCAGGAAGTTCAGAGAGGCGAATAAGTCTCAGACCATCGATGATTGGCTTATGAGTCGGGAGATGTTGGAATTCAAGTCGCAGCTCGTACTCGTTTCGACTCAAAGCGCAAAGGCCGCCCTAGCGCACTCGGCCATGGTCAATCTCCTGGGCGACATGGGCAAAGGGCTCAAGGACGCTCTGGACAAGTTGGAGACGTATGCTTACCAGGAGGTCACTGTCGCCCTTCTGACAGCTCCACACGTGGCAGCCGCGTCCGACGCTTGGTCCGATGAGTTGGCCAGAGCCGTGCTCAAGCTGAAGCAGGTCGTGAGCGAGAACACCGCCGCCAACGACTATAGGGTTAGCCTCCTCAGCTTGCGGCTCTTCGCCTTTCCGTTCTGCGCCTGGCTGAACCCCGCCCAGGCCGAGGGCTGCTTGTCGCTACCCACACCGGCTGCCCTGGCGCAGTGCGCGCGCGACGAGTTCGCACGCCTCGAGGGTGACGTCAGCGTCCTCAAGGGCAGCGTCGGGCCCGAACGCAGGTAAGAAGGGTGGGGTACTTAAAAATTCTCGTAGATTCCGTCACGCCCCTGAGATGTCTCGTTGCACATAGATAGCCTAATGTGTATCTAAGTTGGGCTGCAAAAAATAAAATAAAATTGGGAGTTTTAAGAAAGCGGTGCCATCTAATAAAGGCCAAAGTTTCATACCCCCCAAAACGGCCCCCACTCGTCTTTGACTTTGGAGCCCTACAACTTTGCCCATGTACGGGCTTTGTAAAAAACGTTCATTGTTATTGATTACTCAATGATTTCACTTCATTTTCGCGACAAAACGTTTCAAGAATGTTAATTCTCCTTTACACTGTATACTTGATCAAAAGAAAAATAGGTGCCTGGGGCACTCACTGACAAAGCCATATAAATTTCGTCGCAGAACCTAATTTGGGCATACGTAAGTCTTAATGTCAATTTAAAACTTAAAATAAATAATTTGCGGAGCATCGGTATGAATACGGGGCGTTTAAATTGGTAAAAACCAGAAAACCTTTCAAACCGTTAAAACCGTACAAAAAGTTACTCCGCTTCAAAAATCGCATCTGATAGTTTCTGAACTGGCCAAGGCGATGTCCGAGGCTGAACATGCGGTCATGTTAAAGCGAGTGTCAGTAGCTGTCCGGGGGTGGGGCACTTCCTGACAATTGCAAGCCTTTTTTAGACCGCATATCTACGGTACATATTGACTTTCGGCCAAAAATCCCTCATGCCTTCGTATTGTAGAGGGTTCAAACAAACTTTTAGGCTGAAACAGGATTCCGTAACTCAATTTTTCAGGCATCTGAGAGGCACCGACAAGAAGCGTCAGTAACTGCCCCAGCCCCCCTTAGGCTATGGCACCCCGGGAGATTCCTGATTCAGCTTTAGAGCAGTGTTGCGATGTCACGGCGGGGATTTTTCACGAGGAAGCAAAATTCTTCGCAAGGAAATTGATGAATGTCTGTGCGGGTCAAATCCTTTATTAACATCCAACAAAAAACGTCTCTAGTAGATTGATGGCCATGCAACGCACTGTGCCTTGAAGCGAACGAATTCGTGCATTTACACGTACGCCAGATTATCTATACAAAGCTATTCCATAAAAATATCTACATAGAAGTTTACTGAGATTACAAAGTTTCGATTGCGACCGTTACAAGTTTAAATCCGGTTGGGTTTTGCGCATTGTAGTCCGGGCGGGCTTTAGCGGTTTCACCTTGCACTTTTTGACCCTGGTCTGGCGCTTTGCACGAGTGTTCTAGAGACCCAAAGTAACGATTTAAGAGTTCGAGGCACTCTCGGTAACGTTGCAGGGACCGCTGGGGAGCAGAAATCTACTTTTTATAGGGGGCATTCCATCCCAGTTCGGCCGTTTTTGTAGCTTACCATTCCGAACCTCTATGTTTTTTAGGCACGAAGTAGCCTTATAGCCTCACCGGGGTTGGGTTTTTTTTTTATTATTATTATTTTTATTGTCAGTCTGGCCCCTTATGCAAATCCGAAATTTTCTATACGATTTTGATGAGATTTGGCAGAGTGGTAGAACTTTGTACCCTGATTTCAGTGGTGAAATGTGGTTGAAAAGTGTAGGGCCAGTTTTGAGAAATTTTGAGTTGAAATCGCCGTTACCATGGCAAAACTCGACTCGTCAGCAAAAAACACAGGGAGAGGGGGGAGCTGAGCCACCGGAAATGGAATCCGACCAATAGCAGCGCTCCTTTTCGCCTCTGTACAGCTTACACCAAAAACGCTCGCTCCCTTGAAAAAGCGCGTTCGAATCAAAATTGTCTTTTACTGCAGCTAGAAGAGCTCCAACAATGGTATAGACGTTGTTTTCGAACGTGGCCATTTGGATCGGCCGGTCGGTCGGTGATTGTTGGCCAGAGTGTCCCGCGCCGCTGCGCGCAGGCCCTGTTGTTTTCAGAAATACCAACCCTAAATGTTCTAAACTCTTTGAATCGGAGTGAAAAAGGACATTAAACTGCGTGCCTGTGCAAATGCATTTGTGAAAAAACTATCCCTAACGTAGTTTGAGTGTGACTATAAGTCCCTTTTCGAAAACAGTGGGCGTGTAGCTGCACCTTTTAGCGAGGTTTGATGGTACTTCTGAATCTAAGACGAAACGATCTGGACACGGGGGCTGTGCTTTTTTCTAACCTTAAAGCTGGGTGAACTGGGTGAACTGGACTATTTTACTGCACGTTTCTGTGAATAACTTGTCCTTCAGGTATTATGAGACTGTCTTAAATGTCTGACACAAATTGATACGCAGCTGGTCTTTACGTAAGTTTTAGTATTATTTATAATGGTCTGACAAACATAAACAGAACTACACACAACGCAGTCCTAGCCTTAGTTATCTTTGTTAAACCAGAACATAAATGAAAATTAACTTCGTGACTACCAGGATTTCGTGAAATCGTTTGTTTTTTTTTTTTTGTTTTTTTTTTTTTTTTTGTATGTAGACCTTATTGAGAGACCACTCTGTGCAAAATCTCACACAAATCGGAGAAATGAGTCCCCAAAGTTTTAACCTTATCTTCAGGATGTTTGAGGTAATTGGCACTTTTTCACGTTTTTGCTGATATCTCCGTCACTAGGAGAGCTACAATGATTCCCAGCTCGGTTTCTGAAGGAAACGACTTAAAGGGCTCAGAAAATTAACTTGGGTTTAATCCGACGATGTAAAGGGGCGCAAGTGCGAAAAATCGTAGACAATTTATTGTTGAAGACCAATTTTTGGCGAGCGATAGCGAAGCCCAGCCCGAGAATGGGGGTTGAGAATCCATTGATCGTGAGTCTGTCAGCCGTTTTGCGATTTGTTGCGTTTGAAATAATTACCAGGCGATTAATTTTTAGCAAGAGCGCAGTTGGCAATACATTCTGTTAATAGCACTGCTTTCAGCTCTTGCCCAGCATACGACACTGTTGTTTACTAGTGGTGTGCGAATGCTTAAAAACCAAATCGAATCAGGTCACATTCGATTCGAAAACGAATCAAAAATGTAAAATCTCGAATTCGAATTATTTTGGACCAAAACAGCAAAAGAGTGCTCTTTTTAGCCCTTTTAAGGTCCAATTTGCTTCGTATTCGAACCGAATGTGCTCTGCTTCGATTCGGAAATATTGTCCAACATTCGATTCGAGATTGAAAAAGGCCGCTTCGCACACCACTATGTTTACGTCTCGGTTTAAATTTTGTGATAAAGTGAAACTGTATCGAGTTTTACATTGATAGTTTCCGATGTGCTGATCACGAAAATGACGCCCAATTTGTTGTCGAACCTATATTTTGACCTGAAATTAAGCAGTCAGTTTCAGATCTAAATTTTGGTGTCGAGTTTTACCTTGATTCCGGTAGCTATCGATGTGCTGATCACGAAAATGACACCCAATTTGCCCTAAAAATATATTTCGACCCGAAAGTAAGCAGTTTCGGACCAAAATTTTGATGTCGAGTTTTACATGGAATCATGTATTTTCTGACGGGCTCATCTCGAAAATGACACCTAAATCGGTCATGGGCCTGTGTATCTGCAGCAAATTTGTTGCTTTCTAACGGAAATTTTTGTCACTCACCAAACTGATATCCAATTTCACCTCAGACTTATGACCCCATGACCCCCTCTCCTAAATGCACTTGTTCATGAGAGCCAATGTGTTTATCCTAACGTTTAGTGGACAATCGAAAAGGTCTCCCGAAGGCAGGCCGGCGCCGCAGGCCAAGGTAGGTGCAACGCCAGGCGCGGATCGGTGTAACTGGCGTAGCATCGAGCATCGCGAAGCCAGTTACGCCGAGACCGGTCTGGCGTACACCGACCTTGTTAGTTGGTTCTCAGGCCTATGCCTATTGCCTATGTATCGTGAAAACCCATACAGAGCAGCGGAAATTGTAGCCCATGGCATGCCCAAACACGCGGCGATCTTAAATTTGTTGAGTGTGGTCCTCACTGTAAAAAATGATCGGAATTTTACCATACCTTGGTCAAGCAAAATTCCTATACATGTATAGGAAACTCTGACATTCCGATACATGCATAGGAATTTTCCGATTTGTATAGGTTTTTCGCCAAACGGGCCGAAAATGTATAGGAAAATTCTTATACGTGTATTGGAATTGCCTTAAACTCTATTCATGTACAAGAATTTTCCAACCCGTGTATAGAAATATGACTAACTGAAAAAAAAGAATTTTAGCATAAACTGTTTTAACAGCGGTTCAAAGTTTTGTAACTTCTACAAATATTGGTTATCAATACGATTATTTGTTCACTTGTGACAAAAGTCGCAAAGCTGCCTCTTTTTCCATTATCCGGATTATCCGCTAGATAGCGCCAGTGTCGTTTTGACGGACTTACTTCTCGATGGAAGGTACGGATGGGAATTTCGTTGGGTGAAGAGGCAGGCGCTCTACTAAGATGTAGAATAGTCGGATGGCAATTCGACTCTGCCTACAATTTTTTACTATGATGTGTCCTCCTTCACTATGGGAGAACAGTTGATGGCGTCGGACTTCGTCGAATTGACGGACCGGATCTCTGTACCACCATGATAAAATGATGGCCATTGAGGTAGGTAGATTCAGTCAACCAAGTCTTGCGGCCTGCATAGTTCGCATTTTTTTTTTGTAAATCCGAGAAATCTTATACATGCGTAGCAATTCTACTATACCGATGTATAGGAAAAAAACTGCACAGCAGATAGGACAACGCCTATACTAGGGTCCGTCATTAGAGTGGTTCGTTTTTCCTTCATGTTCAAAATTTGTAATTGGGTAACTTTCATTCGGTTCCGCTTTCCATATGATGAATTTTGGCACCTCAGCCGGCAAAATCGGCCCAGCGGAAAAGGTCGCGAAAGGGGCTTAAGTGCGCCTTAACAGCCCTTAATGACTCAACGTCTAAGTATCGATGTAGGACCTTCGCCATATCGTAAATATAGTGATTTTGACGCCCAAGGGTCAAAATTTTGACCGTTTTGCCGTATCTTTACTTCTTCAGGGCGAAAAAAGCGAAAACGTGGTCTAAAATAGTGTTTTGAGCTAAATAGGATGTTTTTCCAACGTTTTCGCTTTTTTCGCCCTGAAGGAGTAAAGATACGGCAAAACGGTCAAAATTTTGGCCCTTGGGCGTCAAAATCACTATATTTACAATATGGCGAAGGTCCTACATCGATACTTAGACGTTGAGTCATTAAGGGCTGTTAAGGCGCACTTAAGCCCCTTTCGCGACCTTTTCCGCTGGGCCGATTCTGCCGGCTGAGGTGCCAAAATTCATCATATGGAAAGCAGAACCGAATGAAAGTTACCCAACTCCAAAATTTGAACATGAAGGAAAAACGAACCACCCTAGTCCGTCATACTCAGGTGACTTTTGAATTTAGTTTTTGGATACCTCCAAAAAGTTTCGTTTTTTTTGTGCTGATTTCAAATATTACCAGGGTTTTGCGAACGTACATCGTCTTCATGGTCCTACCTCGCGTTTTAGGTCAAAAAACGTGGTTTTTTTTTACATCTTTTCAGGTCAAATTTTGCCCTGGACACTGGAAACGCCGTGCCATCACCCTGATTAGCTGAAAAGCTTTGTAAAGTCATAGAGAAAGATGAAAAAAATTGCCAACCCTGAGCGACCACCTTGCCTTCCACAGTGGCAGTCAAAAGTCAGAAAAATGCCAAAAATTGCCAAAAATCGAAGTTTGCGTGCCTATTAGCGGCAGGGCAGAGGCACCACTAGTGACCACGCTTGCTAAAATTTTAGTACGGGTTGTCCTCAGTTGGATGGTGAAGGTACAGATGCAACCCAGCAGGCTGGATAGGTGGGGGAGGGGGGGAAAGGCGTAGATGACACTCGTCATCGTTCAGCTAAAGCCAGCTGAGCGCTGCGCGCCGCACCGGAGACTGGCGTAGGCGAGTGGGGGAGGGGTAGGTGCTTTGCATGCAGGTCTTAGGTAGGCCAGCGCTGTGCTGAACCTACCCAGGAGTCAACAGAGGAGGTGCACAGTGTGCCAGTATAGGGAAGAAACGGACAATAAAGCATTTGGGTCAAAATTATTTTTTCAACAAAGTTTAAACGGGATGTTGTTTGGAAAGGTCCAGAGGGCCACGTTGTACGGTTTTGGTCCACCTCAGCCATTAATTGGGCACCGTTTGAGGGTATCCGGAGGTTTGGAGGTATCCACAAACGAAATTCAAAAGTCACCTGAGTATGACGGACCCTAGACTATACACGTACAGTCATAATGCTATACCGATGTATAGGAAAATTGCCATACAAGTGCCTGGTAATATTCCTATACATGTATATGTGAATTGTTTCATATACATGTATAGGAATTCGACTACAAAAATTTTTTACAGTGTAGGGAGGGTGGGGCAGTTACTGACACTTAAAAATTCTCATAGACTCCGTCACGCCCCTAAGATGTCCCGTTGCACATAGATGGTTAATGTGCATCTAAGTTGGGCTGCAAAGAAAAATTGGAGTTTTCAGAAGGTGGTGCCATCTAATTAACGCCAAAGTTTGATACCCCCAAAACGGCCCTAAAATTAACACTTGTCTTTGACTTTGGAGCCCTACAACTTTGCCCATGTACGGGCTTTGTAAAAAACGTTCATTGTTATTGATTACTCAATGATTTCACTTCATTTTCGCGACAAATCATTTCAAGAATATTAATTCTACTTTACACTGTATAATTGATCAAAAGAAAATAGGTGCCTGGGGCACTTACTGACAAAGCCATATAAATTTCGTCGCAGAACCTAATTTGGGCATACGTAAGTCTTAATGTAAATTTAAAACTTAAAATAAATAATTTGAGGAGCATCGGTATGAATACGGGGCGTTTAAATTGGTAAAACCCAGAAAAACCTTCCCAACCGTTAAAACCGTACAAAAAGTTACTCCGCTTCAAAAATCGCATCTGATAGTTTCTGAACTGGCCAAGGCGATGTCCGAGGCCCGAAAAAAACACAATTCAACATCGAGACTGAACATGCGGTCATGTTAAAGCGAGTGTCAGTAGCTGTCCGGGGGTGGGGCACTTCCTGACAATTGCAAGCCTTTTTTAGACCGCATATCTACGGTACATATTGACTTTCGGCCAAAAATCCCTCATGCCTTCGTGTAGTAGAGGGTTCAAACAAACTTTTAGGCTGAAACAGGTTTCCGTAACTCAATTTTTCAGGCATCTTAAAGGCACCGAAAAGAAGCGTCAGTAACTGCCCCCCCCCCCTTACTACGGAAAATTCATAAAAATAGATCGAATTCTGTTTTTGGCCAAAGTACACTCCGGCTCTAAGGCTCCACGGGGCGTCTGGGAACGCCCTGAGATTTAGTTCGGATTTAGCTCGCCCGTAGGCAATCTGATCTTGCCCACTGCCCCGGTGTGGGGGCCGCTTCTGTGGGCTGATTAGCTCAAACTGCAATGACAGTCCCGTCCAGGTTAGGCGTTAGGCATGCCGTCGACGGTGTCTGTGGGTTCGCCGGACAACTGTGGTAGTACTTAGGCGGGAGGAGGGATGGGTGACGAGGATCCCGTGTGGAACAGATAGGCTGAAAGAATGCTGAACCGCGTCTGAATTTTCAGTCCGTTTTCAGACACCAGTCAGGCCTCAGTCAGGCCGCGTTAAGCCGAGATCCAGGCCGTTCGCGACACGAGCAAGGCATGAATGCCGTCTGACGAGCGTCTGACTGAGGCTCGACTGCTTTCTGAAAACGGACAGAAAATTCAGACGCGGTCCAGCATGCCATCAGCCTACCTGTTCCACACGGGATGCGGGCTGCGCGTGTGCGTGCGCAGTGGAGTGGGAGTGGATGGAGATGGATGTGCATGGGTTCAGGCCACTGAGGGCACTTCTGCGAACAACTGCACCGAAAGGGGAACCAAAAACAAAAGACAAAAAGACGCATCCGGACAAAGCTACCCACGCCGCGTGAAACTACAAATGCCTGCGATTTTTCGCACTTGTCACCCCTTTTACCTCGTCGGATCTCAAATCCAAGTACACTCCTCAAAGTCTTTTCTTTCAGAAATACCGCGATAAGAATTATTGACGTGCGTTTTTTTGCCCAAAAACGGTTTAGCTTTACGGATCGAGCTTTAGATGGCAAAAATGATACTCTTCCAAATTCGGGGCTCTCGGAATTCGACTTCTGTGGGGGCTCAAAAGCTGTTGTTTGTTCTTACCAAAAACTGCAGTTCGGGAACTGTAGTTTTGGCACAATACGGTAGTTTAAACTGCAGTTTCACTATAGATCCGTCCACCCTTCCTTCCCTGTCTAAATGCATGAGGACACTTCCTCTGTACGCTTCAAGACGGGCGTAGAACCCATACACGCCAACGTTGTGTTTTCTGCCTGTTGAATTGTAAAGGTATCTCTGAGCGCAGGATCTTGGCTGTTTTCGACGTGGACAAAGGCGAAGACGGTCCTTTTGCCACATGGACTAGTGCTCAGCACAAGCACCTCATCTCGGCGCTCCTACTCGGGAAGGAAACCCTTTTCACTGCTGACATCTTAAAAAGTCCCCGGGACCGCCAGGTAGACCCTCCGGATCCGTTGAAATGCAATGTTCAAGAAAGTGTTGAAATTTAACAACACTTATGCTGTTAAGTTTGATAGCAACACATCCTGTTATATTACAGACATGTGTGCTGTTTTGTGTTGTGGAATCGATTGAAGCACAATAATACTTCCGTCGAGTCTTCGATCATGTCTTGGCCGCATTTGTGTTGGCCTCATCGCATAGTAACTTACTGGCCAGGGGAAGGCCTTCGGCCTCGATGCTGAGCTGTATCAGGGGGTGGCAAGGCAACGGCCTAGGGAGCGCGTGAAGCCATGCAGGAGGTGCAGGGGTTACGCCCTTTTCTTCGATTGTGAAATCTAGGCCGTTGTTTTCAAAACGCTTTGCACAGATCAAAAGAGGATAAAATTTAGGGTGCATTAGGCCTAGTAGCCTGTCTGATACTTCCAATTCAACCTAACACATGGGCGAAAACCTTTATATCAACATGGCGCGGACGAGGTTTTTCTTACATTTTATGATTTCTCGTGTTTTTCGGTGTTTTCACTGCAATTTACTTTTGGGTAAGGTAGGAGTTTTGAGGAGGGAAATTAGTCTAATGCACCCTAAATTTCATGGTCTTTTGATCTGTGCAAAGCGATTTGCAAACAACGGCCTAGTTCTTACAATCGAAGAAAAGGCCGTAACCTGTGCACTGATGGCGCGAGCATCGCTTCACGCTCTCCCTAGGCTGTTGCCACCCCCTGGCTGTATGTTCCTGCAGATGAAATAGCATTTTCATCGGTGGTAAATTGGGAATTAATTATTTTGAAAAATATATGGATTGGTGTAATGTTTTTTGTGTTTAAGTTGCGGGAGGTATGTTTCATTTAGAAAAACGTTTATTGTGGAAGTTAATGAAAGGATGTTGTGAATTTTTCATATTCGGAAAGTTTCTGGTTCTGTTTCGTGAGACGGAAGTGCTCATGCGCGGGGAATGCGGTGCGTTATTTAAAGATGTCCTTAGTGATGTTTTAGTAGTGAAGGTGGTTCAATTCAATTGTTTGTGAATGGACATTTCATAATATGATATTCATGTGTAATTGTGTCTGAATGTATGTTGTGTTTTTGACATTGTTTTATGTTTTTGGAATTTTAGAATTTTTGAAATTATTTTATATTTTGATTTCTTGCTTTATCGGAATTCCTTTCAGTTTTTGAAAATGGTACGGAGAAAAGGTTGCAAAATTTCTGAAGGGAGAAGGAAACGGAAAGTAAATGGTGGAAGTAGATCTCGATAGAACGTTCTCGTGAAAGAGTTTACTGTACTTGCTGAGCGTTGCCAGGGGAAGGCCTTCGGTCTCGCTGCTGAGCTGCATTCTGTTGGAACTAAATGGTGCAACCAATTCTAACTAAACGTAACGGGCTCATGACAGATTTTACTCTACTCGCGGCAGATTATACGTTACTGTCGACAAATCTTATTGTCAAACTAAATAGTCCAGCCAATCCTAACCAAACCTAACGGGATCGTGACAGATTTTTCTCTACTTGCGACAGATTTACGCTACACTCGACAAATCTTATTCTGAAACTAAATAGTCCAACCAATCCTAACCAAACCTAACGGTTTTGTGACAGATTTCTTTATTCGCGTTAGATTTTACGTTACTCTCGACAAATCTTATTCTCAAACTAAATGGTCCAACCAATACTAACCAAACCTAACGGGTTCGTGACAGATCCTACTATACTTGGGACAGACGTTACAGTGGCGGGGTTGGTTTGGGGGGGGGGGAGAGGAAGGAGGGGGAAGAGAGCAATTGACCTCGGATTATTCACTTTATACTATTGACCTCGGACTATTGACCTCGGAGTGTTAACCTCGGACTATTGACCTCGGACTGTTAACCTCGGACTATTGACCTCGGACTGTTAACCTCGGAGTTTTGACCTCGGACTATTGTTTTCGGACTATTGACCTTGGACTATTGACCTCGGACTATTGACCACGCACTATTGATATCGGAATATTGACCTCGTAGTATTGACCTCGGACTTTTTACCTCGGACTATCGCCTTGGGACTCTTGATCTCGGACTATGTATACATAAGATTAAGATCAATAATAAGATACCTATTGTAAACTTAAGGTATCGGGGGGGGGGGGACAATTCGAACGTTCAAATTCCCCAACAGGGTGCTTCGCTTCGCTCAGCAAACAAGATATTTGTAATCTGACAACAATATTTGTTATAAGATTGCACGATAGTTGTTTATAAACAGATAATCTGTTGAACGACAACACAACTGTTTTTATCAAGATTACATTATTGTTTCCAGACAAGGAAGTTGTACAAAAGAGATGTCTATGGATGGATTTCTCGTTCAGACAACAAACAGAACTGTTGTAATTTTACAACATTCCTGTAGGTGATTGTGTTGTAATACATATTAAAGTGAATTTTTAACAGTGGTGCTTTACATTAAACCTTCGAGACACATCGACGATACACTCATGCCGAAACCAAGTCCTCTCCATCGTGTGCAATCCAGATCCTTCTGCAACTAACAGTGCATGCACGCACGTCGGGCCAGCGATGAGTCATACGGAAAACGCGCGATGTGTGTGTGTCCGGATAAAGAACGTTCGATGTGTGTTTTTCCGGATATGAAAAGTTCGATCCGCCAAACGTGAGGTTATGTTACTCGTATCTAAAATCTCTTACTGAGCCACGATGTACCGAGTAGCTGCCAAAAGGATTGTGTCACTCCACAAGTTGACCTTCATCAATTATGTTGATCTAGAAATAATAAACATAAAAGAATAGTACTTGTTTCTGCGGCAATCTGAAAATAGGCAACCTTTTCTCGTATTAAAGCACATCACTGCAAACTTAAAGGCGATACTTGAGTATCCTTTTTGGTGATACAATTGAGTACCGCCAACAAACGGCCTTGCCAAAAAAATCTTGCCTTCAAAACGTCGATACACGAAAAAATCGCCAAAATTTGGCGATACTTTCGAGTATCGCCAAAATCTGGCAATAAACAACGAACTAGTCCCCTTCATTTGTTCAAAGTTTATTGCAAAATCTTAGCAATACTCTAAAATATCGCCAAATTTAGGCGATGGCGATACATTTGACCACCTCGTTTTGTCCACTTTTGCGTCTCTCGTTTCGTCCGAAAGTAATCCCCACCGCTCTGGCTCGGGACGGGCGCCGCCGGCCGGTGCCTGCCCGGACCGACCCACCCCAGGTAGGGATTACGGCGGCCTAATCCGTCCGCCCAACTCAAACTTTTGTGTATTGCTGTTTTGGAGGCAAGATTTTTCGGTAAGGCCGCTTGTTGGCGATACTCAATTGCACCGCCAAAAAAATAAACTAAAAGTATCGCCTTTGGATGTAGAGTGATGGAACTTTTTTAATCCGGACAAAAACACATAGAACTTACTTTATCCGGACAGAAACACGTTTTCTGTAGGACCCATCGCCAGGTGTTTAGTATAATTTAGATACTGAAGCATTTACCACTCGCTCCGTCCCTGCCTGCAGGCCGTCAAGTTCACTGGGATATCCCTCCGGTTTCGGCACAGCAACCAGTCCCTGGCCGCAGAGCTGGCCGCCGCCCTGCAGGACGCCAAGGTGTGGTTGGTGCACGGCGGCTACTCGTACTTCCGGTGCGACCAGGAAGTCGTGGCCTTCGCGCACTGCCCCATCAACATTACGTACAGCTTCGAGAGGAGGTGAGCCCACGGGCAATGTGCTCCTTTGCGTTTAGCTTGGCGGCTGGACTGAACGCACCCTTCTTACGCCACATGATCCCTTCTACACTACACCCCATCATATCGAGGCTGTCAAAGAAAGGGGGTGAAGCACCTCATGTCAGAGTCACCTCCTGTCAAAATGCTGTGGGGAGCATTAACTAACATACGATGCTCCCCGCCGAGCTTGTTCAGGGCTACGTGAATGTCCGCGGGTGTGTCCCGACCGGTAAATGATGAAACAAGTGCCCGGGGGATGAATCATCCCGGATGGTTGTTTACCGTGAAACGGGATAATTTCGGGCACTTTTGAGAGGTATTTTTAAAATTGTGAAGGTCGTGGTGTTGCCATGGACCTGAGGGTTAAAATTTATCATCTACCCACCTTTAGCTTCAATTTGACGCCAATTCCAGATATTTACGCCTCACCGTTTTAACAGTGGAGGGCCCAAAGCAGTGCCCGAAATCACCCCGTGTTTTGGGGTAATTTCGGGCACCCCAGGAAAAAACGACTTGTCGTTCTGATTTTGGTCTCAAAATCAATAAGTGTCTCTTTCTTTTGAGCTTATGTGATAAAATGTGAAATTCTTAAGGATGTAGATGTGGAGGGATGGTAGGGGTCGTCATTTTTACCTAATTTGAAGTCATGATTGGAACAAATAGTTTGATGTTTGGGAGAGTGGGGTGGAGCTATTAAGGACGCTTCTTGTTGAACGTCTAACCTTGAACCTTTATCCTTTTTTGTTTTTGATAATGGTGCAACTCGAGCCACACTATATCACGCGAAGATGAGTCGTGGATCTTCCTCTTGAATCTGACGTACATAGGAGGCAAGTCTTATGCACAATTGGGAAGATACAGTGGCTTCCTGGAAAACTCTGCGTTGCGTAGCAGCCTGGCAAGCCATGCGGCCGTTCTTAAAGTCAAAGTCCCGGTAAACATGATAAAATTTTAGTCACGAACCAATAATTGACACTAAGATAAGATGTGTACATACTACACATAAGAAGTACAGATGTAGCCTTGGCCCATTTTTATAATAGTCAAAGTTCCACAAAGCGACTGCTGCGGCAGTTGAGTATTATCTGTGTTAATGGATTATCTCCATCTTTCAGAAGAGCTCTGAAGAGCTGGAGGAAGCTTACACCACTCTAGCCCTGCGAAATTTAAAGTGTTCAGAACAACCCTGCTTGCCCTTGCATGCCATTTCAGTGCCCGAAATTACCCCTAAAAGTAACAATTTTTTAGTTTTGAGCCCCTATTTACCATACTTTTTGCCGCAGGTGATTGAAAATTTGACACAGCATGCTCAAAACATGTCCAAATCGAAAAAAAAAATACCTTATGCACCGTTTGTGAACAGGTTCGGCTTGCCAGTCGAAGTTTTCACGCATACACTGAATTAAGGTAAAAAGTGTAAAATACGAAAATCACTGTATCTCGAAAAGATTGGATCTGATTTGGTCTCCAGAGGAATGATCCGACGGTTTTAAGTGTGGCGAATGCGATGCGCGCAACGGGACCAGCCTCCGAGGTCGCCGCTAGACGGCAGAATCATCGCAATGCTTTCGGGCAGAGATGCCCGAAATTACCCCGGGTGCCCGAAATTACCCCGTTTCACGGTAACGGGAATGCCCTGACGGAAACTCCCGTGACATGGAAATTTAAGTTTTGACCGATTTTAATGCTATAGCGCACTTTCACCCGCTTCTCAAGGCCATTCAACTGCAGCGATCACGCCTGTCAGCTGAACTGTATACATTGTATGCAGTAAATACTGCAAACATACTACGTATACAGCAAATACTGTATACATGCCATGTATACAGCTAATGCTGCGCACATGCCCATGTATGCAGTAAATGCTGCGCACATGCTCATGTATACAGCTGGATCTGCCTATAAACCCTAGGCATTTTTTGGATGTATACATCCCATGTACGCAGCATTAGCTGTATACATGGCATGTATACAGTAATTGCTGTATACATAACATGTCATACAATGTTATACAGTTTAGCCAACAGAGCGACCGTGTCGATTGCAAATCAATAAGATTCTTAAAATCACACTCACATTACCTTCAGGACCCCTCATTGCGTTAATATCCCTCACAAAACGAGAAGTCCTGATTCGGGTTGCTAGGATGGACTAATGAGGGACTGATGTGGGACTGGTGGCTTACTCGGTAGACTCAATCCGACGGGTCCGCCAAGAGTAGAGTCCTTAAGCTGGTAGAGAGGCGCGGGGTTGCCCAGTTCCGCCATCTTGTAACGAAAAGACGGATCCGTTTTTTGCCCATAGCTTCTAAACCATTGAAGCTAGAGGGGAATAGTAAGCGAGCCGATTGTAGCTTGAACGGGGAACTACAATCGGCCCGCATACTATTTGCCTCTAACATTAACGGTTCAGAATGTATGAGCGAAAACATTCTCCGGTTCGTTACAAGATGGCGGACCAAGCGACACACCCCGCGCCTCTCTACCAGCTTAAGGACTCTAGCCAAGAGGTTGACCAGGTTGAAAAGGTTTCATATTTCGGACTGATTTCAACCTGGCACAAGGCTGCCCCACTGCCCGAATCTTCCTTAGTGTGTGTGTGTGTGTGTGTGTGTTCTGAGTTCACACTGAAGTGCGCTGTGTGTGAACTCAGTACACACTTAAGTTTTACATCGTTTCTAATGTTTTTGACGGTGCTGGTGACAAAAAAAGAACCTATTTTAACCCCCGACACAGGGTTGAATCTCGGCATGGTATGGGTGTCATGCACATTGAATGGCAAACCCCCTTGACACCACACTTTAAAGGGGGGTCTGGGGGGCAGCACAGGACAAAAAAACCGAATTCTGTTTTGACTAGAAATCTCGTTTGTTACGTTTGTTAAAAATCTCGCCTGTTACGACAAGACACGGTCTGGCGTACACCTACCTTGTATTCTCAATAAAAGTCCTCGAAATAAGGCTTCATTTTGACTAGCTTTCAGCCAGCGCCGTCCAAGCCAACATGCCGACGAGAAAAGTGGCATAGGTTAAGAGAAGTAGTTTCATCTACAAAATACCCCCGTTTTCCATTTCGTGAAGGTTCTTCATTTAACAAGGAAAGAGTAATCGAAAAAAAGTGGACATTCAATTGTTCACTAACCGTTCCCTCGCCCTCCCTAAAGAAAAGTTTCACGTCGTTATGTTGGCAACAGAGCTCTCCAGCGGACACGGCCTAAAGTCGAGCGTCATACCTCCTTTTAACTCTTTAAATCTTTCCTATATGGACGGTAACGCATATGTATTCTTTCACTCATCCATTCCTTGCATATTGTTGTTAATTTTTCAGTTTAAACTTTTCTGTTCATCTTTACTCAAAGTGTTTCCTTTAGACATCCGAAGCGGAGGGACCGATGCTTTGCTAACTTTTCCCATAAGGGCCCATGCAACTTTCAATCCCTATCTGCTCAAAATTTAATCCGGAAAGGGGTATTTTTCTCGTTGGCATTGGATTAAGACCATCAAAATTTATAACCACTCAAAAATTCACGTTTTCATCTTTACACGACCTGCATCGTTTCTCCTACCTTAACGTTGGCGTAGCTCAATTATTCAGCAAGACGTTCTCCTTCCATCCACATATCCACTCACTGAAAAAAGTTTTCGTAACTTTACGACAAATTTTTCAACGAATACTTCGTAAATCTGACGAATAACTCGTAAACTCGAAAAAATGAAAAACTTGTAAAACACTTAATAGGAATTGTTCGTAAAATTCTTTGAAAAATAGTCACAAAAAGCCCAAAAGCTGCCAAACTTTACGAGTTTTTCGTAACAAAAACGAGTAATTTGTCGTTATATTTGTCGTAAAATTACAAATATGTACTGGGAAAATTTCTTTCATGGATAACTCGTACCAAAAGTTACGAAACATTCGTAAAATTACGAAACATTCGCACCAAAACGACTATTTCGTAAACTTTTCTCGAAACATTCGTAAATTTAGGAATATTTTGTAAAATTGTTACGAAATATTTGTTTAGATGAAAAAACGAAGCACATGTTAATTTATTGAACGAATCACTCATAACACTCTACGAATTATTCGTAAAATGACGGATCATTCATAGATTTGATGAAAAACTCGTCGTTACATTGTTCGTAAAATTACGAATTTACTCTGGGAAAATTTCTGTCCGAATAATTCGTAATTTTACGACAATTTTTTTTTCAGTGCTCACTTCCATCCCACCATACATAGACTAAGCCATAAAGATCCTGACAGGTCCCTTTTAATGAAAATAGCCAAACTCAAATAACCAATCATCAACAAATAGGGCGTTGGAATTCAGGTCATCCCTTACCTACAGATCGAACGGCGACCCCGTCATCTACAGCGACGAGTATATGGCATTCCGACAAGGCCGCGACCCTGTGCTGAGCCCATACACCACGTGGACGGTGCAGCTGCTGCCGCTGCGACGCCGCAGCCTGGCGAGGCTGCAGCGACTGGCCAACGACAGCGTGGACCTGCACCTGGTCGGAGAGGGCACCTACGTGGAGAGCAGCCAGTGCGCGGGCTGCGGCTGGGACTTCGCGGAGAGGCGCAACGTCTCACGAAGCAGAAGAGACTGGACAACTCCGAAGGCTTCGTCCTCCTGGTCGGGCTGGCTGCTTCAGCTCGCCACCTCAATTTTCGAATGACCACAAAAAGAAGTACGAGGGTACTTCGGAGAAAACACAGATCGGAAAGCAATAAAAGAACGAAGGGAACCAAAGTGCATCGAGCGGTCGGTCTAGGCCGTTCCACACGGCAATTAGGGGCCGTCGTTTAGAGGGACTTTTCGATTTCGACTTTTGAATAGCACTCATGCGATGTATTTTTTTGTGCTGAGTTCAGAAACGTGCTCGGTTCTTCGATTGGAGTTGATCTTCATCACCCTGCACATCACCCGCTTCGGGCTCTTCCCTCCCCGCCCAACGGCCCGGCGGAGGCTGGAGTTTTTTCTGCTTTTCCTTCCACACCTGAAAACAACTTTTTATGACGATTGGACGTGATTAGGCTGCCTTTTTATACGAAAAAATGTCGAAAAACTTCTTTCTTCCTCGTAAAAATGGCCAAAAACCATGCACATTTTCAGGTTTTGTGAGTCTGTGAGTGGGGTCCTACACCTTCCAATGCGTGGAAACACTTTCTTTGGACCAAGTTAAGACCATCCAATCGAGAAACCATCTACCCGACTGCCTAGGGACTGTTACGGGGCGAAAAATTTGTTCAAAACACTAAAAAACCACTTTTTTGCATAAATCGGCCTGCAGGGTGATGAAGATCAACTCCAATCGAAAAACCGAGCACGTTTCTGAACTCAGCACAAAAAAATACATCGAATGAGTGCAATTCAAAAGTCGAAAAGTCCCTCTAAACGACGGCCCCTAACGGCAATGTACGTAATAATCCTCTTGGCTTAACAAGCTTAAAGCTTGCAGCAGTATATGTTCATGATTCCCTGCTTGCCACCAGAGTCCCAGTCCAAAGATTAACAATATCTTCTTCGCTTTGATCTGTGAGACTTAGATTCGTAACTTCAGTGAAAAAAAGCATTTGCACCTTTAATCAAAATGTTAAAAAATCTACACTGGCGGAAAAAGTAAAGGGGACCGCAAATCTCGAGTTTTAGTCCAACAAGTCTGCAACTTTGACAGACGTTGCTCTCAAGTGTTTTCTACAGGTGTGCAAAGTTACGAAGGGGGCCTGACTCCTCTAACTCTTCGTACATAGCCCTATAATACAAGAAAAATACCTATAATACTATGCCCATAAAACCATAAAAAGCCGCATTTGTAGTGCAGTTTTAGCTTTGAAATGACAGTTTTGTAAAATCGTATCTTACGGAAGTTAGGGGTGACCCTACTATAAATGCTAATTTCTTGAAAATGCTACTAAGCTGTGTGGTGATCATTGTTTCATGTTAAAAAGTTAATAAAAAAAACTGACAAGAACTTGTATTTGGGAATTTTGGGATTGAGCAGAATTATTTAAGATCAGCCGGACCTGTCCCAGACCCCCTCCGATTTTGCTGATTTTTCGTGGGTACTTTACCCACCCAGAGACTCGACTTTTGCCAAAATATTAGGTCCCGCAAAATTTTTTGCCCAATCTGTAGCCAATTTTCACTTTTCTGACTTAAATTTGGGTATTTCCTACTATTTCCCAAGTTTCCATGCTAGGTGGCTAAAATTTAGTTTCCTAGTGTAGAATTGTCCAAGCAACAAGATTCTGACCTAGGATTTTCCCTACGACGAATACTTTCGGAGATATTGGCCAAAAGCACTGAAAAATGACCTTAAAAGTCCCAAATCTTGGGATAATGGTCCAAAATAGATATTTTTGACCTCCAGAGGATGCAGTCGTGTAGAGAATGAACCAAAGAATAGAATGAAACCAACCCCAGAATTTTACTTTGAACCGTTTACAAACTGTGTGCCTTCAAAGTTTGACGTTTTTCTGGGAGATGCCAAAAATGGCGATTTTCCTGATTTTCTGCACCGTTGGTCTATGGCCGATCTACACGCCTACTTTGGGATGGGCCCTGCCCCCCTCCCTCCCCGGAGGGCAGGAGAAGGCAGGAAACGTGCGCCGAGCCGCATCTTCTCTCATGTTTGTAGAGCCTGTGCGTCTAAATGTGTCAGAAATCTAATCCAAATAGATACGAAAGCTGCTTAACACGTAAAATAACAGGAAAAGTAGCGATACAAATCGGCAACTTTGGCCCGTCCCGTACATGTATACATTCGTGACTTTCATTTGTGTTATCCCCAACTGATTTGGAACCTTGGTCGGGGTCAAAACGGACCTCATTTTCGTCATCAGCACCCTCAAAAACGTATCGATCAATGTGGGACTGGAAATAGAAAATAAGGTAGTGTTTGACTCTTGCGGGTTTTTTTTTTTGGTCCCACCGGGATTCGAACCTTGGTCCAAACTTCTCAGATTTGCTCGAAACCAGCACCGTTGGCTTTGTCTCGTCGCCCCGATTCCAAAAATACCCCTACATGCCCTTCTAGCTGTACCCGTTGCCGAGATCCTCCTCCAGCCCATGTAGACCATGATGCACCTGCAGCAGCCCCCGGGGCTCGGATCGGATTTGCTGCCACCGGGCGGTTCTTAGGGTCACCCAAGGAGGCTGCATACCAATTTTGGTGAAGATCGGACCACGGGAAGTCCTCGGACGGACGAACGGACGGACGAACGCACAGCAAGCATCATAAGGTAAATAACAGGAAAAGTAGCGATACAAATCGGCAATTTTGGCCCGTCCCGTACATTTATACATTCGTGAATTTCTCGAATGATGCACCTGCAGCATCGCCCTCGCGGCGTCTTAGGTCAAAATGGATATCATTTTCGTCATCAGCACCCTCAAAAACATAAGAAACAACGTTAAACTCAAAAAAAAAAATTGGTCCCCCCGGGATTTGAACCTGGGTCCAAACTTCTCAGATTTGCTCGAAACCAGCACCGTTGGCTTTGTCTCGTCGCCCCGATTCCAAAAATACCCCTACATGCCCTTCTAGCTGTACCCGTTGCCGAGATCCTCCTCCAGCCCATGTAGACCATGATGCACCTGCAGCAGCGCCCCCGGGGCTCGGATCGGATTTGCTGCCACCGAGCGGTTCTTAGGGTCACCCAAGGAGGCTGCATACCAAATTTGGTGAAGATCGGACAACGGGAAGTCCTCGGACGGACGGACGGACGGACGAACGAACGAACGAACGGACGCACAGCAAGCATCAGACTATATGCCCGTCCTCCGTATTTATTTTATAAATAATACGGGACGGGCCAAAAATCAATTGTGGGTCACGAATCAATTGTGGGCCATTTTGTTTGACGGGCCGCTGCAGGCCCGTTAGTGATCGAATCGATTTGAATTTCGCGGTGGGCCTTCCCCCAACCTTCCTTTGTCTCCTCATATCGCGCGGAGGGCGGAGGGACGACCAGAGCGCCATCTATCGGGCTCCAAAGAAAGGTCTGCGAAATACCCGCGAAAATGGCGCCTAAACGACAAGGAGAAAAGAGTTATGTTATTCAACCCTGACGGGTCGCGAGGATGCGATCTGGATCCAAAAACATCCAAAATAGGTCCATTTCGTGTCCATCGGGTCCACCATTGCGTCCGCACCGCATCCACGGAGGTCCACACATGTCCACGATTTTAAGACCTATCCATAAAGCATCCCCGACTCATCCTGGGCGTCCAGGGCAGTGGAAGACGGTACGTCCATTTTCTATCCAGGACATCCAGAAGGTCCACTCATGTCCATTCCACATCCACCATGTCCGCTTGGGTCGAGCAGAAATCCAGATCACATCTCTGACATCCACAAAAAATCAACCAAGGATCGACGACTTCATCCCCGTTTCATCTAACACATCCACAGGACGTCTCGAGTCCAGATGGCATCCACAGCCTCCAATCGATAGCCCAAAGTTCACAATCCACATCTACTCCAAACGACATCCCGTAAGTCCAGGATTAATTCAAACGACAGGGAAGGTCCAGATTGCGTCCATCACGTCCGCAACACAGCACACACATCCATACTGCGTCCAAACTTCATCCGCAAAACCAATTTATCCAGGATGCGTCCGAATCATATCCACTCCATCCAGTATGCATAACGCACACACACTGGCATCCAGATTACGTCCAACGCATCCAGGACGCGTCCAAAGTACAGCCAACGCATCCAGGACACGCCCAAAATACATCCATGACATCCAAGATAGCAACCAAATCACATCCGTGACATCCCGATTGCATTCAAAGTACATCCGACGCATCCAGGACACGTCCAAAACGCATCCATGATATCCAGGACACAACCAAAGCACATCCAACGCAGCCAGGACACGCCCAAAATACATCCATGACATCCAGATAGCATCCAAATCACATCCGTGACATCCAGATTGCAACCAAAGTGCATCCGACGCATCCAGGACACGTCCAAAATAAATCCATGACATCCACATAGCATCCAAATCACATGCGTGACATCCAGATTGCATCCAATGTACATCCGACGCATCCATGACATCCAGATAGCATCCAAATCACATCCGTGACATCCAGATTGCATCCAATGTACATCCGACGCATCCAGGACACGTTCAAAACGCATCCATGACATCCAGGACACTTAGGTTGGCCCCGATGCGTAGCCGGCCGGTCTGTGGGTCTGTTCTGCAGGGCGGCAAGCCCTAGCTGGCATCCGGGCGTGCGGCCCCGCAGGCTTCCGCAGGGTGCGCGGAAGTGGCGGTGATGAGAGCCTGGCTGGGCAGGCAACCCCTCGTGTGCGGCTGTCCATGCGGTTGCCTACCGCATGGCAGGCGGCTGTGGCAAGTGTCGCTGAGAATCCACTATTCGCCCTCCGTTCGCGTGGTCCGAATAAGGGATGCCGACTGGCCCGTTGATGTTGTTGTTGTTTTGACGACTGACGACTTCGTCCGCAGAATTCTCACATGTGAGTGGTAGAGAAAGTTACGTGTTAGCGATCGCTTCTTACTCAAGAACATTCTTTAATCTTATGCACTTCTTGTCTGTGTGCACGTCTTTGTCTCTGCCTCATATCATGTTTTCTATCGTTGAAATGGATGTCCGTTCAGCTGCGTTTGTGTTCATTCATAACCCTCCGTCGCCTCGAATGCTAGATGGGTGTTAGTTTTTATGTCTGTTCTGTTCGTTTTCCTTTCTCAGTTTCCGTTTTGTTGTTGCAGGACCATAGAAGCAGTTGTTTGGTTGGAATCTACGTGGCGAGCGAGCTGCGGAGCACACCTTGGACTCAATGGAACCCGACAAGTCTTTCATCATTGGCCAAGGAACCAGCATGGGTTGGCAGTCAAATCAACACCATAAGTCGTCTATTCATCAAAAGGGCATCGATCGGTAAGAGACGAACGTTCTCGATGCCTGTTCGGAAAGTAAAAGGGGGTTGGGTGTCTTTGGTGCGTTTATTTACCAAATGATGTCATGAAGTGAATATGCACCTGGTGCATGACGACAGCTCCATTCTGTGCATTGGTCCAACTGAAATGACACTTCGATTTTCAACTGTTCACATTGGACATTGATTAGGGTGCTGCATTGCAATAAGTTCTCTGTGTGTGAATCTAACTTTTTCTTCAATGTTTGTAGGATGACTGCTGCAAGCTGTCATTTATTGTGGGCTCCCTTGTCTCATCACCTCCAACGCGGCACTCCAACGAACCACCAGTGGAGGAGCATTAACCTAGTGGCTGTCTCCCCATTCACCATCAGTTTATTTGGTATACCACCCTTCCATTTTCATATTCTCTTGTTAATCATTGGTAGCCTTTCAATATCTTCAGATAGATTTTTTTAAACCTGCAGTTTTGCAGTGTATCTAATATTGGCAACCCTTTACTGGTATATGAATTCACTGATTGAGGCAGACTCTGTCTCTCGATTATTTCTTGTGATTCCTTTCTTCATGATATCAATTCTTTGTTTTCTGTGTTCAGTTTGAACATTGTACCTAATTTTGCTCTTAACTTAATTTTTTTCATGCTGTCAAAGAAAAAGGCCTGATTTATATCTTTGTCACTGACATGAACATAATTGCTAATGTATAGTTTATAAGAAATATTCTCAGCAGCTACGTATCTGCCATTTTTAGCATGGAATTCACTGAGTGTTTACGACTTCTGATTGCAAGTTAGAACCATCAAATTTATTTGGTCTTTTTCTCATTGCAGGTGGCTAGGGCAGGGAAGTGAAAGACTCATCTATCAATGGAATCTTCTTCAGTCAGCCGTCTCCATTTGGTGACATTGACGAGATTTTCAGCAGTAGGTTGTTTCTTTTTCTAATTCTATGTTGATTTTATTTTTTAAAAATTGTCGTCTTAATATTTTGATTTCTATTCAGGATCCTTCAAAGGCAATCAAACTACTTTCGGCAAATAAATGGGACTCATGTCGAATATGAAAGAGCATCCGTGAAGCCTGATTGCAAAATAAAAGAAACTAAGGTTGTTAAGCGAGTCTTCCCTCCATCACAATTCATGGCTTGCGCCTAATGCAGTTGATTTCTTTTAAAAGTGACATTTTCTGGCTATTAAGATTTTTTTGACTGATATCTGTTATGACAAGGTAGGTGTACGCCAGACCGTGTCTTGTCGTAACAGGCTTCGCGATGCTGCGCCAGTTCCGACAATCCACGCCTGGCGTTCACACCTACCTTGGCCTGCGGCGCTAGCCTGCCTTCGGCAGGCTTCTTTGTCGGGTATTGGGGTACGAATTGACGAGATTGCGAGTCAAAACAAATTTCGGTTTTTTGTCCTGTGCTGGGGGGCTCCGCCCTCCAGATCCCCCTTTTAAGTGTGGTGTCAAAAGGTTCGCGGTTCGATGTGCATGCCACCCATGTCATGCCGAGAGTCAACCCCGTCTTGGGGGTCAAAATGGATTCTACTGTCGTCATCAGCACCGTCGAAAACATAGGAAACGATGTAAAACTTGGTTTAAAAATTTTAGTCCTTGAAAAGTTGTAATTTTTCTGCCGTTTTTTTAGTGTCTTTTGGTTGGTATGACTAAATGGGTGGAGAGAGAATGCTGAATTTTGGTGTGTGGTGAGCCAAGGATACATCTAAGGACCCCTCAAAATCTCAGCTAGATCGGCCGAGCCGTTCAGGAGGAGTAGTGCGGACAGACAGACAGACACACAGACTGACAGACAGGAAAAGTTTTTCAACCCCACCCGAGTAACGGGCTTCGCTATCGCTCAGCCAACAAGTTAGGAGTCTTTCCTCAAAGTTCTTTGTTCTTAAGTGATGAATGACTATTTTTGACATGTACCAAGGCAGTTACAGTTTCTTCCTGAGGCAATTCGACCCATAGTAGATCTGAAGTTCCACGTATAGTTTGTTCATATTTTATTTTCTAATGCTTGCTCACCGGAATGGAATAGAAGTTTTGAACTTGATTGGTGGTTTTTGTATTTAGTTAGTTATGTGTCATTGTTGAAATACCAGAGATTTTGTTGCTATCAGATCTCTTTTCTTTAATGGGACAGGAATCTAATCTGCCTTTGTAATTGTGTTAGGGAGGGAGTTTAATTAAATATGGCATTTCTTGATCATTCTCAAATTAAAATTTATTTGACACAAATGCATTGTTCAGAAATCTTAACATACATTACAACACTAGAGTTATGATTATAAATACCTAAAATAAAGGTTTTACAGACAAAAATTATTTTGAAATTTATACAATATCAAGAAGTCTATTAATGATTGCTAAACTTTCTGTACATTTAATCAACCCCAAAAGTATTGGCAATAGGCACTATGGAGGTATTCTCTAGCACTTCTATTTTGATAGCAGGTGACCTTACTCTGTCACACTTCAGAAAGTAAAGGATGTTAGTATTTGGACGAATGCGACAGATGTGTGTGACAACTTCAAACGGACAGGTAACTTCGTGTTCCATAACCAGCAATCCATACTCCATTTGTCCATTAAGTCCTTCAAAACCAACTACATTGACTAGTGTGCAGAAAGTATCATCAAAAGTATATATACATGAATTATCTGACTGGATGCTTGGAGTTGGTGCATACTCTACTAAGTCAATAATGATCTTGGGAAAGACTCTAATTTCAGCAGGAGAGAGGTTCTCTTTTTGAAAGGCAACACTTTCGGCTTCAGTGGGCTGTCTTGTGATAGCGTTACCAAGTACATGTACCTTTTCTGAAGCAATTTCAGCAATTTTCCTCCGGGGTTTCTTGCAAAGAATCTTGAGGACTTGCGCTTTGATGTCATCACTTACATCCTGGTCCATGGAGCAAACTAATTCCAGATGAGAAAGGAATAAGTGTCTCATAATTATTTGCCAGATAACACCATTAGGAGATGTAATTTTCCCCAAAAGTACAGCATTCCAGCTCTCAAAGTTGAAAGTAGTATATACCCAGTAAGGCCCAAGATTTATGACACATTTGATTGCATGGATGAGTGCATGCATATTACGTCGGGTCCTGTGTATACCATAGTACTCTTCAAATTGTTTCAAGAATTTGTCAATGCATTTTTCAGCCACTTCTAATTCTTTAAGAAGAATAGATGTCATTGATAGAGTGTACCCAAACTTCGAAAGCAGTTCAAAATGTTTCACATATTTCTTTGGCAGTAGATTTTGGAAGCATGGCACTCCATAATAGAGAAGAAAATCTCTCCACTGTGTTCCCTTCCATTGGTCTCTGTTCTTAATGCTATTTTTGGGACCTGCTGGTTTTCTGGAGATACAACTTGGGGTTTTTATCTTCCGCATTCTGTCATCAATGATGTCGCACAAAAGATCATATCCCATGTTCTTATCCTCTCTTGGAACGACAGTCAACATCAAATTGACAAGTACTTTGACAGCACACTCATAGAGATTATGCAAATCATCTGTGGCAGAACCTTTGGCAAGATCCAAATGCTTGAGGGTCGAAAGAACAGTGACACCTCTGTGACCCATAAAACTCCATTCTTTCTCTCCTTGTGCTTTTTCTTGCTTGCTTCAAGCATATCAGCCTTCATACCAGCATGCGCTGAGGCCAGTGATAAGAACCACATGGGTAAACAACCGATGCGGCTCCCCTGCCGGGCAGCCCCTGTTTTTCAATAACAATACTAGAGAGGTTACAACTGGTCAGTCTATTCTGGGCGCCCCTCCGCGGCTGCTCCGCGGTCCAGAGAGAAGGGTGTTTCTCCGCCCTTTCCCTTTCTCCTCGAGTCGCTCGCCCCTCCCCTCGAGTGGGCTTTCTATAAATTAAAGGGGTGAGCGTTACTCGAGGCAGTTCACCACCAACCTTCAAGTAGTTCGGGACTCTGCTTCACTTGGCCACGAGGGGATCCTCTATTCAACCGCTGCTTGAATACTTGTAAGTTACATCACCTGTCTCTAAAACTAACCCCCAATAAACCGGTATCTCTACTGAACCCCGAGGCTTCGTTACTGATCATTCTCCTCTCATACCACAACTCATTAACCAAGATTGAACCCAGGGCGAGTCCAGGGCAACACCTAGCCTGGCTCCACACCTTCCGTGGTGCATCGGCCGATCTTGGTTTGTGTTGTGTGTGTGAGTGTTGATCAAAGTTTTACCGTAATTGTAACTTTGTCTGCATTAGTCAAAATTTTTTTTCCCCCCTTTTTTTTCCCCTTGTTTGACTGCCATTAGTTATCCCCTCTCATGGCCGAATGGCTGACCACCCTCAAGAAATAGCGACACGTGCTCGCCGATTTCTCATCGATTGCTCGCAAATCGAACCCCCGGAACACCCTTATTTTGTCCTTAACAATAAACTTCCTCTCCTCGCCAACCACGCGTACCATTTCGCTCAGCAAATTTTGTTCTCATACGATACACTCCGTACCGCCTACGCCGGCCCTGCCGTTAACGTCCGCTACCGCGAACGTGCCAACGCCTTCTTTAAATCTTTAAACCATCCCAAATACCGTACGCTCCCCACTCGTTTGTGCTTAGTCCTTGGAGGACCTGCGCTCACTGAGACTGACATCCGTTTTGATCTCGATTTGATCCACGTTCTCGTTACTGCCAACCCTCCGTCCCAGACTTTTGCACTCAAGGTCTTGCAGTTGGCTCTGCTGCATTGCCGCTCGTGCGAAGTCAACTATAACGATATAGAACATAACGTCATTCCCCCCATTCCCCTTCCGGTACGCGACCCCGACATGGCGCACGCCCCGCTCTACCTACAATCCCACCTCCCTTCGTTTTCCGGTGAGCTTGACGATGATTGCGAAGCTTTCATCGCCCGCCTCGAACGCGCGCTCAACGCTTACCCTGACACTACGGATGCCCAGCGCCTGTTTTGGCTTGAAAGCCAATGCCGCAAGGGTGCGTTGTCCCTTGTCCAGCGCGAGATCTTGGCGCTCGATGCAGAGCCCCAACGCCGTACTGATGCCGCGCGTTATGAGTATATTAAAACTAAGCTGCTCGAGGCTTTTTCCAACCAGCTAGACAAGCACAGCTTCCGCGAAACGCTCCAAAGTCGCGTTAAATCCGACACAGAAACTTTGCCTCAATACATCCAAGGCGTGTTGGATTTGTGTAAAAAAGCCGGTGTCTTGGACCCTGCTGAGCAGCGCGCTCATTTGCATAACGGCTTACCATTGTATTTATCAACCGCCTTGCGCCCTTCTGATTATAATGATATCCCGTCGTTCCTGCGTCAAGTAACTGCCCTTGACGCTGCGTACAAGGGAACTGTCCGCACGCACGCCCAACATGCATTGACCTCTATTCCTAGCGACTTATCCCTCGACCGCCTAAAGGCTTTGGGTTTGCCTGTACCAACTGTACCTGCACTACCGCTTACCCCAGCGGTCCCCGCTGCGACACCGCTACCGGTGGCCGCTCCGCTTCAAGCCCCCCACCCTACCCCTGCGACCGCGCCTGCTCCAGCCGTTGATGACAAGCTGGACACAGTCCTGTCTAAACTTGAAGCGTTAGTTCTGAGGGCCGAACAGCCGGCCGCCGTCCATGCGATCCACGACTTGGACCGCCCGTCCCCTCCCCGCCCGGATGTTTACAATAACAATCCGCGCCGCCCTCGGTACGATGCTCGCTCGGCTTACCGCGAGCCATACGCACGCCCGGCCCTCCCCCGGCCCCCCTCCCCAGGCTGGAATCAAGACCGCTCACGCCGCGACAGCTACCCGGAGTGGAGCCGTCAGCCTCGGGACCGCCGCTACTCCCCGGGTCCGCGCCCCTTTAACACCTCGTACTACCGCTCTGGTGAGGCGCGTGGCCCACCTCCCTCGCGTGGGACCTATGACTCCTCCTCGGGCAGAGGTCGCGGTCGCCGCGTCGATTTCCAAATCCCTCCTCGCAAAACGAACCCGTCTTACCGCACGCCAGGTGTCCAAAGCGAGTTCGGAGTGCCGAACGTTTCCGATGAAGGCAAACCGCGCCCGCCGGCGCGCATCACGTGCAATTTTTGCACTGGCCGTCATTACGACGCTGAGTGCGTTCTCTCGTCCTCCCTCCGACCAAAAAACTAAGAAACGGGCGCGCTCTAGGTGCGCCCGGCTTCGTCTGCATCGCTACCCAAGGAAGGCCGGCCCCACAATTCCTTTATGACCGCATCATTACACTCCCTGCCCCAATGGATGCCAACAGCTTGTTCCATTGTGTCGCTCTGCTAGACTTTGCCGACTCCGTTTATGCGGACGCCCTCCGCCGTCTCGCAGTGCGCCACGTGGCTGACAACTGGTTGACATTCCGTGCCGTCGTGCAACGCGACCTCGGTATCTTCTCTGCTAATAAATACACCGATTTTATGTCGCGGCCTTCCTCTCACGCCACGACCGCGGAAGTGCAGGCCTTATGTGAGTTATTCGGTTACCACATTATGATCTATCGCCCCACGGGCGTTCAACATTTTGCTACGTCCCCTCCGGTCCAACTTACTATTCATTTAAAGGCGCTCCCCTTCGGTTGGACTAAAACGATCTACCAACCTTTTCACCCGCTCATGCAGCCGGTGCCCAGCTATGCCTCCGTAACCCAGCGGGCCGAGACACGTATTGTGTCTCCCTCGCACCCCGCCTCGCCCCGCCCGTCGCCCCCCGCGCTCCCCTCCCCCCCTAGCTACAGTATCGAGGCGAGGCCGCACCAGCGCAGCGTCGCCACGGCCGGCCCGCGCCGTGCCATGCCCAGCGCCGCCCTTCCCACGTCATACTGCTCCTCGCGCCTCGCCGCCACCCCCGCGATCCGCGCCTCCATCGCCAACATTCGAGAGTGCGAACAGGTTCGCGGTGCTCTCCGATGGCAGCGATGGAGGGGAGGCCGAATGTGTGGACCCACACACGGGCCAGGCTAGCCACCACGCACGCTCCAAGCCGTTGCCATTCAGCCGCTCCCCACCTCGGCACTGCGCCACACATAGTCGCCGCGACCGCAAAAGCTACTCCCCTCCACCGGCAAACCACGCCGCGCCGCAGCCGGTGCCTCGGGCCAGCTCTCCGCTACGCGTGCTCGACGCGCGCTTCACGCGCCGCCCCTACCTCTCCCCCTCTCGCCTCACTAACATGCCGACGGCTTCCCTCTTCTCCGCGTCGCCTCGACCGCCACCGCGCATGCACTGCACGATCCCAATAACCATTTTTGATAGAAAGGAGACTGCTCTCCTTGACTCGGGAGCGTCCTACTCTCTATGCCATGAACGGATTGTGCCCAACGGCTTAATCCGACATGACATGAAACTCCCGCTTCTTGCCACCGCTGATGGCGCGCCCATTATAATTATTGGCGCCGTGTCCACAGTCCTCCGGTGTGATGCCTTCACTATGCCGCACACCCTTTACGTCTGTTCTAACCTCGCTCGCGACGTCATTCTTGGGTTAACATTCTTGTACGAATCCAAAGCGCGCCTTGATTTTCGTAATGATACGTGCACTTTCGAAGCACAGGGCCGTGACCACACACATGAGCACGTCCCTCGTGTCCTTCCCCACCGGTTCGATGCGCACACTGGTCTGGAAACAATTGACGTCGCGGCGGTGTTTACGTTCCCCACCCGCGTCCTCTGCACGGAGACGCGTTTCCTCGAACCGGGCTCCGTCGCCCTCGTTCGTGTAAATTTTCACCCCTTCCCCCCGTCAGAGGCCGCCCTTCTGACCATAACGCCCCAACTCCAACAGGTGCTCGCGTCCGGCCCCACTCAGTTCCTCCTACCGGCTGGATCAACAACAGTCGCAGTATTCAACAACAGTGATTCCTCGGTCCGTATGTCGGCCGGCCAAACTGTCGGCCGTCTCGATCCCGATGACTCACTTCTTGCAGCGGCCCTCTCCGCCTCCACCGCATGGGTGCAGCCGCGCGACCCTCCGCCCCACTCCCCTCCCGACAGTGCACATAAACAAACTGTCTCCCTCGCACGCGCCTCCCTTCTTGGCGCGCCTCTTGCCGCCACGGCTACCAACTTCACGGAATTGCCCCCACCACTCACCCCGCTGCGCCCCGCCGACCTGCAGTTTGACTTTACCATCGGCTCGCACTTGACGCCAGACCAGCGCACTCGTGCGCTGGCCCTTCTAAATAGCTATTCCGATTGTTTTGCGTCCCGTATCGAAGAAATGGTCCGGCAGTGCCGGTACACAATTTCTTTACCCACGGTACCCGACCCACCAGTCTGTTTTACCCCGCCGTATCGATTAAATCCTCAAGAGTTAGAATATGCCGAAAAATACATTGCGCAACTAGAACGCGCTGGTTTGGTCAAACAGCAGTCCAGCTGTTACTCAAACCCTATTTTCCTCGTAGAGAAACCGTGCAAACCTGGTGAAAAACAGGAATACCGTCTCGTGATTAACATGAAAGCTGTCAATAGTAAATGCTTAAAAAGAACTAATTTCCCTCTTCCCGACAGCCGAGACATAATGCAGCGCCTGGCTAAGCACGATACTTTCTTCCGCGCAGATTTTCTCCACGGGTTTTATCAGACCAGACTCTCCGAATCATCCAGTAAGATGTGTAGTTTTTTTGTTAACAATAAACAATACTGCTTGAAAGTGCTCCCCATGGGCTCCTCAGCCAAGTGCCCAGGCCTACTCAGCCGTCATGAATAAAACGTTTGAGGGGCTTGTCTGGCAAAAGAACTTATTTAATTTTATTGATGATTTATTTGGTTGTGGTTCTGGCTTTGATGATACTTATGCCCTACTCGACGAGACGCTCGCTCGCGTACGCCACGCTGGCCTCTACCTCAATCCGAAAAAGTGCGCCTTTTTCACGTCCTCCATCCAATGTTTGGGTTGCGTCATTACGCGCACTCACATACGCCCCGACGTTTCTCGGTGGCGCCCTCTTGAACCACTCCTAAAAGTAACCGACAAAACTTCAGCCCGACGATTGTTCGGTTTTCTTAATTTTTCGCGCCGTTTCATCCCGCGCTACGCCCAGAAGATGGCTCTCATTTCAGACGCCGCTTCCCCGTCCACGCCCTTCAGCTGGACCCCTCAGCACGAGCAGGCCGCACGCAGTGTTTACAACGAAATAAAGGCCGCCGCACTGCCTCACTTCAATTGGGGTGCCCCTGCCCGCGTCTTTTGTGACGGCAGCAAGGAAGGCCTCGCCGGCGAGATCCACCAGCAGGATGAAAATGAGATTTGGCGCCCCTATGCTTATTTCAGTCGCCAAACTACGCGAACTGAAAAGGCGTGGGTGGCCATCCACCTGGAAATACTTGCTTGTGCCGAAACTTTAACTGCCTATCGCTCAGACCTTATTGGCTCTCCCATTGAAATCTTCACCGATTGCAGTGGTTTAGCCGCTATAATGCGCATGAAATCGCCGAACTCCCGCATGAGTCGTTTCATCGCTTGTCTCAACCAATTTAACATTACTAAAATCACGTGGAAACCTGGCCCGCAAAACCGCGCCGATCCATCGAGCCGCGCGCCGTGTTCCGTTACTCCCCCTTCAGCCGACCCTGGTCCTTGCCCTCGTCTGCCGGACGACGGCGTGCTGACCGTCACGCCGCGCGCTGCCGCCACAGCAGCGCCTCGCCGCTCGGCTCGACTAGCCGGCCGACAGGCCCCGTCCCCTGCCGCCCCGCCCACTGGCGCACCACGACGCGCGTCGCCGCCGAAAGATAGGCCACCCTTCGTCCCCTCTCTCCCACTTTCCCGTCAAGTCACCGATGACAACGCCGCGACCCCCGCGGACTTGTTGTCCCACCCCTTCCCTCTCCCTGACAACCTTCCGTCACCTCTCCTTCCCCTCCCCTCCCCTCCCCCCTCGCCCACCCTCTCCCCTTCCTCTCCTGCGCTCACGTATGCGCTTCCCCTGGGACTCGAGCAGTTACGCCAACTGCAGTCCGCGGATCCTGAAATCTGCGAAATACGCACCAAGCTTGTCACGCTACCAGCCACGGACAAGGTGCATTCTAAGTACCGAATTATAAATGGTATCATAATTACGCGTGTAGGCCAAAAGCCCTACATTCCGGCCTGCCTGCGCCCCGCGCTCCTCCATGAGGCCCATGAGTCTCTATTAGCTGGCCACTTCAGCCATCGTAAAATGCGACCCCGTTTAAATGCCGTATTCTGGCCTCAAATGCATAAAGCTATCAAGCACCACGCGCGCTCCTGCGATCCGTGCCAGCGCACACGCCAACAGCCCTTCAAAATGGGTGTCTTGAATCCACTTCGGCCGCGCTTCCCACTCCATCAAATCGCTTGCGATATCAAGCACGTGGTGCCCAGTAAATCCGGTTACAAGTACTTTCTGGTCATCGTTGATTTATTTACGCATTACGTCTGGACACAACCCCTCCGGACACTTACGAGCAAAGAAGTCATCGCGGCCTTTCGCTCTTACTTTTGTGTTTTTGGGTTTTGTCACACCATTTTTGCCGACCTTGGCTCCTGCTTCACAGCGCGGGATTTCCGCGAACTAATCGCCTCCTTTGGCACCAAGTTGCACTTTGCACCAGTTAATTTTCATAATTCTTTAGGAGCCGCGGAAGCAAACATTAAAACGCTGGGTAATTTAATGAAAACGTTCTGCGAAGAGTCTCTCGCTGATTGGGACGCTATTCTCCCATGCGCTACCTTCGCTTTGAACACGTCCCAGCGATTTCCGCTCAACTGCTCCGCCTTTGAACTTATGTATGGCTTTTCCGCGCTCACGCCCATGAATATTTTGTTCGCGCTACCCGACCGCGTCACACCACCGGAAAAACTCAAACGCCACTTTGCTCTCCGCGCCCAAGCGCAAGAGCGCCTTCAGGCCCACCAGGCGAAACAAAAACTTTATTTTGACTCGCAGCGTAAACACGTTGTTTACCCTGCTGGAGCCAAAGTTTTAGTCTTTCGTGCTGTCAAGGGACATGGCCGTAAATTTAAGTATTCTTACGTGGGCCCGTTCCGCGTAGTCCGCCGATCCGGCCCAAGTACGTACATTGTCCGAGCCCGCGTACGCAATAGACTCAAATTGGTTAAATACCACGTGAGCCACATGCGCCGCTATGTCTCCCGCCGCGCGACACACATTGTCCCGCCCCTCCCACAAACTGCTTGTTTACAATAACAACCCTCCCCCCTGCCCCCCCCCCCCCCCGCCCCCTCCTTCCCTGATATATTATGACTCGCCTTCTTTTGATTATTCGATGCTACTATCTGTTGCAGATTGGCTCAGCTTGTAGCTTACTCGCCGCCATGCATTTTACTTACTTGCGACAATCTTACTTGGACTCTCCCAGCACTCAACCGCTGGTGTATACCCGCTCTCTCACGGCGGCACCTACTAGCAGCACTCTCGCACCGCTCTACCGCCACTTCCAACTTGGACGCGCTGTTTCCACTGTCGCCCAGGAGGTTCCTGGCCTTGTGGTCACGCGCCACGCCGCCCGTCGGATTTGCTCTCTGATTACGTCACACACCCCATACGAGCATCCATCGCTCCAGGATTTCTATGGCGCCTTGCTTATGCTGCGATCGTACATCCTGTCCACCAAAGTCCGCAACCTGGGACTGATTTTGGATCACCAGACCCCCAATCAGATACCATACGCTCTGCAGATTGATTACTTCTCCCGTGTGTTCCGTCACATGGACATGACTTTCTGTGTCTATCACTTTCCTGGAGAAGCCATCCCGCGCACCTACCGCGCAGACAGCCCCACCAGGGTGCACCTTCCACAACTGTCACCCGCCCGCGGGGCCCCAGCCCGCCAAACGCCAGGGCCCGGCCTCACTCCTCCTCAAGGCCGCGCAGTCACTGTGAGCGCCGCTTTGCGTGCCTCCCACCCCTCATCCAATGGCGCACCGCCGCCGCTTCCTGAACGCCGCCGCCCTGTGTCCCCCCCGCGCCCCACGCCCATCACCACGCCTAACCGCCGCCCACACACACGCGGGTACAACTTCCGCCCACTCCATTGGCGCGCTCATGAGCCCTGCCACTGCCGTTTCTGCACGGCGCCTCCTGCTAACCCCTCGGTTCGATCCGCCCCTATAACGCCCTCTACCCGGCGCCACCTTGCTTCAGAGAATCACCAGACAGCGGACTGTTCCAACATCTGCTGCCTGGCGCTCCGCTTGGCGGCCATTCGCCCTTGCTGCAACAACTATGCTAGGCCCCCCGTGCTCCCCAGCCGCCCCCCGTCACCCTGTCAGACGGCCGTCTAAACACGTCATCCCCGCGCCCCACCCCACTTTGTATCCCACAACTGATGTATACTATGCCACGACAGCCTGCCCCTTCCGCATATGGTTTATTCCTTTCTTTGTTTTCTCACAGTTCGGATCCTCCCGAACATGTTTCTGTTTTCCTCTGTGTGTTCCAGCAATATGCTCCGACTCTTATTGATGACGGCCCTGCTTCAAGGGGCCCTTGCACAGGTCACCCCCGCACCTGACCACGATCCGATTCTTTTTGGATACGACTGTGCCCACCCCAGCGCTACCACCTCCACCTTAGCCCTCGGTGAGGTAGCGCCCTGCGATGTCAAAGATGTACTGGGCCGCTCTACAAACAAAACTGTGCAGGTACTTCTGCAGCCTGATTACGAGTTCGTCCCCGTCCTAGCGTGCCTTGCTTCCGTTTCCGTTAAATCTAAATATTGTGGGATGCACCACCACACTTCCGATATGCAAGAAAATGAATACCTACACCGCTTCACTTACGACCAATGCCGCCGCGCTCGCGACTTTGGCGAATTGGTATTGTATTCCGAGACTCTCCGCGGCATTGAAGTAAATAAATCCAAAACGTTCAAACTCACAGTATCAGGCAAACACGACCCCTCGGCCGGCACATGCGCCAACGGCGGCCGCTTCCGTGATGTTTCGGGTGTCTACGAAAATAGTTTCATTAACGTCGTTATTCGCGTCCTGGTTACCTCATACACCGCTAGACTCGACGTTAATTCTAAGTCTGTTGCCCTCCGCAACGGAATTATGTGCCCCTTCGAAGCCGGCACTTGCGAAGACTATGTTGCGGGTCACACGTTCTGGGACACAACTCGCAAAACGTCCGATTGTCTCCGCGACTCTTACGCTGTTCTGTACCAAGGGCCCGCCGTTCTTGTCACTTCCACCGAACTAGTGTCAGCTTCTTACATTGTTGCTGACGAGCCTGATGCTAATTTCGCTGTCAAGTTGGACGGCTCTACAATGAAATGCGGTGTTAGGCTCGACAAAACTGAATTTCCCGGTATTTATGTTGCCTATGCCCCTAATGCAAACGAGTTTTATTACCAAAATAACAAAAATTTAGACGTTGTTCCGGACATTTCTGCACATTTTCATAGTAAACTACAATTTGTACACTACGACGCGCTCCGTAACATGCAACGCCTTCACCTCCACGGGCCCGGAAACGTTGTTTTTTGGAACGCGAATTACTCAAGCAACGACTAGCGATTATTCGCGCCTTTCCGGATGTGGCGCCTTCCATTTTGTTCGATAATCCCACGGGCCTTCTTACCACCATTCACGCGGAAACCGCTACTGTAATTAAATGTGTCGCCAGCCCAGTTTATTTCCGGGCCGACAATAGTTGCTACGCCGCGATTCCAATCCTCCACCAAAATGAACCAAAATTTCTTACTCCAATTTCAAGGATCATTACAAAACACGCCGAGAAAACGGTCTGCTCTACTTTAAATGGTAATAATTTTCAGTTATTTCCAGGCGAATGGACGGCCCTAGTGCCCCACGCGCAACCTCTCGCATCCAAACCGGTTATTCTCGCCCCTACAGAAGATGGCAGTGGTCTCCACTTCCACACTCCCCGCCACATTGGCGCCCCTGGCTTATACTCGCCCGACGAATTACGTAATTATCAAAAATCCTTACTATTTCCAAATCAAAGGGCGGCCATTCAATCAGTCCTGGCCACTACTATAATTGATAACGCAGGCGGTTCTGGATCATTTTCCGCCATGCATATGTTTTCTCCTAAAGACATGGAAAACCTGGCCCAATCCACTTTGGCCAAGCTCTGGTCTTATATGTCATCTCTTGGAATTTTCACGAGCTCCCTCATCGGAATAATGACCATCATTCAATTAGTAAAGTATGTTCTTTCGGTGTTCGTCCGTACCTGTCAACTTCGCAAAGAATTTGGCACTAGTTGGTACCTCCTCACCGCATTTTGGGGTGCTCTCAGTCACGCCCTCTTGCACAACCGCCTTTTCAAAAGCTACTCGCCCTGCTTCCGATCCAGAAAATCCCCCAGAACCCCCTCCATTCGATCCTTCCACCATTTCACCGGTCTCCTTCAAATTTCCCCGCGCTATTCCCCTCCAGCCAACTCGCCCTGCCCCTTCCTTACCCCTCCATGCCCAGCCTCCTCGCCCCCTCCACCCCCTCCATCCTGCAACCAATCACCTTCCCCTCCCCCTCCCACCGCCCCCGCGCCCCAGCCGGCCTACCACATGTACCCTCGCATCTCCAGGGTACTGAACGACATCAGTGAGTACGCCACTCCCTCGGTGTCGGCCCCGCCAAGCACACTCCCGCGCTCCTCTCCGCCCCCGGTTCAAAATGCCTAAACCTTCCAACCCCGCCGCCTTGCACGCACGTTGGGCTCAACGCCTCCGTGCCATCGCCGCGTACTTAGGCAGTCTGCAGCACCTCCGCGCGGCGTCCTCCTCCACTGTGTCGCTCCAGGACGCCCCCCTCCACCGACACACACTCGCTGCCTTTCTTACCGAACTCCAAGCCGCCTCCACCCCTTCAACCCCTCCTCCACCCCCAATCCCCCCCCCCTTCCCGGAAACCGCACCCCGACGCCTCTCGTCCACCCACGCCGGGCAAGCATTGGCTCATCTCTCCGCCCCCTCTCCGCGCCGCAACCCCGAAATCTAAACAATAAGTGCAGCCTCCCAGTGCGCCCGCACCACTGATCAGTTCCACTTCAGCTGCCCTCCGACGCGCACCATCTCCTCAAGATGCCCCTGTACCAAGAGTTGGTGACTGACATCATCAACGCGCACACGCGCGTCCAGCTCATCCTCCGCTACGGCCGAGACCACTGCAACGTCAACGAGGTGGCGATGCTGCAGGGGCTGGTGACGCAGACCCACTGCCTCCTGCAGGGATGGACGGCCGGGTCCATAGGAAACTCCTCCATCGAGTTGCGGGACCGCTGCCCGCAGTGCCTCACCCGCCCCTTGGAACCGACCGTCCTCCACGCGGCGTCTCGCCTGTTCTGCCCCCGGTGCCCCTTCGAAAGTGCTGGTGTTGTTCTCCTGCACCCTGCCCTACCGCAAGCTAAGCACCGCATCATCCAGGCAGCCCTTGACGCCATGCGGCGAGAAGGGAACCCCTTTGACTTCCCGCCGCCGACCGCAGCGCCCGTCGCCCTGGCACCGCCAGCCCAGCAACCTCACCACCATACCCGGTCCACCCCTCCGCTGGACACCGCTTCTGAACCCGCCACGAGACAGCCCACAGACACGTGGGGCCGCCCAATCGCCATGGTACCACCTGCTGCGCACCAGCCAGCGGCTTTGGTGCCCAACACCCTGGAGCCACCTCGCACGCCACCTTCTACTCCGCCACACGACGACGAGGCCGACCAGCGCGTCCCGCCGTCTTGTGGCCCCCCACCGGCCATCCCCATCGCCGCGGCGCAGGCCCCAACACGACGCGACCACGTGGCCCTCCCGGAGCCCTCCATCTCCTCCCACGTGACGTTGCCGTGGCCCACCCCAGCGATGGCCCTGCCGACGGATGACCCCGACGACCGTACGGCGGCCTGGCTCGAGAACATACCACCCCGCCGCCAGACGGCCCGTCGAGGCCGCCCGACGTCCAGGCCCAATCGGAGGCTACAACGCACCCGGCCAGCCCGCATCTAGAAGTTAAGTAGTGTTTAAGTCTTAACATACCACATAAGGTCCAAAATAATAACTAACCGCATGCCTTAATTATAAGTCAGCCAACTAACCCCCCCCCCGCGTCATGCAGCCCGCCTAGTATTTTTTTAGCCGATGAACGTTCTACGTAGCCCCTATTTATTTATTTATTATATCGGTTAAATTTGCCACATTGCTCGCACCATGTCTCTCCTTTTATAGTTTTCGCCACCCCAGACGCCCTCCCCGGCAGCGCTGCCGCGCGTCGCCGCCACCGGCGTCGAGGCACCTTGTTGCACACCACACACGGCCGACCCCCACCATGCGAGGCCAGTGGTGCGGCGCGCCGAGTCACCGACCCGCGTGCCGCTCTGCTCCACTGTGCCGCCGCTGCCCAAGGACACCCGAACCGGCCTTGGCCTGCATCACCACCAGCTGCTCCAGCGGCTGCAGGCCGCTGCACTTCGCCGGCCCGGGGCATCGCCCTCTAGTCTAAACAACTCTGTCTGGGCCGGCGACCCTCACCCTGTCGGCGCGTGGCATTGCCCCGCCGACAATAACAAACAACAGCTGATGGACCTACCTCACCAGCAGTGCAAGTGCAGTGCCGTGCAGTGTCAAAAAAATGAAGGGCTAGGGGCATTCTGCCTAGTGTGTGTGTGTGTGACTGTGTCTCGCCGTTCGTGGCGCGTGCCGTGTGTTGGCGTTGTTTGGAAGTGCCGTGCTGTGGTTAGTATTCCGTTGCCTAATTTTGTTGTTGTTTCTTTTACCAGTAATTGCCCCCCCTTTGTTTTCCCCCTCTCCCTTTGCTTCATGTAAAAACATTTTTCCTTGACCGGCTAAATTTATTTAATTATATTATCTCATCACCGGCTCCTACCCTAGGTTGGATGCCCTTTGTTCGATTATATTTTAGTTTAACCTTAGTATGTACTCCCTAACGATCCGGTGGAATTTTTTTGTGCGTGATGTAGGTGATTTCCCTATCATGACACACTAACTTCCACCGTATCGCTATCGCCATCGCCAAATGTTTTTTTTTCATCACTTCGCACTTCCGTGTAGTTATTATTCTTATTATTGTTCTTATTATTCGTATTATTCTCATTTTATTATTATTATTTTTATTCTTATTCTTATTCTTATTCTTATTATTATTATTATTATTATTATTATTATTATTATTATTATTATTATTATTATTATTATTATTATGTTCAATTATCATTACTACTATTATCTCTCTTATTATTGTCGTTTGCTCACCGGTATAATCTCTTTATAAACATTAACTGACCTTCTCCAAATGACTTAATTTAAGAGCCATCATTCATTTATTTTTGCAATTATGGTATCCTACACCTTGTGTTCTCCGACTGTCTTCGTAATGTTATGTATGCACTCCTCGTGGCAAAGTGGACCAGACTACCAGTACCCTTTTTGTCATTTTCAAAAACTTCTGGCCGCGGACGTCCAGTACCCGTGCTGGGGGACGACCCCTTTTTTTTTCTCGGTCTAGTTTTCGCTTTTTTTTATTTATTTTCCTTTTCTAAATTCATAAACCAGTTGTTTCCTCCCCCAAAAACGTGGCATTCCCAACCTGTGCTAGGGGGAACGCCAAATTTATTTATTTATTTTTTTTTTTTTTTTTTTTTTTTCTCTATTTTCCAAATTTACGCATCGGTTGTTTTCCTCCCCCGGAACGTGGACGTTCCTGACCTGTGCTGGGGGACGCTGAGGTCAGTGATAAAGAACACATGGGCAAACAACCGATGCGGCTCCCCTGCCGGGCAGCCCCTGTTTTTCAATAACAATACTAGAGAGGTTACAACTGGTCAGTCTATTCTGGGCGTCCCTCCGCGGCTGCTCCGCGGTCCAGAGAGAAGGGTGTTTCTCCGCCCTTTCCCTTTCTCCTCGAGTCGCTCGCCCCTCCCCTCGAGTGGGCTTTCTATAAATTAAAGGGGTGAGCGTTACTCGAGGCAGTTCACCACCAACCTTCAAGTAGTTCGGGACTCTGCTTCACTTGGCCACGAGGGGATCCTCTATTCAACCGCTGCTTGAATACTTGTAAGTTACATCACCTGTCTCTAAAACTAACCCCCAATAAACCGGTATTTCTACTGAACCCCGAGGCTTCGTTACTGATCATTCTCCTCTCATACCACAACTCATTAACCAAGATTGAACCCAGGGCGAGTCCAGGGCAACACCTAGCCTGGCTCCACACCTTCCGCCGGTTCCCATCCCGAACACCGAAGTAAAGCAGGAGGCCTCCCCATTAAGACTGGGGAGGGGGTGTAGAGTTCCATTTTTTTAAATTTATTTTTAGTTAAACACGATCGCCAGCGCCCGCCCGTCTCCCATGTCCAAACACCAAAAATTACAAAAAAATTCAAAAAAATTTCAAGAAATTTTAAAAAACGTACACAAAAATTTCGAGTTGTTTCCCCCTTGGGCATTATCCATGATGATGACACTTGGTTTTGAGAAGCCAGGGATTAGTTTCTCAGAAAACCATTTTCTCATGAAAGCCCCGTCCATATCACCATAGAAGTCTTCGCCAGGCAGGGGCTTTTCTTTTGTTGGAAACAGCTTCTTAGCACCTGGGATTAAGCCCTCCTCGCTTCCAGCATGGACCTCTACGTACCTACCCCCAGAATCAGCGTGTCGCGTAGGGCATGATCTAGTCAGAGCCTTGCCACCCTTTAGTTTTGTCACTTCCACGACGAAAAACCCAAACCCATGTTTCATCTAAATAGATTCTGGGTTTTCTTGTTCTCTGCGTACACTCTTTTGAACCGCCTAAGATATGCTCTTCTCAAATCAACAATACGAGGCTACTCCTGGAGAAACCGCATGCCATCTCGTTTCTTGAATCGGAAGCCCAGTTCATGAAGAAATTTTCAGAGAGTCTCCACTCCACCATTGACTTCAATTCCATTGTTTCTGCCAAGAGATGAAGGTATGATTAATACAGCAATGAAAAGAGATATAACAGATATCTTGCCTACCTTCATGACATCATTAAGTACCTAATCTCCTGGAGCAATGACTTCACAGTCATATAACATCCTGCAGAAAGTCAGCATAAAGCGAATGAATTAAAAAATGTGCACAATACATCCAAACAGACATACGAACGAAGAAGGGAAAAGAACACATTCTTTACTTTTGTTGTTGAGGCCATAGATGGTCCTCCGAATCGCACATTTTGTGAAATCGTCCACATCCCTCTTGCTTCTCTTCATAGATCTGTTTTGGCCAGGTGTACTGAATGCCTAACCACTTTTAGCCACCTTCTCTGCTCTGGTAAGAACTGGGTGGCTAATACGGAGAGCATCACATACAGTAAAATTCAGTTAAATATGTGAGTGCTTGGCATTGCAGCGACAGAGTATGTGACATACTCTGTCGCGGCAATGCCAAGCACTTACAAATTTAACTGAAAGAACAGCACCTATACAAGAAAAGAAACTTTCAAAGAACATACCTTATTTTTCTAACATCTTTCAGAGGTCCACCATTTAGCCTCTCAGCTCTGAAATACTTGTACAGATTGTACACAGCAGTTTGGAAATGAGTACCTAAATTCCTACCCCTTAAGTTACTGGTATTTCTAGTGACAGGTTTCTGATGTCGCGGTTTCTTGGGAGTTGGCCGTCTCGGCGCCATATTAGCATTCTATTTTCAAAAAATTGTAAAGTAACAAGACGGATATTGTACAAAAGCAGGCACTTTGAAATATATTTAACGAACCCTAATCTGCAGGGCCGGCTTGCAGTGTTTGTGTTTATGCTTTTCGCTCAATAAAAAATATGATGTCACCGATGCGCGCTCGTCATTTGTCGCGAGCCGAGCCGTTCCCGAAGGCCGCTGAGCCGGGCGCCACAAGAGGGAGGGGGGCGCTCGGACGAGGTGGTGGGGGTAGCCCGGTGAGCTTCGCCGGAGGGGAGAGGGCCTTTGTAACGGTCACAAGAAGCGAAATCTTTGGCTGGGTCGACTATACCTCATAAGTGTTTTGTTAGTGCTGCACTGAAAGAAAATATATCGTAAATTTGAAAAGATTTGACGGAAATTTTTATAAACGAGAGCTTTGTAGAATGCTGTCTATGAAATGTGTCGTGAAGTCCAAAAGTGCGTCGTTAAAATCAATGTACAAGATACTGAGTAAATGTTCAAAACATTCCGTAATCATCGGAAGTAACCGAGGTGGTGTTCACTCCTCTAAATCGCGTACAGAGTAATCGCTATTACGCAGTTATTACGCTCTTAATGCGCCCCAAGAGTCCAGGATTCGGACTGTTCGGGGGTAAAATTTTGATCTTATTACGCATTGTTACGCGTAATAACCGATTTGAGCGAACAGACTATTACGCTTGTGAATACCCCTCGGAAGTAACATGCACCCTCGCATGCTCAAAGTAGTGGCTGGAGAAACTGTTCGTCGGAGAATCCATACCAGAACTTTCTAGCCTTCTGGCAGCCTAGCTACCACGGCTCTACTGGGGTGGTTCGTAATAGAACGTGAGCAGCAAGGACCTTCAAAGCTCGATACCCGGTGGGATTTGACAATCTATACGTCGTATTTTGTAAATTAAAATACCGTTTCATTTCTTAACAAAATGTTCGCAAGCAACACCAAAAAAATCGTAAAGCTGCTGATACAAGATATATAATGTAGATGTACAAAATAACGTCCATATTTCAATAATTCTTTTTTAAAGAATACGTCACAAAATGTATAGTTTGTAAATATTTCGTAAATTAACAAAAAAAATTGACAGTTTGAGCTGCGACATAGAAAGTCCGTTACTTTCCAAAAAATGCCTGAGTTCATCTTTTTTCTGAATATTTTTTTTTTGTTACTGTTCGTTATAATCGCAGGACAAATTCATGATATAATAAAAACCAGGCCAACCGGCCTTGGGACCTTCCTCAACGTACCTGTTCTTCCATCGCAAGTTCTGTCAGACCAAGAGAGATATTTGTCGAGTAACCTGGGTAAATATCCCACTGGCAGTCAAGTTGATTGTCATAGTTGCGCGGCCAATTCGGAGAAGTAATGTGGCCCCGCGAAGTACGCAAAGTCCCCCGCATGCATCTGTGCACACAGAGAAGAATGTGTGTTTGAAACACTAACGCGACAAGAAAGCCAACCCAGGGCGAACCACAAGGAACCACAACGACAAAGCAAGCGCAGCGTCACCGAGTACGCGTAATATAACGACAAGTATGCATCTGTACGTGTGACTTGTGGGTATGCATCTAGACACACGCAGCGTGTACCCAACAAGGGTAAAAACTATTTAAACGCAGCGTAGCAATAATACTTCTGTGCTTACAAGACACGCCGCGTGTCTCTTATCCGAAAACAATATTTCCCACGCCGGATGAGCTTTTCTACCCTCCCAGACTCGTATTGACTTTTTATCTCTTGCGAAAAGGTTTTTTGTGCAAACGTAATACGTACTATTTTCTTTTCAGCTATGCACGTTTTTGTCCATTATTTAGGGTATTTAGTCCATTGAACCTAACTTTTTGTCATTTGCAATGTACTTTTTGATTCCTACATGATCTATTGACAATTTCATCTTAAAAACGATCAAAATTGTGCGTAGCTAAAGAGAAAATAGTACAATTTACGTTTGCTGAAAAAGCTCCATAAGCAAGAGACATAAAAAGTCCATATGAGACTGAGAGTGAGCGTGGAAAAGCTTTTCCGGCGTGTACATTGGCCGTTCTGTACACGCTGCGTGTCTCCAAGAGGCTAAAAATTATTTACACGCCGGAAATCTTTTCCAGTGTGCATATAATAAGAAGACTTGTTATTCTTACGCTGCGTGTCTACAACTTATGGTTTTCTTACTTACACTCTTTTCGGAGGCCGGCTGGGAGATAGAGTTTCCTAGTTGGATCACACCAGGGTGTGTCGTCCTCGTAGTCGAGTGGATGCGTGCGTGCATGCCAATTTTTAAGCCCGGGCTCGAGACTTAGAGAATTTTTTTTAAAGTGCGTGCACATAATTTTTTGAGTGCTAGGGACACGGCGCGTTTCAATAATAGATCCCGAGTTGCGCACACGCCGCGTGTCTTCAAAACCAAGAAAGCTGAGGTATACTCTCAGACTCGTATTGACTTTTTATCTCTTGCCAAAAAGATTTTTGTGCGAACGTAATATGTACTATTTTCTCTTTAGCTTTGCATGTTTTGTCCATTATAGAGTATTAAGTCCATTAAACCTTACTTTTTGTCAATTGCAATGTACTTTTTGATTTCTACATGATCTATTGACAATTTCATCTTAAAAACGATCAAAATTGTGCATAGCTAAAGAGAAAATAGTACAATTTACGTTTGCTTAAAAATCTCTATAAGCCAGAGACATAAAAGTCCATATCAGACTGAGAGTGTACACTCACCCTCTTCTAGTCTAGACTTCTCTAATGCATTCAAAGGGAGCCAGGACCAGGACTGCTTCCATGCTTCAGGACTTCAGGGTAACTTTCGCACGTGAATATAAGGTTTACTGTCGTGAGAGACACGCCGCGTGTAAACTAGGGGTACGCGCCGTTTAGTTTGGGCGCGTAGTAGGGGAGCGATGCGACCGAGCACATTCTTATGAAAGCACTTCGGCACTCAAAAATATTACATGCATTGTAAAAGACTGGGATTGTTCCTGAATAGTGCCACGCTCGTTGCCTCCTTGATGACAGCTTTCGAATTTGTCTGAATTGATTGTCTCATGTTACGTGCGGGAGAGGTCCCCCTCCCCTCCTTCTCAGTTTGGGGAAGTACTACGGTCGTTCAACAACTCGACTACGTATGAAATTTTGGGTCAAAATGGGCCCAAATGGTGTAAAGTATAGGTCTGGGGTGGAATTTGAAGTCGTTTTCGTGATCAGTACACTAAAAACAGCAGGAAACAATGTACAACTCGAATATGAAATTTGGGTCCGAAATTGGCCAATATTGGGTTAAGAAAAGGTCTGGGGTGAGATTGGAAGTCATTTTCGTGATCAGCACACCGAAAACTGCAGGAAACAATGTTAAACTCGATAACGAAATTTTGGTCTAAAATTGGCCAATATTGGGTAAAGAAAAGGTCTGGGGTGAGATTGGATGTCATTTTCGTGATCAGCACACCAAAAACTGCAGGAAACAATGTAAAACTCGATAACGAAATTTTGGTCCAAAATTGGCCAATTTTAAGTGCAGTACTTATATAGACCTGGGGCAAAATCGTATGTTAATGAGCTGCTCCGGTGCCACCAACCCTAACACTGTCACTCAGTCGAGGAACACAAATGCTTGAGTCACCGTTCGATATCTTTTCTTTATGAAACTTGTGAATACGCAATGTTATTGGTAATACCTGAAAGCGTTTTATCTTCCTTTTATTTTTAACTAGTTGTATATTTAATAGTATTGATTACATTATTTTATCTTAGTTAAAATAAAGAGGAACAGTTAGGCAGGCTGTTTGGTACCAGTTTACGAGAAGACCTATAGTCAGATCCAATGAATCGTCTCATCGAATCCAATGTCAAAGCCACATGTTGCTGAACAAAAGTTGATCTTATTTGTAAATGATTCTTAATGTGATACTTTATCTTTGAAGTAAAGAAATAGCTCAGCATAAATATTGATCTCATTTTCTGTGATAATTGGAAAGGCAGCCAGTTTAAACAAATGACCAACACTGAGTATCAGTCGTCGCAGACAATGTATGACACAGTTGAAGGAATCGTCTCCTTAAATCCAATGATCTATTCACTCATCGCTCAAAACCTAAATCACTTCACTGAATATGATGTCTATGGCAAAACCAGCTATGGCAAAACCACTCACTCAACCATATAGTTGAAAAAAATAAAGGTTCCATTTAGCAAAGATTAATGTCTGGTTTCAAAAGAATAGATTTATGTATTTCCCAATTTTATTAAATAAGTAAACAACTAAAAAAGGAATCTTCTGAGAGAAATAAGCAAGTACAGACTCACTAAGTATGAAAGGCAAAGAATCATTTATCTTGCAATTCTCAAAAACACTGCACTGACCCACTGACCTGGGTAAGATTCCCCTCTGGCGGGGGAAGGGGAGAGGGACAAAACGCGTAATCATTTTCAATTTTATTTTCCTTATTACACTGCGTTGACACTCCGGAGATGTTTCAATCATTCTATAATGTTGAAAAACTATCACCGAACTCAGTTTTTAACCCTTCTGCTCTTTATCTTGTTTAATTTGGTTCAGTTCCGTATTTGAGAGCCGCGGCCGCAGGTATGAAAAATTGGTAACTGCTGCCAACCTAACAACGCTAATAACCTAATTCAAAAAGATGTTTTTAATATTTCAAACGATACTAATTGTTTATCTGAGATAAACTCCCCCTGTGGGAGATTTGGGCGATGTTTTGTGCAAAGTTTGGAAACTATGTGTGTTGCAGTTGCTGAGAAACATGAGTGAGTACATACAGAGAGACAGAGAGAGAGAGAGAGAGAGAGAGAGAGAGAGAGAGAGAGAGAGAGAGAGAGACAAACAGACACACGACCAGTCGCTTTTTGGTGCGCCCAAACACGGCATGGGCTCGCTATCGCTCGCCAATAAGAAATCCGCTTGTTGTAGACACGCTCCGTTTCTGTTGGTTGCTAAATAATTATTGACACGCTGAAAAACATTTTCACCGTGCACATAAGCTTTCTTGGTTTCGAAGACACGCGGCGTGTGCGCAACTCGGGATCTATTATTGAAACGCGCCGTGTCCCTAGCACTCAAAAAATTTTGTGCACGCACTTTAAAAAAAAATTCTCGAAGTGTCGAACCCGGGCTTAATAATTGACATGCACGCACGCATCCACTCGACTCCGAGGACGACACACCCTACCCTGGTGGGATCCGACTAGGAACCTCTACACTGTTATTCAACGAATGTGACGTCATATTCGTTCGAATGTGAATTTTGTCACGTTCGTTCGAATACGATATCGCATTCGTTTGAACGTGACGCGGCCGTTAAATTAGGGTGTCGCATTCGTTCGAACGTGCGTCAGCATTCAAACGAATATGACGTCATACTCAAACGAACATGACAAAATTCTCATTCGAACGAATATGACGTCACATTTGTTGAATAACAGTGTATCTCCCAGCCGACCTCCAAAAAGAGTGTAAATAAGAAAACCATAAGTTATAGACACGCTGCGTAAGAATAACATGCCTTTTTGTTGTATGCATGCTGGAAAAGCTTCCCCTTGGTGTAAACAATTTTTAGCCTGTTGAAGACACGCAGCGTGCAAACGATGCATCTATGAATTCATACTGAGTACGCACTTCAGTTTGTAGAGTAGGACCTTTAAAACTTGTGGTCCTCTACCCGAGAGGCACATAAGGTAAAATTTTGGCCTGCATCGCTGACATTGAAAAATATCTTGTGCTCCCTAGATATGGAACCACTCTATAACCTTCAAGCCCTGTATGCGTAAGGACTTCAATGTGTGGTGCTACTACAAATCTGCACTTACAGCAAGCAGGCAGGCAGCACCAACTCAGTAAAAACGGCAGAGCCCACGACCACATGATGAAGTTGTCCACCAGACTGACTACCCGAAGAGCATTGCAGCATAGCGACGGCTGACCGTATCATGCAGCTACACGCTGCCGGCATCTTTATCTCCGCAACAGAAGCGGAAATTCCCCCTCTCCCTCCCCCCTTGCTGCCAGACGCCGAGGCCACACAACAGGAAAATAAGGCCTGTGTGTGGCCTCATTACTTTGTTCAGTATCTTGGCTCGACAAGTTGACACTTTTCGAAGAGGTTTCGTTTAGCTCTATACAAGGTAGGTTTACGCCAGACCGTGTCTTGTCGTAACAGGCTTCGCGATGCTGCGCCAGTTTCGTCAATCCACGCCTGGCGTTACACCTACCTCGGCCTGCGGCGCTTCCTGCTTGCCTTCGGCATGCTGTTTTAAGGCTCATTGAGGCAATGAGTAGAGCACTACGTGATGAATGGTCGAAGTTGATCATACCAGAATATTGTAGTCGAGGTAGCCCCTGCGTGGTTGACACTTTGGTCAGGGGTCATAATAGATCTCATTTTCGCCATCAGCACCCAGGGGCGTGCACAGCTAACCTCGGGGGGGGGGGGGGGGGGGGGGGGGTCGCGACCCCAAGGTCGGGGACCGCTGGCCTAACTTCCAGGGGTTATACGCCAAAAACTGCCTCATAAGTATACCTTTTTAGCGCCTTTGTGTAGTCCTTCGGGGGGGGGGGGGACCTCCTCCGCCCCCCCCCCTCCTTGTGCACGCCCCTGTTCTGCAACCTTCCAAACCATTGCGAAAAACAATGTTAAAAATGTCTCTAACAATGAAAAGTCACCAAAAAAGTTGCACTTTTTCTGCCCTTGTTTTCATGTGTTTTTATTCGGTTGGTACGCGAACTGAATTATTTGTAGGATAGAGGAGGGCTGAATTGTTGGGCGGGCCGCTGTCTGTGGCGGAAGCCAAGAGACATACCTAATAACCCCCCGCAACGTCTCAGCCAGATCGGCCGAGCCGTTTAGGAGGAGTTACCACTGTCCTTAGTTGTGGTGCAAACCCCAAAAAAAATGTGGTGGTAACCTCAACATTTGTGCAGGTTACCCGAAATTTACCACACGTGTAAATGCGGTCAATACCCCTTTAAATGAGTAGTCAGCATCGTTCCATACCACATAAAAACCGTGGTGAATACCTTCAGAAATTATGTGGTCAGAGTCCACTCATTAACCTTCAGCAAAAGTGTGGGTCTTGACCACGCAATACACGAGGTAACGGCTTGAATGAATAAGCTTCTGCGGCCCCTTTTTTGAAGGGGGGTGTAAAATCTTACCAACATTCTGTACGTGGGTTAGCTAGAATGAGGGCAACCTGACAGAAAAAAGTTTTCAAAACGTCGATACAAGACCACTACTCTGACAAAAATGGTCTGGAAATTTTTAATAATTTTTATTTGACAGTGATTAGCAACGGGAGGAATCATCATCCCAAAGCATTGCGAACAACCTCTGTTTTCCATGGAACAGCTTGACAACAACCAATGTGACACACGTCGACGCGGAGTCTCAAAATGGTCGATTACAGTCAGATTGACGACGGGCAATTACGACTTTTAAAAAACCATGCCAGTTATCAATGCACAAACGAATCACACGTTGAAAATCCAGGCCAGTTAGGATGTAAACACTGATAATGCAGCGGCACACTACGACTTCCATCAGTATATCTTGCCAGGATGTAACGAAGAGCGCCCGAAATCACACCTGGTCGAATTACAGATTTTCCAAAAGCCACACCTTGACTATGGTGACAAAATTTAGCCTTCTTTCGATAACTGCGCTTCCGTTTTTAGAATCCTTTTGACACATTCCCATCCCGCCCGCCATTCGGTTACGAACGTTAAAGGTGTTGGCGACAAAAGTCGTTGGTGTCAACAAAGCATGATCGAGTCCGGCCAAATTAAGGAATGTGTGTAAACAGAATGGCCTAAACTGTCAGACAAAACTTTATTCTGACCTTTCTTTTTTTTATTAAGGGGGTGATAATCTTAGTCAGGAAACTATGAACTTAAGTCACTTGACGGCTTAGTTGATATCTGAGGCTTTTTTGACCCAGAATACATTAAATCTCATCAAAATTCAAGGTCGGAACCATCCCTATAAAAAGTTCCCACCTTCGGCGAATAGACCCATCTGTGTCAAAGCGTTTTTTGCAAACACCCGCCAAGTTTTTCCCTAATCTCGAAGAAGTGCATAACCGCCTGCAGCACCTCGCTCGCGCAATAACTTCTCCGCGCACTCCCTTCGTCGTTGCCGACCCCCTGCTCTGACCTGATTTGCCGAAAGGTATGAAGTGAAGCTCTGAATCTCATGTTGTCACTGTTAGCGATGTAGCACGAATAAGCTTGTAAAACACCAATTTTTTAATCGAAGCGCTGTTTGAAAAAATTCAATTTTCTTTTTTTTTTAGAACTCCCCCCTTTACGAGTATCTTCTGCCAAGAAGAGATATAAAGGGTGAAAGTCCTTGCAAATTCCTTTGACAGTTTACACAAAAGAGCTTTTGTCAAAGGTTAGGTCGTGCTGCGTGGGCCACTACACGATAGCCCTCTCCAGTCACCGCGATGCGTTGTAATTGATGGAAATTGATAGATGATGTCACGAGTTATCACGGCGCCGCTCGTTCTGAGAACGGCTGCGGGACCGCTCAAACGATGGGACGCCGGTCCCGGTTTGGTCAAATTCCGGGTCTCCGCGCGGTGTGCTCTCTTCCCCCTGTAGTTTTTTTTTCTTTTTGCCCGGTAGCGAGCAGTTGTTCAAAAGCAAGAAGGCTCCTGGGCCGCGTACCGCACACCCTAAATTACCTATGTAGGTTTTTATGCGCGCACAGCGCACGAAATAAAACAGGCACTTTGTAACGCGCGAATTTGTACGTGACATTGCGCGATATTTTTATGTGCCCGGGTATGCAGAAAATCGTGCGTCTGTGCGCAACAAATGCATGTTTAATTTCGTGCGTTACGTATGCACTACGTACGCGAAGATGTGTCTATGAGGCAGCGACGCGTGCGGCCTTTGCTTTTTGGCTTCGCTAATCGCTCAGCCAGTTACTCCAGTGGGGTTGAAAAGTTTTGTCTGTCTGTCTGTTTGTTTGTCCTGCACTACTCCTCCTAACGGCTCAGCTGATCGGGACGAGATTGTGCAGGGTTGTTAGGTGTATCCTTGGCCTTCGCCACACGCCGAAATTCCGCTCTCTATCTCGAATTATTCACGTCGTCCCTACGAAAAAAAACACTAAAAAAAAAACGGCAGAAATAAAGTGCAACTTATTAGTGACTTTATATTTTAGAGACATTTTTTACATGGTTTCGAATGTTTTTTTGAAGGTGGTTGATGACGAAAATTGATATCATTTTCGACCCCTGACCATAGTTTTAACTGCGAATTGGCTACCTCGGCCCCGAATTTACTAATACCATAATCAACTTCGACCCTTCATCTTGGAAAAAAGGGGGTCGTTTCGACTAAAAATTTTTATTGCAGATTTCGATTCGTCTCGGCAAGACCTTTTCAAAGAGGGGTCGGAAGGGGAGCCCGGACGTCATCAGGATGGCCGAATCAGGATCTTGGAAAAAATCAAATCAACTTCAACCCGTCATCTTGATAAAAGGGGGGTCGAATCGACTAAAAAATTTTTATTTGCAGATTTCGAGAGGTCTCGGCAAGACCTTTTTTGAGAGGGAGTCGGAAGGGGGGTCTGTGAGCCCGCCTTCATGTGTTGTGAAAATTGGTTTGCCTCGGCCATGTTTTGCACAACTAAAAACTTTTGGCACAGTGGGAACACAAGAGCGGGCCTCAGCTCCTGATGTTACATCAATAAGTTTGCGCTTTATCCTCCACTGGGGGTGTGAGGTGCATAGGGACCGACGGCCCGAGTGAGACGGCCTCCGATTGGGCCTTGCCAGGTCTGGTGCGAGGGCCGAAGAAGGCACGAGAAGAATCCGCGGCAGGCCAAGCTTGGTATCGGCCCCTGTCGAACTGAATTGCCGGCGCAGCGAAGCGGGAAGCTGCCTACTTGGTTTCGGACGGCAGGACAAGCGCCGCAGGCAAAGGTAGGTGTAACGCCAGGCGTGGATGGATTGTCGAAAATGGCGCAGCATCGCGAAGCCTGTTACGACAGGACACGGTCTGGCGTAAACCTTCTTGTGATTGGCTGAAGCCCACTTTAACTCGTACCGTGAAACGGGTGTTAATTTCGGGGATCTCTGCCCGAAAGCATTGCGATGATGCTGCCGTCTAGCGGCGACCTCGGAGGTGTGTACCGTTTGCGCGCATCGCATTCGCCACACTTAAAACCGTCGGATCATTCCTCTGGAGACCAAAAACAGATCCAATCTTTTCGAGATACAGTGATTTTCGTAATTTCCCTTTCTTCTAAATTCAAGTGTATGCGTGAAAACTTCGACTGGCAAGCCAAACCTGTTCACAAACGGTGCATAAGGTATTTTTTTTTTCGTTTTGGACATGTTTTGAGCATGCTGTGTCAAGTTTTCAATCACCTGCGGCTAATAAAGTATGGTAAATAGGGGCTCAAAAACTAAAAAATTGTTACTTTTAGGGGTAATTTCGGGCACTGAAAATGGCATGCAAGGGCAAGCACGGTTGTTCTGAACACTTTAAATTTCGCAGGGCTGGCCAGTGGTGTAAGCTTCTTCCAGCTCTTCAGAGCTCTTCTGAAAGATGGAGATAATCCATTAAACACAGATATAATACTCAACTTGCCGCAGCAGTTCGCTTTGTGGAACTTTGACTAATTATAAAAATGGGCCAAGGCCTGAATCATGTGTAGTATGTACACATCCTATCTTTGTGTCAATTACTGGTTCGTGACTAAGATTTTTATAATGTTTACCGGGACTGTTACTTTAAGTACGGCCGCATTGCTTGCCAGGTTAATACGGAGCGCAGAGTTTTACCAGTGAAAGCCACTGTATCTTTCCAAATTGGTGAATAAGACTTGCCTCCCATGTACGTTCAAGAGGAAGCATCCACGACTCATCTTCGAGTGATATAGTTTGGCTCCGAGTTGTACCATTATCAAAAACAAAAAAGGTTTTAAACGGTTCAAGGTTAGACGTTCAACAAGAAGCGTCCTAAATAGCTCCACCCCACTCTCCCAAACATCTAACTATTTGTTCCAATCATGACTTCAAATTATGTATTAAATGACCACCCCTACCATCCTTCCACATCTACATCCTTAAGAATTTCACCTTGTTATCACATAAGCTCAAAAGAAAGAGAAAAATTTTTGATTTTGAGACCAAAATCAGAACGACAAGTCGTTTTTTCCTGGGGTGCCCGAAATTACCCCAAAACACGGGGTTAATTTCGGGCACTGGTTTGGGCCCCTCCCACTGTAAAAACAGTTGAGGCGTAAATATCTGGAATTGGCGGCAAATTGAAGCTAAAGGTGGGTAGGATGATAATTTTTAACCTCAGGTCCATCATGGCACAACCACGACCTTCACAATTTTAAAAATACCTCTTAAAAGTGCCCGAAATTACCCTGTTTTCACGGTAGTTAGACGGACTTTTGCGGTGAATTCACTCATATGTAACCAGGGTGTGTCAGAATGAGATAAATAATTATCCCAAGATAGTAAATACTGGTATGGATGAGTATCTTCTACTTCCTTACTTGTGTTGTTGAGTGTTTTCAGGCCTGACAGGAGCATGTGTCGAGGAGCCCAGTCATGCTAAGTTCACTTCAAAACTGGAATAGTAATCAAACCTTGTCTCCCAATTTTGGCCAATTGCTAAATTTGCCTTATTGCAAAAACCATATCATTAACTAATCACTTGTTATTGTCTTTTAAGTTTTCATTGGTGAGCAATGGGAAGAAGCCACAAACTAAAGAAAATAAAGCATAAAAAATTAATTTCTGACATTTTATTTAAGTAATTTTAAGAATATTTTATTTAAGTATATATGTCAGGGGTTAGGGAAGTTTTGGCATTCTAAACTTTCCTCCCTGAAAAAAATTAACCTTTAGTTTGTGGCTTCCTGCCCATTGGCTCACCATATGAAAAATTTGGAAAGACAATACAAGTGAATAGTTTATGATAGTATGGTTTTTGCGAATCAGGCAACATTAGCAATTGGCCAAATTGGAGACAAGGGTTGATTACGTATTCCAGTTGTGAAGTGGAACTTTTACCTTGACTGGGCTCCTCGACACATGCTAACTGTCAGGCTGAAAAACATTTAAAACACAAGAAAGGAAGTATAAGATCCCAGAGGGCCTCATTCGGGCTCACTGCTTCGGGCTTAGCTCCACATTGGATACAGAAGATGCACAGGCCGAGCCGGCAGGCAGGCGCTGCCTCGGAGACCGAGCTGGCGTTGAGAGCTAGCGTCGGGCTGACCGGCAAGCGCCAAATTCATATGTTCGATCCCACAGAGCGCCCCAGAGCTGTCGGTTAATTTTTGGTCAGTTCCGGTTTTTGTCTAACGCAATATGTGAGGTCAGATTACGTACGCAGATTGGCGAAAGCCGGCACTCAAAAAAACATTTCTTAGGCCGTGAAAAACGGGCGCCTCTGGCTGGAAATCCGCACAACGTCCGGCTTAAAAGACTGTCGACGGGCTGCCCAGCCCAAAAACGGGCTGCTCCGGGCTGCGCCGCGGCTCTCGGCACCAAGCTCGGGCCGGGCCGGGCTGCTTCCCTCGGGCCGGGCCGGGCTGGTCGGTCGCTCCGTAGCGTCGGGCTGCCTTTTCGGCGGAGCAGTGAGCCCGAAGAAATGAGGGCTCTGGAAGATACTCATCAGACCAGAATTTTTTTTTTATCTCTGGGATAATTATTTATCTCATTCGGATTTACCACCTGGTTAAATATTAGACTGAATTCACTGCAAAAGTCCTTCTAACTAAGTTGAGATGTTTACGCTTTCTTCCATAGCTCCTAAACAAAGTGAGTGCCCAGGATCAAAATTTATACAGAGTCTAGGACCATGGTAAGGTACTTCACTCAATTTTTTTGATTTTTTTTTTTTAATGTTTTTGAGATCTAGAAAACAATTTAAAAGTTCCATTTTTTAAAAAAAGGGCATTTTTTTTCAAAATTCTTGAAAAAAAATTCTAAAATGTTGTACTCACATAAGCCCTTAAGACCTGTATAATTTTTGCAAGTCCATAGGTCAAGCCGTTCCTATCGATTTGCACCTTCAAAGGTTGACATTTTACCAAAAAAGTCGCAAAAACATACTTTTGGCCCACTGCTCGGGACTGGTTCGACTGAGGGACCTTCAAAATTTGGTGGGATTCTTCCTCTACTCTAGGGCCACATATGGGTATAAAAATTTTGGTCCGGATCGAGTGACATCAAAAAAAAATTTGTTGCTCCATTGATATGGAACCACCTTCAGGTGCATATCATCACAGTAAGTATGCAGAAAAAATAAATAAACAAGGAAATGGGGTTTTTGACAATATATTTCAAACACTGACAAGTTGACCGTTGTACAAGGAGTGAAATGCAGATTTATGCCCGAATAGCTCCTCAAGGTTGGTTAAATCATACATTGATATTAAAGGACGCGAAAATGGTGCTGATCTTCCAGTCTTGCCATCTATGGCCCACACTCAAATTTATTGAAAAATCGTAAATATGTGGGGTAACTTGGGGACAGTCTTTTCTTCATGTTCCCTGCACTCTTGGCCTCAACGGAATTTCTGTTCCGGTTTTCTGACATAACCTGCCCTTCGAATGTGACGCTGGTGGTGGTGAAAAAGAGACGCCTTGCTTCGCAGTTTAAGCTTCTGCATAGCCATATTTTTCACGTTTTTAGAAAATGCCTTTAAAATGCCTAGGAAATTTCAGAAGAGAGAGAGTCTCATTTGCAGTCCCATTACAATCCATGGACTCCAAGGCCTGCATTCTTGGTCGAGACATTCTCTACAAACTGAAGTGTGTACTCAGTATGCATCTACAGATGCATACCTACGAGTACACATCTACAGATGCATACTTGTTTCAGTACACACCTACAGATGCATAATTGGCTGAGTACACATCTGCAGATGCATACTTAGCTGAGTACACACCTACAGATGCCTACGTTGTAGATGTGTACTCAGCTAAGTATGCATCTGTAGATGTGTACCCAGCTAAGTATGCATCTGTAGATGCATACTGAGTACACACTTCAGTTTGAAGAGTTGTTAACACAATTCGTATGATTAATTAAACTCAATAGATGCATGGGGATGTAGGTTCTTCCCTGCTGTCCCAAGTTACCCCGGTCATGGGGTAACTTGGGACACTCTTTCCGAGCGGTTTGATAACGACATACTCGAGGAAAATGTACAAGACTTGCATGAAATTATGAGGGAAAGGTCGAACTTAATCATAGTTAGGACCACGGGCCTCGGATGAAATTCTTGCCCGTAGCGTTTTAAAACAAGCTAGGGCCCGCCCTTCCGTCGAACCGAGTTGCCAGCTCCGCTTCGCTGCGCCGGCAACTCGGTTCGACAGGGGGCCGGCCCAGCTTGGCCTGCCGGCGGCCTTTCCTCGGGCCTTCGGCCCTCGCATCAGACCCAACTTGGCCAGTCGAAGGCCCGGGCCTTCGGCCCGCTCTCATCAAACACCCCGTGAGCGGGTAAGGCAAAGTTATCGATGTACCATCGTGACTTAGGCCCGCCCTTTCACAATATGCAAAAGTCCTTACACTTTTTACTCCAACTGTCCTTAGAATATGCCCATTTCATTTGTCTCTTAGCCCTCATTCCGAAAATACTAATATTTGCCATGCTACTGCAACTCCTTGCAATGGAGGCACAGCAGGAGCGCAAAACGAGCCGTCGCACTTTTTCACATAAACTCATGAAGGCGGGCTCCTGGACCCCCTTCCGACCCCTCGTTGAAGAGGTCTTGCCAAGACCTATCGAAAAACTTAAGTAAAAATTTTCAGTCGGTCGACCCCCTTTTTTCAAGATCCTGATGTGACTAATAGACGAAGTCGGGCTCCTGGACCCCCTTTCCGACCCCTCGTTGAAAAGGTCTTGCTGAGACCAATCGAAATCTGCAATAAATTTTTTTAGTCGGTCGACCCCCTTTTTGAGATCCTGATCTGGCCAACTTGTAAAAGCGGCCGATGGGGTCGGGACCAGGTCCATTCATCTTGTCTCGTCGCCCTGATTCCAAAAATACCCCTATGTGCCCTGCTAGCACCAATAATGCGGAAATCCCCCTCCCGCCCATGCAAACCATGATGCAGCTGCTGCAGGCCTTGCGTGGGTCGGACGGGATTTGCACCACCGGATTGTTGTTCGGACGGCCCTCCTGAAGTACCTCCAAATCTGGTCACTCCAGTCAACTCCTTCCTTGTACACAGACGACGACAACAACAACAACAACGACGACGACACACAGACACAAAGGCAAATGCATATGCCCTCCCCTATTTTTTGAATAGAAGGGCGGGCCAAAAAAAGGTGGAAAAAGTGTCCCACTCCTGGCCCGGCCCGAGTGCCGCGCTCGATTCGAGCGTGGCTCGGAAATGTTGAAGACTCACTTTGGCCTGTTTGGGGGCGTTGAGGTGACCAATTTGTCAACCTGTAGGTCATAGTGGGCCCCATGGTGGCACTAAATACCCCGAGGAGATGTGGTGCGACCCTCTACATCTAACCTACGGCGAATATCATTTTCGCGGTTTCCCGTTGATTTCTCCGCGCATGTGGCTCGGGGACGGTCGCGCCTCGTCGAGAGCAAACAGGACACCCAAAAGCGTCAGAATAATACCTGCGGTGGGAATTTTGACCGATCGGCGCAGTCCCAGCGAGGCCTGGAAGTGGCGGCGGCAGGCGGAGGGGGCCGCGGCCCGAAAACTTTGAGGCCCCGTCGCATCGGGTTTGCGTTGTCGGAGGGCGCTCAAATTTGGTGTGCTGTCTCACCTTGACATGCTCTTTCAAAACAGCTGCGAAGGAGCCCAATTTTTTTTTTTTTTTGATGCGGGCTAATTTATTGCCCCCTAGAAGATGCGATGACTTTTTGTATCACAAAATTTTCCTATGATCATCGCACCTTATTGCAATAACAATAGGAACTATTGCATAAAAATGCGACGATGGCAAACTAAATCTTCAATTATTACAGTATTTTGCAATGATCATTGCAAAATTCTGCAAT